>SJOL01001515.1:38462-110710 GCA_004794785.1 Opisthorchis felineus | reverse complement strand
CTGGTGTCTTGTTTGCAAGTTTGTAGAAGATGACGAGCATAAATTATATTCTTAGGACGAACGTACAACTTTTCAAGTGTACTGATAGCGGATTCGTAATCGGGACAGTCAGCTATGTAAACGTATACAGGTGCATCCACAAAATGGATCAAGGTTTCGAGTTTTTTTAGATTAGGCGATTCGACAGTGCCCAGAAACGTTTGGAAGGTTCGGAACCAATGATTCCAACGCGTTGGGGCGTCTGAAGAATTTGGATCTGCGTCGAAACACTTGGGTCGCAGCAGCTGTTACATTGTATCCCCAGACAAGTAAATTGTTACGGATAGAATATCGATCTTGATTGAGCGCGAGAACAAGACTGAATAGCGTAGAATGAATAGCGCTTTAATTGTCTAAGAATAGACGTACATATGCTGAAAGTGAAGGCAAAAGCATGGTTAATACGAAACGACAATGTGAACACAAAGGATAGTCATGACAACTCTATAGCTTACGCCTGCTTGCATACGTGCTCCGTATGCCAGTCGACCGACTTCATCGAAGAATTCTTTTCGCACAACCACGCGAAGGGTGAAAACGAGCCAGGGGAGGTCAAACAATGACTTGGAAGTGAAGTATGAAAGCAATTACCAGCAAACTCAGCTGCGCTGGTCATTGCCACCTCCCCGGATGGGATCCCCGTGACAGGACACATCAATGGTTAGAGACATTGTCAGGTATGGCCCAGTCGCGCCCTCAATGGCGTCTGTGCATCCAAGCTATTACCTTCAGTGCATAGTTCCCTTCTCAATCTCTCCACTTAAAAGTCCACTGACAACCCTGTATTTACGCATCAATTATATCAGCTCCCACCTCCAATGCGCAGCTACCTACACCACCTCCTTAAATCACCGATGAACGAAAATTATAACTACTGTACGACAAGTACGCGGTTCTTACAGCTGATAATGATGATGATGATTATGAAAGTGTTGCTCGAGATCCATTGTCTAGGTCCGGTCGGTTGAAACATTCCACAGGTGGAGCAGGGTTGCAGACAGTGCCTTGCGCTAAGACAGAAGACATCTAGTTCGAAAAGAGCTTCAGTAGGTGGTTTCGGTAGGTTTCATTCATATCAGGGTCGGAGAGCTAAAAATGGCCAGTCAGTAACTGACACTCGCTAGCTATAACTAATGGCAGTGCGGTCTGTCTTTGAATAAGGTTAGTCCGCATGCGAGGGGTGTCAGTTGTTTCGGAAGTTAGTGCTGCGCAGAAACAATCTGTGTTCAGCACGTCACTTCACCAGGCGTTCGCCATTGACCACACATCTCAATTCCACTCTAAGACGACCACCAAATTATTGCTCAACAGAGCCTTATCAGCGCTGAGCTTGCATACTCGTATCTCCCGCAACCACAACAATATCCAAACTATTTACCTTCTGAAATAAGAAGCTCAAGGTGTCATAAAACCTGTCTTTCAGTGTATCGAAACCACAGTTTGCTGCGGCCTAATTAGATGCGACGAAGAGGCGGTGATTATCAGCGCGTTTGCGGCATACGGTCAGAGGCGCTTCTAAACGAACCACAAAAGGGCGAAAATCAACGTCCAGCCATTTAACCAGAGCCTCAGCTCAGTGGCTTAGCGCAATACCAACCTCAGCAGCACCAGCTGCAGTGAATACTGGATCAATGGAGGCGAAGCGAGCGGAAGCTGATGGGAAGGTCAGTTCAACAACCGTACTTGGGTCTTGAGTCCTCGTTTCAGTCAGACAGCACATCATCCAGCATAAATGCAAGGGCAGTCTGTTGTCCGGCTTGTTTCAGAATGTCGACGTTAAAGGCTGCCAGATTAACTGAGCATTGGTGTCTGAAAGATGATTTCGAAGTGTCTGTGGCCGTGGCTGCCGAGTCGACCGTAGGTATTGTATCTAACGGCAATGGGCGGCGAACGGATGTTAGTCCTTAAGAATCGGCCTACAGAGACGTTGCTAGAAGCGGGATGAGGGGGGAGAAGAACGAATATCTGGAAGAGAAAGAAGGGAGGTGTCAGCAGTAGCCTGTTTTCGCTTACCCGCCCTACTGTATGCAGCGAGTAGGGCGACCCGGTTAATGGAAGCACGTAACGGCCGACGTGGCATGAGGTTGTTTGTAAGTGCATAGTTCGTGATTGTACGTGAGCTGCGATACTGCCAGGGCGCTCACACATAGATGGGAGGATGATTAGGGTCCCAAACCAAAGCCCTTGGCTCAGAAGTCTGACCACAAGGCTGTGGTGGTTGGCGTGAGACCGTCAGAGCAGCCTACATTTTTAAGGAGCAAGTCGCCATGCATATTCCACTGATCAACCTGATATAATTGTCATACGAACACTCCGTGGCTCAGTAGGTTATGAAAGTGAGCAAATTTTCAAACCGTGGTAAGGCCCAGTCTTTTCGTGACGGGGTCCGGCCTTATTGAGGGGGGGAGGGAAGGAGCGCGAGCCGTGACGTGATGCAAGAACGTCCTGTTAGTAAGCTAAGTAAATTATTAGAAGTCTATGTTTGATGAAAACAAGCATGTGGATCGGAAGGCAAAATATTTAAAACAGCAGTTATTCCCTTTTGTCCCATTGACTGTCTTTTATTCAGTCTGCTCATCATGAACCTTAGTGCATCTGTATGTTCTAAGTTCGGCATCCTTTGCTACATGGAATCCATCACGCGCTGTAGTCATATCTGCAAACTAGTATTGAGTTAAGCAGTAGGCTTTTAGCGGTATAGTCAGACGATATCGATGTAGTCTGAGGAGTAGAAACCCTTTTTGGATGCACGTATTACAGGCGGTTGCACCTCTCCCCAATCACACTCAGATCGTTTACTCAGCCAGACTACTTCCCTGCTCCAATAAATATACACGTTACAGAAACCAACCTCTGGAATCAGTCATCATTTAGTTACCAGGCATTGTCATACTCAATCCACCCACGTAGTCACTACACCGAAGGTTGTACTTCTTGCCCATCAAACTGATACCCGCGGGGTCCATAAATCGTGTTCAAAGAGTCATAGTGGGACTGCGTACTTGGTTTCTTTCTCAACAGATATGACTGAGTGGATGACTCACCCACAAGTAACCAAACGGACGAGTGCATCTTTTATTTTGTCACCTATATTATACGTTTGTTTCCGTTTTCTTCCACTTTCAGCCGTTTACCGGTGCCGCTTTACAGTTTCCCATGGGAATGAGTGATAGTCTCCAAAATTTGCCAGTTTTCAAGCCCGGCAGCTTTTCTCGATTTGTACCGCTATCCCAATGTGCACAAAATCGTGTAACGTACGTTTCTACTTCACAACCTGCAACCTACTGGGTGGTTTCCCACGACAGTCATTTCCTTCACGATATCAGTTTCGCGAAGCGAAGAATGGACTACCAGTCTATGGTGACAAATCCCTCCATTCGGTTGGAAACCCCGGAACTTAAACCGAGTTCTTTTTTCCCATCAGATCACGCGGAAGAACCAGCGCTTAAAATGCCGCGTATTGCAGCGCAGTGACACGTCTGGACACTGCCAGCACTTCTTTGTGATGGGCTTTAAAATTGTACTTCCAATATCACTACCAGCTCAGTTTAATTCCTGACGAACCAGATTTGTGAATCGCCTGATTCTGTTTGATTATTTTATCTCTTTTGCGACACATATAAAGCCACTTTCGCACATCCTGTTCTGCTGCAAACTGCACGCAACCCTTGTGTTCGAACCTCAGTAATTGGCACCACATCCTTTCCGGAGTATGCGCGACCTACAATTTCTATCCTTGAAAATATGTATACTACTTGACAAGAATGTGCATGGTCAGCTCCACCTCCGGTATGTTCGTGCATGTGTGCCTTACCTGAGCCGTCCACTGAAAGCTCGCTGTGGCCTTGTCACGGGAGGCATGAAGTGCTTGTCTTCAAAATATACCGGATCCAACTTAGGTTACTGCACACTTTCACATTGTGTCATCTGACTATGCTTTTTCGGTTAAATTCATATCGAAAACCAATGCTGTGTGAAGTAGCGACTGTCACCTGTTCATCCTATCTCTTTTTGGCCACACAGACTCGATACCACTGCCGTGCTAACTGTGTGTCGGAAAGACAGCAGCATGTAGCCACGTGCATTGTTGAGCAAGGGATTTTTGGTCCGGGCTATTGCGAGCAGTGCTACGAACTGTGGTTCGTTATTCGCAAATCCTGGCTACATCAGCTACTGAGCCTAGGATGTTCTAGTTAAGTACTGTCCCTTAAGTATCTGAGCTCCGCGATAACTTCGTTGGTACCCGTTTGCTGGAACATTTGTATCCTTCCTCTCACCGTTCATCTTGAAATAATTGAGTTTCTGTAATGCGTTCCTCTGCTGACTGCACTATAATAGCCCATCATCCGAGTATTCGCCCGTCACGTGGAACACTCAGTGTTGTCGTAGACCGACTGCCGTTATGTTAGAACCAACAGCGCACTCGATGGGAGTGACAAACGTGCCCTTCCGAATGAGTTGCCTGTGTTTTATTACAAAGTTGGTGTTAACGGGGGATTCAGCTAAATCTCAGCTGAATATATCATGTTTTTCAACTGAATGTGCTACACACAGGCCCTCACGTGTTTTGTTTGGAACAACATCCAAGGAAACGAAATGTCTTCCTTACTCGACACTACTTATTAAGTTGCTGAAAATTCAACTGATCTCGCCTTTCTTGAGGGAGCACATTTAGTCGAAAGTCATTGTAAACCAGACTCCGCTGATATCCAGTCCAGTGCCCCTTTAACAGCGAGCCAATTTGAAAGTTAATTTATAACTACATTTACACGCAGTTTGGTATTAAAGTGCGAGATATGCCTGGTGGGAACTCGACGACTGCGCCCACCCGATGAGTCCCAAGAAAAACGAAACCGATAGTGGGCTATTGAAGAGTTTTAACCAAATACATAAGTTGTGCTATGCCGAGTTACATGTGTTCATCACAGATCCGTGTAAAAACCCCATTCCATCTTAATACTCTGAGTAAGGTGAGAAGAAGAATGATCAAAACAATGTCTTCTTCCTTTAGCATGGTGCCGTGCGCCGAAAGGACACCATAACTGAAAGATCTGGTTTTCTATGGAAAGCTTGCCTTACTGATTAGCACTACTCTAGGTGAGAATTCCTCCCGTTTCCTGTTAAAGCGCCTTTGTTCACACACCTGACGATATTTCCTAGATTGCACCCTTGCGCGTGCTTCATTAAGCAGCTGTCCCCTGGTTTACACAGAAACTTTACCAGACACATGGTACTTGGGATAAGCGGAATTCAGTCCATTGTGAAAACGAGCACGCGACTTTTCGTGATGGCTCCACCATCACCTCAGTTATGTAGGCGGAATCGGGTAATCGACACTTGATTCCTTTCACAATTGCCCGTTTTACTTACTATCACAGAAAACGAATTTCACAGTCAATGTCACCCGGTGAGAAACTTTCCGTTACAGCACAATAATTACGAGATTTTTTGTTTGGCAAGGTGTGTAGAGAGCAGGGTCGATGGTATCAGGATTAATGTCTACTATTCTCCCTTTTGCCAAGAGACAGGGGGAATGACAAAATTCTCACGTGAGAGGTGTCCCTTCTCTCGCGTGCTAAGGTGAAGTATGTTTACTTGAACACTTAACTCTAGAAGGACGAAGTCCATCTTTTCTCGGATTTCGAAAACCTGTAAATCCAAATTCGGGTGTTGACTGTTCCAAACTCGCCAAGTTTTTGAAAGAAACCAGAAACTCGATTCTGGCTCTGAAGGCGTATGGACCAACCTCGTCTGTCACACTACAAAACAAAACAATAAAAGTCGTTCAGCTGTAACACCCTTTCTGTCCCTAGCTGCCATGCCACCCGGAGACACGAGGGCCGAGATCCGACAAAGTAGTGAAGGGGGCTCCAAACCGATTCCTCACCCATGAGATAAAAAGCAGGCTTATACACACTGTGTATTCCCGAATTCTCTCTGTAAAGCACTTAATAAAAACAGTCAGCGAATACAATCGAAGGCCTACACGGGACAAAAACGCACACGGCGCCAGATAAGTCCACGTTATCTGGAATATAGCAAACGGTTCACCATAGCCCAGAATAATGGGGAATTCTAGTTGAATTTCGTCATTGTGTAACGTAGGCCTTGGCGACGAGCTGAAAACGGAATGACGAGAGAAATAAGGATCGAACAATTGAAAGGACAGCTATATGGACGGTGGCGATTGGCAGACATATTTTGGGGGAAAGTCATCTGTACAGCCTCGCGGAAGATGGTTCACAACGGTTATTCATGCACAACAAATTAAACAAATACCCGATAGATGGTTAATTAAAACCAAACGATTTTACCCAAGAGGTAAAAACTGGTTTACCCGTTAGAGGGTCTCATTAGTAGAGAAAGCGCGCAGTGATGGCTGCCTAACTTCAAATCTGAGGGCATCAAAAAGGGGTCACATTCATGACTTCGGATGTGTGAACTCCCCGACCCAAAGCTGTCACCCTGTCATGGTGGTCGGGCTTCTGTGCTGCAATGACCCTGCGGGCTATACTGGCTGGAACTCAGTTCCTAAAGATTCGACCATGCCAGGAAGGCCAACGGGGAGCAGCCCGACAAAGAACGATGAGTCCCCGTACTGCGAGTAATCGTATTACGAGGCGGTCTGGAGATCAAGTCGTACTGTCCTCTGCGATAGGAGTGTGAAGGCAGTAAGGCCTTCCCCCAGGCGACCAGCAAGTCCATATTCGTGAAAGCGGCGATGCTGCCTTCCCCTAAGGACGGATTAAAAAAGGTCGACCCTAAAAACCGCACACCGATTGCTCGACCGTTGACTGTGACCGCCTGCGCATTATTCAATACGGCCGAAATACTTTTAAAACCAAAACGTCTGGTGCTGCTCAAAAGGCACCTGCTGTGCGCAGATGCATCAGGAGTGAGACAGTAACGCCCTACTCCCTGCGCCCTCGGGCCAGGTCGGCCCCCTACAGCCAAGTTGGTCAGACTATTGAGTCATTGGCTCCGGGGAGGATCCCACAAGAAAATTCCTAACAACCGCTGTCTTGCGATTCAGACTCTTAAGTCAGAGGCTAGGGGCAGGGCCCCCGAACAAAACCCTACATCATCCTTGACTTTTGAGTCAAAGGCTCAAGGTGGGGTACCTCAACTCAACCCCCTTCTTCGGCCTGGGCAACCGGGAAGTATCATTTGCCCTTGCGGCCTTCTACCTCCCCACTCATCGTACAATGCAGTGCAATCAACCCATCCGCCAATCCCTTAGCCACTGTTCCGTGTCTCAACCGTCGCCCAGAAAAATAAACAAAAATAACCACCTACTAACTTCAAAAGATCTGATCCACGTTGCAGCCTTTAATGTCCGTACTCTGTGTCAAATTGGGCAACAGGCATCCGTTGCTGAAACCTTACTTCTTCTCTCTATCGATGTATGTTGTGTCTCCGAAACACGCACACAAGACCCCACTTCCGTCGTGCTCCTCAAGCCGCTTAGGACGAGTCCAGATGCTCTACATTTCACTCTTCGGGCATCCGGTGATTTTGACGAAATAACTCGTGGTATCTACGGTGTGGGACTTGCACTCAGCCCCAAGGCTGAAAGCGCCTTACTGGACTGGATCCCAGTAAACAGTCGTCTTTGTGCTGTGCGGTTGTCTGGCTCAATTAGGATTAACGCAGGTCGATGCGGTAAACGGTGTTTGTTTGTCGTATCAACATATGCCCCAACAGATAGCAGTTCTGAGACTGAGAAGGACGAGTTTTATCAAGATCTGTCACGACTGCTTCGGTCGGCAAGAAGGACGGATATAGTAATCCTGGCGGGTGCTATGAATGCCCCATCTGGACGACCAAGTCCGGAAGAAGCAAAATTAGGTGGCAGATTTGGAGTCGATGCTGAGCGTACGGATAATGGGGAGCGGCTTCTTCAGTTGTGTGCAGATCATTATGTCTCTCTCACCTCACCTCTCCTCTTCAACCTTTTCATCGATATGCTGCTTGAAATTCCTCTACTTGTCTCTGAAACCTCGGGAGTCGAAATGCTCCCAGGACGTTCGCTCACAGACATTGAATATGCGGACGATATTGCTCTCCTTCCCAAATGCAAACGATTTTAAATAACCTAAATAACTCTGCTGCAACGTTTGGTATGCGCTTCACACCTGCAAAGGGTAAAGTGCTGCTACAAGATTGGGTTCGATCAAACCCAAACCTCTTGCTTACAGGCGAGCCAATCGACGTGGTAGATAAATTTTTTTACCTGGGCAGCTGTATAAGTTCCGGTGGACTGGCTGGAGCTGAGATTACCTCTCGAATCGGGAAGGCCAGGGCAGCTTTTTCCAACCTCCGACATCTATGGCGCCGACGTGACGTCAGTTTGTCTGTCAAGGGAAGAGTTTACACTGCGGTGGTGCGACCCATACTGCTTTATGGATCAGAGACGTGGCCCCTACGCGCAAAGGACATACGGATGTCAGTGTTTGATTATCGGTGTCTCCGAAGCATTGATCAGGTCTGATGGGAACATCGGATTAGCAATGCTGAGTTACACCAGATGGTCTCCGCATGCCTGCCTCGCAGAGCTCTTTTCGCCCAACCCTGCACTGAGTGAAAGCGACCGAGGTATGTATGTATGACCTGGCAACGAAGTACGAAAACACTAACAAGTAAACTTAGTCGTGTCGGCAACTGCCGCCTCCCTGGATGGGGACCCCGGGACTCAAATCACCAATGGTTACTGACATTGGCAGAAATGGTCCAATCGCGCAATCAGTGGAGCGCGTGCATCAAGGCTATCGCTTTCAATGCGTAGCTACCCAATTCCCGAATAAACTGAACGTGCCTTCGCTTTCAGTGCTTGGTTCTATGTCCCACACTGCCGTTTTCCGGTGATCGAAACTGTAGCAGCTGGAAGCGATGTGCCTATGGTACATGGTTTATAGCTGATAAATTGATTGAATTGAATATATACACATGGGTGTCAACCAGCCGTTTTGAAGCTTTCGACCTGTGCGTCCATTTGTAGACGGAATATGTGAAACGAATGAGGAATAATACGAAATCGCAGTTATCTAACCCAAAGCAGTAACTATGACCAACAGTCTACGATGGTTCAACACAAGCAGTCACCATAATATTCAGGATTTAGTTAATGCCATTCAGTGAATGTGGAGGATACTTTAACTTTTTCAGCATCATTCATAGAAACACAGTGCCTAATTTACAAATTTACGTTACAAATGTAATAGCCCTAGGTCCCACAGGCCTATCACTTAGTCACTGAATTTTACGAATACAGTCATTGTTCAGTAAACTTGGTTGTATTTTTTCTATCGTATGGTTGAAACTAGTCGGCCGTGGATGATACTTGGGTGGAGTCAACCGCTTCACGCTTAGAACCCCAGCGAACACAATTGATGGCGCAACAGAAGGTTTAGCACGCTACGGCGATTAACAGAGGACACGGCAGCAAGACTACTGGTGATTCTGCAGGTCTGCAGTAACTCAAGGTGTGTAGCGCAGCTGTAGGATATATGTCCACTGACTATGGAATATAGCGCGGCTGAAAACGATGTAGACCACGAATTGTCTCCAAGATTATTAATTATACCGTGAAACATTTTGTCGATCGAGTGTGCGAAGTCTCATCGTTCAGCTACGGCCCTTTCGGTGCCTAGCTGCCGTGCCGCGAGAAGGAAGCACGAGGATTGAGGTACTGCAAGGTTGCCCAAGCATAGACAGTAGCAGTCGAGATGCAGAGGTTGGGTTCGAACCACGGGCCTTCCGGTCTGTAGGTTCACGCCCAATTTAAGCGGTCAACACGACCATCAGCTGTTTGAAACGATAAGACACGTAGTCTAATTCCGATCCCACTCTTAACCGTACATTTCGACTTGAGTATAAAGCATTGAGTATAAAGTATTTGCCCAAGATTTCAACCAAACTAAGAGCAGACACCCAGACTTTCAGTCTCAACGGTAGTGATTCAAGCCTTCACGAGCAGTTTTTACCGATTGTCGCGGTTCTAACGGTGCATGTGTTTGAGGTTGTTATACTAAACTGTTTGTCTGAAACTCGATCAAGCGAAGCGGTAGATTGGTTGCTGTTGTTGTTCATAGCTAAACAGTTGGCTTTCAAGCCTTTCTATCGTTGTAGCTCCAACTTCTTCCGCCGCCTTTTTGTTTGCATTTAGCTGTGGAAGCGCATTCTCGAACAAAGGCTGTGCGGCGACGGTCGTGTGCACATAAATTCCTGCATGCGTTCACGAGTGCATCCCAATTACGCTGCCGATCGTGCACCATGGGATAACCTTGGGGGTTCTCATTCTTTTCCAGGCGAAAACTGCTACAAAGTGAAGTGGGTGAAAGTTATGTCACTGATCGAGTCTACCTAATGGTAACTGCGTAGTCGAGTAACGGCGCTTTGCGGTTTGGCGGTGTCAGTGCACAGGTTTTGAAGAATGTGACGAACGCGTACATATACGTTTTATTGGTGTTTATTTTTCAGGCAGACGACTGTTTGGCATGCGCTTCTAATGTCCCAAGCACCATAAACTGACAAGCCTTATTTGCTACTCCGGTGATTCTGACTGGTTACCGAATACTCCCTTACGCATCGTTTCGTTGTGAACGCGCAACGGTCGGTAACCTCCTGGTATTCTACGGACGCGGCGAGCACAAAATCGATGACAGAAAATAATTAACTTTAAAGGCAAGGTAGATTTCAGGTTTGCCTCTTTTCTGCTATGGGGCGGTCAAATCCAACTCCAGGCAGATCCTGCGCAGGCGTAAAACTTTTATTGCAAAATATTGACAACATGGCCCTTGAACTGTTTAGTCCGAAAACAGAAGCTAATCCTGAAATATCAACTATTTTTTGAGTGATTTATGGATCATCCTGAGAGCGTGGGGGATGCCACTGGGTGACACCGATTTCATATTACATCAGTTGTACTATGACGATGTTGGATGTGAATGGGAATTCTGTTGATGCTTTAAAAAATGAGGTTAAAACAAGCAAAAACCACAAACGAGGTTGACAGAGTAACTGAAGCGATTTGTTTAGAAGCGACGACTGAAGTGCATAAATGTGAAATCCGAGAGGTTTTTAACAGATTGTCCGAAGACAAACTAAGCGAATACTACTGAATATTTCGTCTTCAGGAAAATTCTACAAGCTCTCACAAACTGCGTGAATTTTTCTCACGACCTGGTTCACTAATTTTGGATTCCAACTGTTACTCCCGGAGAGTCCACTCTCAAGACGAGCCCACAATGCACCTCTCACTGTTGTCCTTCTTAACTACAGTCAGTATGTATTGATCACCAGTGAGCGCTACATGACAGCCGCACCGTGTAGGCACCACGGTGCCCAGGATGGAGAGTGACTGTGTTCCAAATACGGATTAAAGCTCTAGGGAATCCCTTCTCTAGGTTTGGGCCTCCTGGTTAAGAGTCCTTCCACACAACGAACTAACCTATGCTCTTCGTTGTGAACGAGAAAGTGCTACACCCGGAAGCTTGTCTAACAGTTTGTAACGAAGCGTACCGCTTTCACTGTGACGGTATCAATGGCCCGGATAACCAGAACAGCACTATTCTCATCTTCAATTACGGGAAGACTGATCGCCCGCTTTCATGCATTATCTAGGAAATTACACACAGAAGAAGTGAAGTCTGAAAGCATCCATTTTTGAGTGAGAGGCCGGTAGAACAATCAGCTTAGAGTGAGGGAGCCAGCAAGACTGAAGAGAAAAGGGGACACGGCTATATGATTTCACTGGCTGATCGGCGTCACCTGAGTTCAGGTGAATATTGCTCCAGCGTCGATCGTAATGCACCAACGTCTATGAGTCGTTGTCCTGCACGGAAAAATGCGGCAAAGCACTACGCGCTAGGTCAGTTGTTGCTCCCACGGCGACAATCAAGGATATGTGGGAACGGCGCAGCTGAGGCTGTAATGGTGTAGTTCAAACCTTAAGGATACATGCACGTTTCAAATGGAATAGGGAGATGGAGCGTATATTTCAGTCTTCTACTGAAACATGATAGACGAAAGCACGGAAACCACGATGTAAGGTGGAATTTACAGATCAAGCCGATTAAAGCTAGTGAACCTACGTATATATACATCTGTATGTGTGAACTTTGAGTATTTATAAAGAAGAGCATTCACTGTGGCAAAAGTAACATTCCGAAAGCAGGCACCAAATACACCAGACTTATGGCTGCAATATTATTTATTATCCCTGTTACGCGTCAAGACGTCGCTCAAAAAAGGGAAAACTCCATTATCAACACACCAGTGACATGCTTGCAGGTTGATAGTCATTAATTTAAGTATTTTAACTATGCACAAGCTCGGCAAATAAAAAGAAGTGTGAGGTAGGTGTCGAGAGGGTACACCTGACTTCTGTCCAAACCATACGAAAAAGAATGCAAATTTGGAGAACTTCGCACAGGGGTGTTTCGCGCGAGTCTCGATTACAGATAATCGCAAATCCATTCATTTGGCAGACGGGTCACCCGTCGCAGTGTGGTATATGAATGAAACAAAAGTAACTGAGGAAACTTGGTGAATTGAATAGTGCACGCGAAAAAGGGGAGACGTACGTAAACACAATGCAGGAATACTCGTTCATGTGACAAATGAATGCTCGAAATAAAATCTGACCAAGAACGAATGTTTCACACCAGGTCAAGAGGGTATCGAATAGGTCAAGTGATGCTGGGAATTAAGAGCTTTACGGAAGATTAGATATATGCGAGAAGGTGAAAACTGCATCAGCAGGATAGCGAGAGTACAAAGTACATCGGGAGGTTCATTTGTGGACGAGTAACGGTTGTAACCGAGCAAAACACGTGGAAATATAAACAGGAGCTGCGTAAAAAGCTGTCCAACCTCATATCGCATTTGAATGGCATAAAAATTCCGACGTTCGTCTAGACTATCAGCCAGAATATGTTCTCAACTTAGATGAAACAGCACTGATGTTTCGCCTTTTTGCCAAAGGGAAGTCGCACACCGTAAAAACGACTTGGATTAAAAAACGCCAGTATTTTGTGGTGATGCCCTGCCCAAACAACCTAGGCGAAAAACTGCTATTACCTGCGATTGAGAGGGGGTGCCGTTTTTCGTAAACTGGTCCCCATTGGGGTTGAATAATGGCTTAAGTGGGAAACATGAATAAAAAAGAACACGTCAACGCCAAAAGAGGCACAGGAACAGTATGCTTGCAATCAAAGATTGGAAAGTACCTCCGCTGTCATTCCGATACAACCATCATCGACAGTAATATGCATGGCATATAACTGCCATACAACCATGAGGAAAGACTGTTCTGGTGAAGAGTGGAGAGAGAGGGAGTGGGGTGGGCACCGACAACCTCATGTCCTTATGGAGATTGATTAGGAACAGGGTGCCTACACCTTGGAGTATCAATAAGATAGACGCACCCAAAGATTATACCGGCGTGGGATTACAGCATGGAGAGCTACCTAACATCAATGATTAAACGATTGGACCCGTTAAATGCATCAATGGGATTCTTTTCTGATGCTATAAATGACAAGTCGCCAAGCGTTGCTAGTGCCCTGACAGTGCATGCATCGACTTCTGTCACAGATAGGTGAACCAGTCAGCAAACTCAAGCTCCTCACCCAGAAGTTCCTGGAAGAGATAAAGGTGGATTCGGGTATCAGTCTCAGTCGCTTACAGTCCCCGTTGCGCCACCGAACATCATTGCTAAAATACAATCACCGGACAATAGTATGGTCGCAACTCTAAAAATGGGCTTTCAGAAAGGCTTTCGGAGAGAGCTGTGACCTCATGGATGGCTATGAAAAGGAAAAGAAAACAATAAGAGAAAAAGTTTAGCGAACCATTTTGCCAGATCCTTAGATCTCAGTCCTATATATTTTCTTGGGACAGAATTCTTAGGACGGATCGATAGCAAGCCTGAATTATACCGAGAAAGGACTAGAGATGGCTTGATGTGAAAGTAAGTTGTAATGGGGAGGGGAGGGCGTACGCAGCGATTTGAAGTTACACAGTACAGTTAGAAAATCCATTTGGAGTTATTTAAACCACAGAACCGAGTTGTTTTCGGATTTCTGGCGGGGTATGATAGGACGTCTGTTGGGTCAGCTGAAGAATTTAGCCGAGGAACATTACGGAGCCTGTCAGGAATGTCAGATTCATGAAAGTAAACCCAGAATGTCCGAAACCTACTGAGACCCTCAAACTCCACCAAAATCGCGGTAGGGAAGCCGTCAAGCATCCGGTCCAGAAAAGCTAGCTGCCGATTGGATGTTCAAGTAGTCAATTACATCAGCAAAGGCAAACAACGATGGGTGTTGGCCCAACGCTGATCGGACAACCTGGATTGAAGTTCAAAAGTACGCTTTAAATACCGCGATGCCCCTTGTAATTTTCGTACTCACTTGTTCGCAATAAAGCTGTTGTGTTTCAGGTTGGTGAGTCTTTTTCCGACAATAAGGCACTGGAGCAGTGAATTACAACAAAGCCTTAATAGGAAAAGCACAGAGATTGAAGGGGATGGCTTAATCTGGTCTCTACGGTTACCTGTGATGGAACAGCAATGTATCATTCTAGATATAGTGCTAAAACAACCTCCGGCCTACGAAGACAAAGGCATGCAGATTTTAGGAAATTGGAGAGAAAACTAAGAAATTTTAGAGTTATAGAAGTGTACGAAATCCTTATAAAGCTATTTATCATATTTCCCCAAGTAGCTTCCAAGGCTTGGGTGTATGTCCCGCACTCCCGTTTTCCGGTGATCGAAACTGTAGCAGCTGGAACCATTGTGCATATGGTACACGGTTTATAGCTGATAAATTGAATTGAAATGAGAGCCTGACTCCCCAATATCGAGAATACAACTTTGAAAAGGCAAGTGAATCCCTGAGAGCATAGCAAGTAATTTTACAAGCGATAGAATCATAGCACACCTGGAGGGCATCCAGAACGGGCAATATAGTTCCGAAGAAATATACCGACATTTAAAATTCTTTGGGATAAATTTGACCAGGCCTCAAATGATACGGCTTTTAGGCCTTCAACCCATTTGCATTAAGGCTACGTAGGAAACACGGTTGGTAGCACACGCAATACCATGTTACTCCGCAATTTTTACCAGGGTCCGGATTGCGAGCTAGCCAATGTTCCGAAACACAAGTGACGACAACGTCAGGCAGCTGAAGTGTACAACACTCGACACTTGTGTGCGCATGGCGAAATTTACTGGTGCCAATCACTTTAGGTTCAGTATTTTACTTTCCTTTTTAACAGACAGCTGTCTGATTACGGCAAAATATACTGTAGGACGGACGGAGCACTGTGATGCCGCCTTCAAGAAACTCGGTGTTCGATCTGAAACGTCCGGGTCAAATGTTATGTTGTCTTTTAACACGAATACAGAAAGCATGCTGCCCTGTGCGCTTCATTCCTTTGTGGATTTCGATCGGGTTGAGTCAGAGCGTCATCGTCGTTTATGACCGTCCAAATCCTCGGAGGGTCTGAACAACCATCAATAGTCTGTAAATTCTCGTCAAGCATCCGGTGCACTTTTACTCAAAATATGAGCACGAAGTTTAGAAAACTCACTTAGTGATACACCGATATAGTGTATGAAAGCTTCATACAAAGCTTCTTTCTATCCATCATTTAGGTTTCCATTTCAGATTTGGGAAAGATGTGCCGACATGCTCATTGCTACGTCATGGAACGATTACATGTAAGTACCCGGTAGTGCATCTACACAACAACCAACCCCATAACAACACTCGCCAAAACAGCCGTATGGTTGCCTACAGTAGCATAAGAGGTAAAGCATTGGTATATTTGAACTATGGCCATTTCTTCCTAACACGGTAAGATTAGATTTGTTTTTCGAAGGCGTGTTCGGTTAGCTGAGGTATCTGAGTGGTGTATATCACATGCGTATATGCTGATAGCACACTGACGAATCATTTGGGTTAGCTGAACAGAACAATGTGGTTCTTGGCTGCGACAAAGAAACCAAACCGGCCAAGAACGGCAGCACGTAACACGGAGACAAGCATGTGAAAAACAAGACAACTGTTCTTATCCGTACATAGATTCTGATCACGTTGATCTGGATGAAAGCAGGCTCGATTATTTTATCAAATGATGCTCAGTTCAGCGGAGACCACCCGTGCATACTCGGTACAGAAGTGTCGAGTAAACATAGATGGGTTCCGCAATCACGAGTAGATTTGGCAATGTTAATGCCCATCTGCATTATTCGGTGAAAATGGGCCTAATATCAACCCTGGGTGTGTCCCCAAAGTGTTAGCCTAGACTGGCAGATTACCGGCCAGTTCATACGTTTCCATTTCTCGAGGTGTTGAACACTACCAAGCTCCAATGTACACCTGTGCGGTACAGCAACGTGCACGTGTCACACGATTCGGTTACGTTCATTCGACTGAATAGCTCTATGCGGTCCCCTGCGATATTCGGTACGACGAACTGATTAATTTGTGATAACAAACAGCGGGATGTGGAAGACAGAAGAAAATCGATATAACGGGCAGCCGGATTGCGTCTAAGATCACCAGGACGGGTAACATGTCGCTCCATCTTCAAGTTAGCAACTACTCAACTAAGACACTAAAACTCATAGGCCAGCAGGAAAGCGATACCACTCCAGTTTTGCGATACCTAGGCGTAGTCTGTACTATGAATCGGAGTGTTGAAAAATTTGGTTTTCACTCTTGACGGTAATAGTGACTATGTCCTACTTCATCTTAAATTGGGAAATAAAATTACGCGATCTGATGATAAATTACACAATAATGTGGATTAGGAGACTCAACTGACACACGTGATGGGCTCACTTTCGTGTAGCGTAAAAGCAGAATCCCCTAATGAACGTTTTTGAGATACTAGGAGAGCAAATGAAGCATTTATTTGAGCGCAAACAGAGCCTAATCGGATGAGTCTAAAAAGCACCACGTTGTATGAAATTCCCACAGACTAGGCCAAATAAACAAACTAATGACTACGTGTTACTACATCTTTATATATCTATTCTAATGTAAGGATGCCTTGGCATTATCCGTACGACTTTTCGGTCAAATCCGCTAGCAGACTCGGTAGGAAGCTAAAGATGACATGACGTCAGAATAAGATGTCCCAAAGAGCGTTCGAATGCTGACAACGAACCCAAAGAGTTGCACCTTCCGTTCAGGACATCTTAACTGAAAACGGAGCCAGCTCAACATTTCTATCGATACTTCTATTGCATCACCTCAAGACTTTTAGCAAACCCCCACCAAAAATGCTAGGAAGTTTTGACACAAAAAATCCTAATGCTAAGTGTCTTAAGTTGGCAGTACTGTGCGACATTTTTCCGCAAAAAGGTCAAATGTGACTCGGCGTCGGTTTAAAGTCGGGTATGGACGTGCATATCTTCGCACGTATGCTAGGGGCTGAATGGAGTATGTGTAATTGGGGGGAAAACATTAAAAACAAAAATCGGTCACAGAGCCCATAGGCTGGTGCTCGTTGAATACATCATCGTACACATCAATGGACACAGCATAAAATGAGATCTAATGAAATGATACATGAAAAGGCCTCCAAATTACCCATTGGGTTATTAGATAACAAGGCCTTCTGGTTGAAGATGAGCGAAGTAAGCGGAATGAAAGCAAACAGATGGATGTCATGAAGGAAACACCATGTTCGGTGTTCTCGATTCTAGTTGATCTCATCCAGGAAACGAAAGCCGGATTTTCAATTTTTTGAAAGGGCTGAATGTCCAGTTGATCACAAAAGGTGAGACACGTTAAAACCGTGCTTAGAAAGCATCACTGATCATTGGTGCATTCGCGAGAATTTGAAGTCTGTCGAGAAAACACGTTTACTGCACGGCAAAACGGTGTTCCTCATTGCATCACACCGCAACGAGTATCGCATCGGATCGCAGTGACCGTCTTACCCTATTGACCTTGTGCCCTCAAAGTGAACCGGGGAGATGATGCACGGCCCTAGAAATTTCGTGGATGTATGGCAGTGAAGCACTAGCTTCGCCGACAATGACAATGATAAGGTGCTTCGGAACTTTCATATTTAGGCGCAAATATACCTTTCCTTAACGAACCCTCCTTAGCAGGGACTTCGGCACTCGGTATAACTAGGGGGTTATGGTGCGGAGTTCAAGAAGGGAAATAGAGAGACTATCAGTGATGGCAGTTATCTGCAGCAGACATGTTCTAATGTTAAATTTTAAAATACTGTAGCCTAATGGTATTCTCATTCTCATGCTCCCTTCAAGTTATGTGATAGACATGAATCGAAAGCGTGCCAGAGATGAGTGATTTGATTCGATTGAACGAATGGAGAGTATAGTTACATGACAGACTTTAATGGTCTTGTTCTGGCAACCTAAGTAACTTTCCATGTGATTATTTTGGGTTATGTAGCAAGGTTTAGTTCATTTTGAATGGTTTGCTGGTTCACAACTCATCGAGTAATTACGCTAAAAAACGTAGTCTTCTGATTCGAACGTTAACCAACTCCTGGTATAAAAATCCTGGCACTCACTGCTACCTTGAGTAACTAAAAAAACAACAGCGTCAACATTGGCCGGAGATCTGGTGTACCCGTTGATGCACGGGCATGAAATCAACTGAGACATGCGACGCAGATGGGAGAAACTAGAACAGCTAGCACCATAGGATGGTGCTGGATTTTACCAGTACAGTTGTAGCATCATTATTTGTTATAGGCTACAAGATCTTGCAGAAACAATAGGGCATCTCAAAGAGACTAGGGGCCAGGGTAGTTTAAAATGTCCTTGTACTCATTTTCGACCTCGCGGTTGTCTTAGAGCTAACTAGTTGGGATAACCTAGATTCCATGAATGATGAAAGTATGAGATTTCGAAATTTTGATAGGTAATTCATCTTGTAAGTGAAGTCAATCTATGCTGAGCAGCCAAGAACCGCACAGCTGTTTCATCCTCGTGGGAAACCATCAGCGGTGGGCAGTCCACAAAGCTTTAGATAGATTCAAGCCCGCAACCTTCCGGCTACTAGTTGAGTACGATACCATTCGACCACGAGCGACTGACCGGCAGTGTGATTAACTTGGCACACAGTCTTCAACTAGTAGCTTAGAGGTTGCGGGTTTGAATCATCCCAAATACTCATGAGGTGCCAACAAGGATGGAACAGCCATACCGTGCTTTCCGCCTTTTCAGTATCAGCCGACTTCAGTTGCAGAGTGAAATCTCTATTAAAACAAAAAGTTGATCGCGTGAAGTTTTAGGTTACCACATGCAGTGAAGAGCAACTGAATGATGAGGATACCAGTGAATGCTAAAAAAGAGCTGAATCACTCGCAAAATCAGAATGGTCCAAGAAAAACAACATTGCCTGGAGTCAAATGCTGATGCGCAAATGGGCGAAAAAGGATGTCGCATAGAATACTACGAGCATGGATGAACGTATGAGAAGAGTATGTCGTCATAGAAAACAAGGAAACATGAGAAAGCTGTAACACTCATTCACAAAGATCAACCCTGAATTGGTTGCTGTGCATATTGAGTGGTCGCACCTTCTCCAATAGGTCAACACAAAAGTGATGCTATATCGTGTGACGAGGTAATAAGAACGGAAACATCTTTCACACACAAAGGCACGCGTAAGAGGTTATGTATGACACGAATATAAAAGGACGACTGAGGCACAAGGCACACACTGCTGTGCGAGAAAACAAACGGTCACCGGAAATGAATGTGTGATGTGTGCCGCGGTGGTGACGTAACGACCCTGACCCGGGTGAACTGACAAAATGTATGGCATCACATACCTTCAGAAACGATTCATTGCGCCGGATAGCGCAAATGTGCGTCCTACGGGTTGAGGAAGTAGAATCAAGGTAAAAGTGAGACACTAAATGTCCAATTTACCGTTTGACTCAAGTGTAAACACTGATAGGGTCGCCTACCGTCAGGCACGCTAGTGTGCAATCAAGGCTAGTTCGAACCTTTCGGAGAATCAGGGTGTGGAAGTGCACGTTCACAACAATCAAAAGCGCAAGCTTCGTCACGTGTCTGAAGCCAGCCAAATTTACTCAAATCTAGGCTAGCAAACCACCAATACTGAAGACGGGAAACAAACGGAACCTAAACTTTTTGAAAACCGAAACGAGCATGTTTTGAATACAATTGTGAAGGCGTAGTTGACTTACGTCCTTGATATGCCTGAGAACCTGTGAAAGGAAATAGTTTATATGAGTTACGACATCTTAGTTGAATGCAAAGGACAAACTATAGGAAGAGAGGTCAAAACGGATAAGTTCCCTAGTACCTTAAAAGCCTTTCATTCAGAAACAGGCACCATTAAATCTCTTAGAATTACGTATAATTTCTGTTGGGAAACCTTTTGCGGTGGAGTAGTTGGAAGCCCAACACTATCATTTCCCATAGAATATTAGTGTTGATCAGCAAGTATGAGGCCAGTAGAAAACCCTAGACGAGAAAGACAGCATTCCTTAGGATCACTCAGAATATCGATCAACTGAACGAGTTGAACAAATTTGGTTAAGTTTGGAGTAAGACGAGATGATATTAACCATAGATGGATCATTCTTAGTGGTCCGACTGTTGCTTGTTGACCAGAACCTCTGGTGCGGTATAAACTTCTGCAGAATAAGAGGTGTGGGTGTTTTTTTTTTGAAATTTAGCCAACATTGGAGTCATTTGTGTACATTTTTCCTAGAGTCCCGCTTCCTAAAATCCCAATCTGCACTCGTGTACAACGATTATTTGTGGCGTCCAGGGTCGTGAGCGATCATGGGTAAATGCATCATTCTGTCGATTACTAACCAGGTAGAACAGAAACCGTCAATGTTTCATTGATACAATTGTGTCTGCTTGTTTCTTGTCCGTTACTCGACGCAAGAAGTGGTGTCAGAAAGGACAGTGCTACGTGATCTTGAGCTTCAAATTGTCCCACAAAGGAGGACCTAACTAAGTAACGGATCCACTTCTACAAGGTGCTTGAAATTCTAACTAGGCGAACTCATTATGTCCAGCTAGTTGGAAATGCTGGACAGGTATAAGGCGAAAATTTTCGTTGCTACCCTGACTGGAATGCGAAACATAGAATGAAACAATCTTACGTGCATTATGTATGCCGGAAAGGATACTGGACCGTCGAGGGCAGTTTTCTTTGACCGACGTCAAGTCAGTGAACACAGAATGAGCGACAAACCACTAATGACACTAATAATGATGATGTTTCCCCTACGTAGACGAATCATCCGAAAGAATCGGCTGAAATCGACCTCGTTGGAGAGGTCAGTCCCATTAGAGAGGGGTCAAACAAACCATCGGGAAGTGGTGTTTTCAACGACGGACAATTGTAAACTACGCGCAGGATTATAGACAGCTGTTATTTTCATGTACATCCACGTCCTCAAAATGTAGGATACTGAGTACATGTGAACTGCTGAGAGTGTACGCACAAATCCGTAGCAATACCATCTAACATAGGATGACTATGTAAAATGCTATTATAGTGGCTAAAACGGATTAAGACGTATTTCTGAACACAAGGTCTTCTCACGAATGACGTGTAGGAAAGAATTGGTTTTAACACCGAGTTCCAATTTTCAAGGCATGATGCTATCGAGATATGTTCTCGGGATGAGCCGATCGATAGCTCACTTGAACTAATCAGGGATGGCGTGTGGTTCATCGCTATCGAAACTTGAACATGAGCAGGCACCGGCGAAATTAAAGTGAGCAGTAAAAGGATCACTGCCAACAATAGAACAAGTTGAGCACAGCAAGTAGCACACGTCTTGCCAATCCATTACTCAGAGAATACAGGACGAAAACAAACAGAACTACTAAGAGCTACATAACGAGTGCACTGATGATAATGTTGACAACTGTTCTAATCGGCCACCTTTTAAAATACATGAGGAGGGAGGTCACATCTATGAACGTAGACCTCATGCGGTAGGGACTCAACTGAGCAGAGGATTATAACAAGTATAAGTACGGACAGTAGAAAGTGATATTCATTGATCAAAGAGAGAGCTCGATCCGAATTGTCTAGATTACTTAGAGCGTTACTGAAATGAAATGAGAAACAGTTTAAAGGTACCGAAAACAAATCTGAAAACGAAAAGAGTAACTTGGGAAATAGTGGAAAGGAGACGTTAGGTTCGTATGTAATGACAATGAATCACCACCTAATATGGTGGAGGTGAGGGTTTAGATAAGGATATTATTTGTAGAGATATCTAGTCTTTACACACCACTCACCTAAAAAAACATGTTTGTTATGCCACCGTTTCCACTTGTAGGCTTGTAGCGGTCACTCACTAGACCATGTGTCACAAACAACGTAACAATTCCTATTCAACTTGCAACCTCAACCGACAACAGGTACACTACATTTTCCTATCCATGTTTACGCGGCAACCACCTGCGTCACGCGCCAAGCTTACGACCTTCAGGTCAAGTCGTATTCATGTTCGTGCAACTATCAATAATGGAAACCCCTCTCTTCACACTGCATACAATAAATAGGCATGCAACTGGGCCGACGGACAACTACGGAACACTTGGAGCAGCTATACTGCAGAGAAAACACGTTCCTCGTCCGGAACTTCACTCTGGAAGTCTCAGCAACTGGCCTCGAATGATGAATCACTTTTTAGCTTATTCCCTTTTCGCATTGTATTTATTTCTACCAAGGTGCACTTAACTATTGTGATCATCATCATTCTGATAAAAGACATTTGTTGGTGCTTGTCACCTTCTGATAATCAAGTTAATTACGTTACAATCAGAGCACTAACAGGCTCGCAGGCAGGACCTGAACACTATCGTGAACATTTGGAGGGCGTCTGGCGGCGGAAAGCAGGGAGGGAAGCCGCAACTTAGATGGAGACTTTCTTGCCGACAAGAAAACGTGATGCCGCACCAATGTATTCATGTTACCAGGACTGAGAAATTTGTTTACTTTCCCGCAGTGTATTTGGATATGCGCCTAAAGCGTCTTGGCCAGTATAGGCTTTGACAACCCTATCTTAAGTAAGAAGGACCTAAGGTAAGACGGTGCACAGACATGCAAAAAATTGGTGGCTGTTCGTAAGAGCGTGCAGACCAATGCGATGGAAGAAAACATCATAAAATACACGTGCGACATATGTGTTGCATAGCAACTTAATTCGCAGCAGTTGACACCATGTTGGTGGCCGCCTGTTCACGGTCACTTCGGTAAGAAACCAGGATAAGCAACCAAAAGACTTACCTTTTGATCCAAGAAGACCACCACCACCGCGACTTTCAATCAGTTTTTCGTTCATGTCCACAACACTGTTAATTTTGTCACTTAACTGAAGTGCAAGTGTTTGCAGTCGCGAGCGTTCAGTTTTGTGCATGATCAGGAAATCGCTGGGTACTTCCAAAGAGGCCTAAAAATATCAACAAAAACGAGCCAACTTTGTTCAAATAAGAAGGCTGTAAACGCAACGAATAAGTGAGGAAGAACCATACTTAAGTTAACCAGGTGCACAGGCCGATAATTGTTCATGATCAGGCATTGTTCGAACGAAGAACAATGGGGAAAAAGGATGTATCGTACACTACTCTCTTCAAAGAAACTCGCATTACACAGTAATAACCACTGAATTCGAGATAGCTCAGTGGTTAAGGCGCCAATTTACTGAACGGAAGGGACTTGGTTCAAACCTAACTTCTACGTCTTGACTACTGATGTCTACGTTTGAGCAACTTGGCATTATCTTAGCCCTCGTGCTTCCTTCGGGTGGCATGACAGCCAGGCACCGAACGGGTGTTACAGCTGGACGCTTATTACTATTTATGTAGGAGCTTCAGAATAATAGGTTGATCAAATAGGATGCTTTTGGTAAGCCCGTCACTTCGTTCAATGGAGTAATTCACCATGATGGGGTAAACTACAAAAAAACCGTATCCACAACGGTAAGGAAGGATGTCTCGGTGTAAGACGTATGTTGTCAGTAATGATATAATGAGAGTAATTCTTCTGAAATGACTGGCATTGTTGCAGACACCAATGCCACAGGGATCACTTCGTCAACCCATACGACTGGATGTCTCGACACCACCCAAGAAACAAGATAAATTTGCTAATGGAGGCATTTTTCGTGTCAACACGTTTGTTGGAAGCTGTCGGGAGAGGAATCTAGGAATGCTAAGTTAGATTGTCCAACGGGGTGCCAGACTTCGTACGTCAAATCTGAAACGCAGGACAGCCTGTAACATACGTAACGTACCAGGTTGTCATCTAAAGACATCTGTTAAGAAACTATATAGATAAGCTGGGATGCCACACAACAAGGATTGCAACAATTTAGTGAAAACCCGCCACTTTAAGCGTGAAAGTAAAAACAATCTACAGTGTTCCATGACCAAGGAAGCACAACAGCTGGAAGTGATTGAGGGTTTATTAAAACAAAATGAATAAACCGATGACTAATGACGAGATTCCACTGATTTTGAAATCAACGAAAAGCCAACGCTCAACGATCTATGCAGCTTTCATCGAACGCTCAGTGGTTGAATACAAAGAGAAATGGGGACAGGAAGTACCATAAGACACTTCTTTGAGCATACATGAAGACAGGCTGGAGTTTCGTGGTTAATAGGGTTTATTGGATAGGATAAATAGAAACCACGGTGTATCACCTAACTAGACCGGTGATTCCTGGGTAGGAAAACCAAGACTCACTGCTAGTTCTTGATTGATGATCATCTTGCTAATGATGGAGTAGACCTGGGATTTCGGTAGCTCAAAGTATTGGGCCAATCGGTCGAGGCTGATGGAATCGTGGATTGCACTGTAAGTGAACAGAAAACTGCGAAGCGACTCTTCTTTAATTTTCGTTTCTAACAACGCTTTGACGCGGGCAGAATGGAAAAAGCCGTCCCAGATCTGTGAACAGGGATAGAACAAGAGAACAAAATGTCCGTAAATGAAAGATGCTACAGCGCGGACCTTATGTGGAAGAATATTCAACCGTGTGAACTCTCGTGAAGCTCACGGGTGGTGCAATTCTCAAAGCCATTCACGGATGAGGAGTAGAAAAGCATCACCCGGAGAGGTCGACCACAGAAGGCAGCGAGAGGACTACGTAGTAAAGATAAGACAAACAGGCAGCAGGAGCGAGATAGGTCAGTGGTTAGAGCACGATTTTACCGACCGGAAAGTCCGTGGTTCGAACTCTGCCTCTCGACTTCCCCTGTCTAGGCTTGAGCAACCTGGCAGTATCCCAGCCCTCGTACTTCCTTTGTGTGGCATGGCAGATAGGCACCGAAAGCGTGCTACAGTTTTTGTTTCATACCGAAATAAGCTTCGGTCATTTGTTTAGAGGACTGGCCAACGACAAGACCTCATGATGGGCGACACCATCTCATCGACAGCATAACACCAGTGTTCAATACTGATGTTTCGCTGACATACAACCATGATTTATTTGAAAGCCTTATTGTGAAGAAAAGAGTAAAAGTGGACGGAAAAGGAACCTGATACTAGCTTCCATGGTACCTACATCTCCAGACACTCATTCAGGCGATTTGGTTAGAAACTGGCGACAAGAACGCCATTGATATCGATTAGAAGTCATATCTTACAGCGTCTCTAACCAGGCGCAGTGCGGATCACCCCGACCCCATCCTGGAAGGCGAGCAGCAACGACATCACCCAGACTTTTCGCAAACGCTTTCATACCCTTCTGCCACGTCAAAAGTTGGCCAGCTCCCTGTTTCCGCTACTCTTAATTGGGCACCCTCTTCGGCAAACGACGGTTCGGCATGCGCAATTCATGGCCTAACTAAAACAGCTTCTGGTGTTGGAGACATTTCTCGATGGAAGCCCCCGTTGCACAACCGAAAACTCACGTTATAATTGCCTCGTTATGGATTCTCCGACAACAACCCACACGAGCTATGGTTCTCAGACAGCGGTTGTCGAAGGCATGAAGACGTCGCAGTTTGGCTGCTCAAACAAGCCAAGTTCACAGTCATACAACAAAACAGCCCGCACTGTAGCCTGATAAACACATCCCTTGAGATTCAGGGATATACCACTTTGACGCCATAAGTGTCTCAAACTTATAAATATGACCCGAGACTTGCAGATTCGTGCATTGACCTCATCTGTCACACTACAATCAGAACTAATACAACTTCCAAGATACGTAAAAAGCTCCACAACTTCGAGTGCTTCTCCCTGAATTGTAAGTGGCATAGGTCCAGGAGAATGACCTTACATTTTGTGGATGCAAAGCGGAGGTCGAAGGACGAGACGACTTCGGCCAGTTCATCCAGATTAAGAACCAACGGGCCAACTATGAAATTGAGAGAAACTGGACAAAAGGCCCCCATTTATAGTTGACCAACTGGAAAAAACGTCACACCTGAAAGCATCCTTAGGATATTCGTTGCTGAAAAAATGGGCACAATTACAATGGCTTATACTGTGGTTTGACGGGTCCTTTTTGACTTCATCCGTTAACAGTTTTATACGAATTAGCGTTCAGCTGCAATCATCAATCACTACCGTGTTGGAAAACAGTTCACATTTATTGACTCAAATGTATCAATTGGAGACAAACAACCATTCAGGTTAGTTGTCAGGAGCTCGAACACATGATTCATAGACAAAGTTTCCGGCATCAAACAATGGATCAGAGCTCATTCACAATCAAACAATCTGTCCGCGTTAGACGATTTCTAACAGACCAGTGGGGGAGACATGGCGATACACAGTACCTCCGAAACAAGCGCATCTCGGGACCAGCCTAAATTCCGCTTTCTCTTGGAGGACAAACACTTTGACCTGTAGTTGTATGGCACATTTGCGTACAGCTGGAGTAGACATTGAAATACTTTGATAATTGAGCAGAGAGAAAGCTGAATGTGGCCGCCATTATCCATTATTTCAAAGTATGCTGTGCAAGTCGGTTAACTACTCTGAAGGGTTAATCAAGCACAACCTTAAACAAAGACTGCGGGGCCCTCCAGTGATAACCGCAAAGAAGAAAAACCTGTTTCCAAACTTGCCGTTCAATGAAGAATGTAACCGCAACTCAGATATACTGATATGAAGACTTGATAATGTCACTGGGGATATTCTACCGGGACTAGTGTTATACTCCATACCCACTTGAGAATGACGCAAACGGCGAATTGGGCAACGTGTAATTCGGCAGAAGGGTATGAAGGAGGTCATGAATGGTTCAGCCGGCAGGGTGGGGTCACCGTACTCCTGTGCTTGGCTGGAGACGTTGCAATAAATGGTATCTACCTAATGCCAGTGGAGTTCGCGTTGCCAGTTTATTTCCAGATTATCTAGTTGAGTATTTGGAGGCGTAGGCACCTGAGAATGCTTGGAATAGGCTAGCACCATATCCCTTCATCGCCCAGTCTTTTCTCCCTTCAAGGCTTTAAATATGGACATATTTAAGCAAGCCCTGTGGTCGTACGGCAGTGGAGCATCAGTGAGTCAACACTGATGTTGCTGTCTCTGATGGTAACGACGATCTCTGACAGTGTCAACGCTGTGTTTTGTTCAGGCATATGCACTGAATTTGCTGTCTCTGATAATGACATTTCGGACAGCTTAGGTGGTGTTTTTTCAGGGTCGCCCAATAATTCTGTTGAACAACAAGGAAAAGTTACCGGCGGTGACTATTTCAGGTGGGTCGGTGACACTTCCTACGTCCGTCGTATGACCCGTCAGCTTGCCGCTGGCATCCGCGATCATTGTCCAAAGCAATTACTCGGTAGCAGTACACACTTAGAAGCGCCATCATTGCTCACCCAATCGACAAAAGCCACGGGGTTAGACACAAACACGTATAGAGTACCTCATCACCCGTCCAAACATGTGAGAAAAAGTGGCCTAGAAACAGCTGAATCAATTTGCATTAGACAATGGACACTCGTTATTTGCAGACAGACAATGTTAGTCCAGGCTGTCCTGGGTTCCATGTTCAGAAAAAAAACAATGGATTTCCAGGTCAAGCCTTAGTAAGAACATAGCAGCGATATGCACACACCCATGCACACGGGCATTTGCATGAAACCAAGTGAAATTTTTTTTCAGTACTGGTTGGTTGTGTTTGTGTGTGCCTCCTTTTTCGAGTACGCACATGGTTTGTAGTAGCCATTTGATGACAATCTGCAAATGTTTGTTATTCCAAATGACGATATGGCTATATTCAGGACTTTCACGATGTACTGCTCTTCGCTTTCTACTTTTGCATACTGGTTTCATCCTCTCGATTAGTTCCCGTCGTCGGACACAAGGCTTCCTTCGAGGGAACTCTGAAACGTATTGCCTATACTTCAAAGCTCATATCTTCCAGAAGTAGACATTTAAGTAGTTCGTTGATATCTTCTTTCCCTAGGGTTGTACTTTTGATGTGCCGTAAGCTTGAAGGAAGCTGCACGTTTGACAACCGTCTTATTCAGCCACGGCTGGGACAGCGTCCCAAGGCTCACTGAGAAGAAGATACATCTGATACGGTTCAGTTCATGCTTTGGACCGTGAAGAATACAGGTGAATTGCGGTGTTTTATCGGACGAGAAAATCCTGGTCACATGCACAAGCGCTCTATAATGCAAATCCTACGGGATGGACGCTTGTTTCCGCCAAAAGTTGGGTCGTAAAAACCCTAACCTAGGTTGCGTCTTCGTATTGCTTCGATGACACTTGTAACATTATTGGCGTCCAAGTGAACGATTTTGTGAACAGATACCCGGCTACTTTTGTCCTGAATGTGAACGTAAAACCGGTCTTGAATGCGGAATGGCAGAATGCACAAAAGTCACTTTCCAACTTGAGTGACCAGGCGGCTTTACTCTTCAAAGCATTTCTCCTGAGAGGCAATCTATCCCTCGTGATACAAATAAATTCGAGACCGAACCATTTGGCGCTCCCTTCGTCTTTGAAGCGAGATACCTCAGCAGTTATAGGGCGAAATCACTGACCGAAAGGTTCGTGGTTCGAACCCGACCTCTCGGGTTCTCTCGACTTTTTCTGTCTAGTCGTGGGCAACCTGGCAGTATCCCAGCCCTCGTGCTTCCTTCTGGTGGCATGATAGTTAGGTACCGGAAGGGTGTTACAGCTGAACGATTATTTATTTATTATCGGAAGAACGCTTCCTGTAGAAAGCAATACAGAGAGGGAGAAAAGACCCATTGGCAAAGATTACCATAAAAACCCGCGAACAAATGATGCACGACGCAAGACAAAAACGTTATCGACAGTCAGCCTCCAGCAATGTGCGTCACATTCTTGCAATTAGAAAGGTCGGTAAACAAACCCAGGGGTCTGAGGTGGCAAACCACGTATGCTTAGTATAGAATGGACGAGGTAGTTCACAAGACAGTATCAACTACCTATCAGTTCAACAGACACAACCAAGGGATCTGGATACAGTTTGATTCAGCTTAACGTATGCTACATGAAAATTCATTAGTGATGTGGCATTTAATAGCCAATTTCTTCAAGGTTCAGAGCTCTTTGATGTCCGGCAAAATTTCTAAGTTTTTTTTCAATGGACGACAGAAACCAGCATAGTAAACGTTACCTTTGCATCCATCTTCGGGTTGATAATATGCTGTGTGCATGCCTTCCAATTTCCATAACGCATGGCTTTGGCGGCGGCCAAAACGTGATCACGAGGGGTTTCTGGAGGACCAACAAGTGTAGCGCGATCGTGAACACGTAGGGCTAGATGGAAGGGTTTGCTGATTGGACGCCACCGCAAGTCAGTTTCATGGGCTAAAGAACAGGGTGCAGAAGGCAAGTAATGTATCCAGACAATTGATATTTATCTGCTTCAAAGAACACCTGGGAAAAAGAATACCAATCTAGACAATTAAGTGGTTAGCATCGTAAGACTGGGCTAGATCAGCGGTAGGGCAACATACTCCTAAGGGCGCTGTCTTGGCTAATGTTAGGGATTCAACAACTTCTTCACGGGGGGGGGGCAAATGAAGACCGCTAGGGACACTAGGATTTAGGAACTAACCTGCCAGATTGGGAATTTCCAGCAACATCGCCGACACGTGATACACGCATTCCAACAGCTCTGTGTTTATGTACATATGGTAGGGAACTTGTAAGGCTTGTTCGCGTTTTTCTTCCTCAGGAGTGCGTTCGTAGCGTGTCTGAGTATGAAGGCCTTGGGCAAGTAGTTCTCTGATTCGTCCTGAACCCACGAGGTCTGCTAGTGCGTTGTGCGTTTCGCGAATAAAACCTTGACGGAAAGCGGCTAGACCGAGTTGAACCAAGGCTCGATTGTACAGAATCTAGAGTAGAATGAGTGATACTCTTTAACTCCCAATGACTAGACGATGTATAAAGGACGTTCAGACGATCAAAGGGAATTATCTTGAACCGATGGGCATTCGGGTGCTCAGAAAAATCAAGAAGGCAAGCAGCGAAGGCGTAAATTGCCAAAGGAATGGAAATAATTACTACCGCCGAACCATTGCATGTATCCTCCAAAGTTGCGTTGGGAACCGTTCAACCGAATAATCCCACACTTCATTAATTACAAGTGAAACACCTATTACCGTTACCTTCAGCACTTGTGAATGTTGTCCATTAGACGCTGATGATAAATGCCCCCAACAGCAGACCACTCTAGTGGTGTTTTCAAACCTTAGTATATGGTGGCTGGCTCACGGTACAATCCGGAGATGTACCATAGCCTTGAGTGCTTCGCTACTTCAGTCCCCTAGGCTGGGATACCTGTTTCACACCGTTCAAAGAAACAATGCTCTACTCAATTCGACAGCCAACTACAGGTTTTGCCCCCCTCAAGTGGGCATAGTTCCCGAGTTTCCGTCAACCTTATGTTCTACTTTGACACCAAACTGTACGCAACTGGTGAACTACACTCATTTGCAAAGTAATTCGGTGTTGACAGGAGACCCAACTGAATCCCAACTGAGTCTGCCGTTAAGGTCATTCGGCTGGGATGCAGCTAGTTTTTCGCCAACACCAAACTGATTTACAACTGTGTTTCGCTAAAGAAAGTGCTTTTCCAGGAAACTTAAAGCGTTGTCGCGTGACATTCATGATTTAAACAGTAGCATTTACTTAGTCCATCAATACCTATTCCCTTTCGAAGCAGTCGTTCTACTCCCCATTTGTGAGCAACAGTTACCGTATTCATCTCCAATTTAGTGACTGCTTTTTGAACCACTACTCTGTTTTATAATAAAGAGACGTGTCTAAACACAGTGAATAATCCCACAGTGTTATCAAGAACACAAAATGGCGAACATTGATGTTTCGGAATCGCGCCGTCAGGTTGACACATATCCAGTAGTGAAAATGACGATGGTCAAAATGAGTAGTTCATATCGACCGAATGGGGAAGGACACACAACTGAAAAGGTTGGAAAATAAAATCTCATCTTAATGGAGATTGCGACCTGTAAGTGAACCCAATCTATGTTGAAAAGCCGAAAAGCGCTGTACAGTTTCTTCATCATCAGCGGTGTGTAGCTCTCGAAACTCCAGAGAGTCTCGAAAAAGCGACCTCCCGGTTAGTGGTTTGAACACTTAACCGTAAATCTCATATAATTGGACAAGGACTGGTCTAAAGATCTGTTGAGTAAATGAGTCTGTTGGCGTGTCACACGGTGAAGGTAAGTTCATGGTTCGTAAGGATTGCCTTTGAAAGTATAGTGCCGGGTCACGCAGGTGTATTACAACTGTTTCACCTCTTGTAAAGCAAGGCTTCGGATCGATATCGGCAACCAACAGGACACTCTATAGATGATTTGAGACGGCTCACTTGATTTGATCATGCGACAAGTCTTAACGATGTGTTAAGCGGTTTAACTTTTGGTGATGTTAGTCAGTCGTCGTTTAGCTGTAGCATCCTTTCGATCCTTAACTGTCACGCCACCCGAGGGAAACAAGAGGGCTGAGATACGGCCGAGTTACCCGAGCTTAGACAGGAGCAGTTGAGATGCCGGGGTCGGATTAGAATCACGGACCTTCCGGTCAGTAATTCTGCGCCGACTGTCATTGCGACATGACAGGTGCTTGAGTATTCTCTTGCCAAGTTGTCATGCCATACGCTCAATTTATTGTTTTTTTTTAAAAAAAAATGAAAAGAATACACAACCATCGTTCAGCTGTAGCACCTTTTCGGTGCCTAGCTGCCATGCCACCCGAAGGAAGCACGAGGGCTGGGATACCGCCAGGTTGCCCAAGCCTAAATAGAAGTCGAGATGTAGAGGTCGGGTTCGAACCGTGGACCTTCAGGTCAGTAAATTCGCACTATAACCACTGAGCCATCTCGCCATATTGTATGGTAGATCCCAATAGACTGGCGTCTTCGCAACCGTCGTTACTGTCGGTTTACAAAGTCTTGAAGACATATTCTTGGTTACGAATCTGACCAGATAACCAGTACACGTCAGCGATTTGTTTCAGTTCAGCTTCTAATACGTCATCAGAGCAAATCCATGTAGCTAGGTTCGCTAGGGTGCGTAGCAGAGTTCTTTTCTGTCTCAGTGGCACAAACCACCATCATCATCAACATCACCGCCTCATTGTCTTTGTTTCGGCGCTACTCACCGGCTGAGTGGGATTGCTTGCGACAATCATTCGACTCCTATCTCAGATGGATACTTACCGGCAGTCGGGCCTGTGGGAATCGTGTACAGGCAATCGAGCCGAAATACCTTCCCAACTTTTCGCGTCAACGGTCCTCTCATCTTTTTTTAAACTTACCACATTGCATTGGGTTATTTGCACTACACTTAGCATAGGAACCCCATCAAGGCTTTTCATCTCCGGTAAGCTATCCATTCTATTCTACTTCAGATTCGTGCTCCGAAACTCGAACCACATACAACCTCTCCGATCTTCCAACCTTACGACCGGTGTGGTCCTATCTTTGGGGAAGTTCTGTCTGTGGGCCTTGCTTCTTATCCAAGGTATCTTTTCGAAAAGAGGCACATAAAACTGCTCTATAATAGGCTGTTATACCGAGTGACACTCTCCGTGAAATTTCAACGAAAAGTTCGGGGGCGTTTTCATCCCGAACACTAGACGATAAGATTTGACCCGCCAAGCCAGATAGATCATAATGGGCTTTGACGTTGTCCAGACGGTATATCAATGGGATTATGAGTGTGAACACGCAGCATTTAATCCGATGAGTTTTTTTTGCCGCGATTTAGTGTCACCAAAAGTATTCCTCATAAAAGCGGTGTGAGCAATGGTGAAATTACAAACAGTGGGTGCAGGGGGGAATGTGCAGAGTACTACTATAAATAATTCTCCATCTACAGAATGCAAGGTTTGTACAACGAGCTGGTAATCACCGCTGGTGACCTCCGCCGCAGATAACGTACCCTCTTAACTTTGACGATGGTACAGTAACAAAAACAATTCAGCGATTCAGGATATTCAAACAGCTGTGCAAGAGGCTGTTGGCTCACAACAAGAGACAGACGCAAGGCAATGGTAAAGCAACGGAGAGGAATTATGTGGCGCCCTCAAAAAGTGTCACGACCGGGAGAACTCGAGTAATCGGAATTGAGTTGCATATTTGTGCGGTTGAAGGCCTACGGAGTACGTTGCAAAACCGAGGTTTAAGGGCAGAATGAAGGGATAAGTTAACGGTCCTCTGTACCAATGACAGAAATCAAACGTTTCAACACTTGCTTACCATAGTTGACTGATCTGCATGTTCAATGGACATCTGAAGGTTGGACATGAGCATCAAATCACGAGCCTTAAACCAGTTGTCATAGAGAGCCAGATGATAAATGTGACAGAGGATTGCCCTGGTCCGGAGGCGATCGGTGCGATCATTCGAGTAAATGTACTGACAAAGTCGCTCAATTACAGGTGTCGAGGCATTCACTCCGACCGCATCAAGACCTTCTGTCTCGACTCTTTTGCCCCAATCATAGTCAAATTTGTAGTACATATGTTCCACTTTGAATAAATAGGCCACGCACAAATCAGCTGGAGGGGCTTTGATGTTCTCTAAATAAGTACACGATCGATCGATGATAGCGCATATGCGACGTTCATCCTTCAATCTAAACAAATAGGAAGGTTGATTCCAGGACATTGGATTCGTTGAATAGAACGGAACGATGTGCATTCCTCTTTTAATGTACTGTTACTATCGTTGAAAGGATCAAAGCAGTGATATCTTAAACTAATGCTTACCAACTGTGGACCTATAACATCACGGAACTTTACATCAGAACAAAAGTGAGTCTCAGTCATGAATAAGATGATGCCTGTTAGAAGAGATTCATACAACATTCACTGCCATAGGGATATATATTACGACCTATTTCTCATAAGACGCAATCACCAAACAAGCCATCTAACATAAAACGGCTGACGAACTGAGACTCCAACACCACACTTCTCGTCGAGGTGCACGTAGAGTACAAAATGAACAAGATTATTGACAGGAAGGAATTATCCGGATCCAAACATACTGTTGATACAGTGTGGCGAATAAGAATGCCAGAAGGAAAGTAGACCGAGGCAATTGTAGGAAAAACTTGAGGGACTTCTCCTGTCAAAAACCTCTTGTGCTTGAAAAGCTGTTTTATTTAACTCTTGTACACTCATACTCCAGTCCAGAAGCCACCCTCAGAATATTGAGAAACTGCTACTTAATGGAAGCAAATAAGGTTTTGTGAATAGCGCGTGAACATTGTGTCTGCTATGAAAATTTTCCTGGAGATTTTATGGTAATATTGACCAGTGGCATTTGGAATTCCGCAAATTCTTCGAAAAACAACTTAGCGTGTCTCGTGAAGTGATTTTGCACACAATATGACAATTATGAGGGACGTGATTATATGTTTGTTGTGTACCAGTTTGGTACCTGTGCATACTCCATACTTTGACTGAGGAACTAACTTACTTCTGCAGGTACTCTAACAACTCTAGACTGATGCACTTACGGCCATCATAAGGACCGCTCAAATGACCTACAAGCACATCTAATAAACCACAAACCCAAGATATTCCATGAAGTTGTTATGTATCGCCTGATGACGATGGAAATTTCCAGCCAATATGAGTATCTTTTATCCGATCAAACGAGTGCTATTAAAACATATCAGCAGATCTCACTCTGTGGACCGTCACATTTACATGCGAATCAGCGTAATACAGTCAGCAGCTGAACAACACTAACGATTGGGACCTTTTCCATAGGCAACCTCCTGGCTCCACACGCGGAAAGCTACGATCCCGGAGGATTTTTCGAAAGAAAAAAACAATGCTTATAGTTTATAATGTTCTGGTGTTAGGACGTGCACTCGACCAGTCAAAAGAACAACCGTGGGGTCAAATGCACTGGTCAAGGTTCCTCATTCAGGTTGACAAAGTTATACCAAAGAAATCTGGCCTTCATGCTAGTATGACAACGCGCGGACGATGGAAAACTTCGACAAAAGTTCGTCAAATACACTCATTTGCATACAGCTTTGATTTTCACGGCAAATTCGCCTGAATCTCAGCTGAATCTCCTTCCTTTACGATTTTTGAGGAATTTCGTGCAACTTGGGTACAAGTAAAACATAAGGTCTACCTGGTGAGTCACTAGAAGGATGAAACCGGTGATGGGCTGTGGAAGAGTTTTCAGCAGCCTTATGAGTAATTTCTTCCATGAAAATGTACTGTGATCTCTCGAATGTCGTACCAACTGAAATAAGAGGCGGCCTGGTGCAGCACATTCACTTGAAGAATATCATAAAATGAGGATTCAGCTGGGATTCAGGTGAGTCTCCGGTCAAAGGCAAATTAGTGTGCGAATGAGAATAATTGGCGAAGTCCATCCAATTTGCGTTCAAGTAGGACATACGGGATTGTGCATACCTGATGAGCCCCAAGAGAGGCAAAACCGGCCGTGGGTTGTAGAAGGGTTTTCATCAACCTTATGAGCAGTATCCTTCGACGGTTAGTCTAACATCAGATCTGTTCGATACGTACAACGTTGGTTGAAGCGCCAGCATCAAAACGGTTGAAATCAAGGTTGAAATTCATGACAGGTGTCTAATAACTGTTTAGTGTTTCTAATGTCCGAAAATATTGTCTACGACGGAGAGGCAACGGTTTACCTGTTTCACGGAGTAATTGCTAGAAACCACATTTAATGACCACAGGGAATCTCTAGAACTGTCCCGGAGACACCTAGTCACAAACTAGGTGTGGTTGAGAATACACCTCGATAAATAAAGCTAACCGCACTTTCTTAATGACTCACCAGCACGTATACCTAACTGCCGGAAATTTGCATGCATACTTTTATTTCATGAGTCCTAAGGTTAGCACTGCGGTCATGCGGAATGTAATGCTGAACTACACACACAGGCGAGAAACCCAAGATCACCTCCTGTGCTGTTCGTCTCAAGTTAACCTCTGTTTGGAATGCCGAATGCTCGGTGGAACGTCGGTTAATTGTGCCTGCTCCACTTGATGTTCTTATTGCCCGTTATATCACCGTCCATAAAAAAGTGCCAATGCGCATAACTCTATATCGCACCGTGTGTCTCTCTTAAAGTTACCACGTGCCACTCGATGACTGGTTTGGAATGAAGCATTTTGCGCACACTCCACGCCCCTAAATGGCGCCGGTTCACTGCAGCTGGCTGATTGTAAAGAGGTCTCTCTGAATAGAACGGTAGTAGAATTAAGGGTCAAGAGGCACAAGAAGGACTCAATGGTCCTACCCATTGTGGAACTTAGATGGTTGGCGCGATACAAGAAGCAAGACCAATGCGCTTGTGCCCCTCGCAAAGGTGCTGACGTAACGTAGAAAAATGTGGAAAAGAAATAGGTTAGTGCGTCAGCGTCCAGTGCCAAGCCAGTATCCGATCAACGAGTATGGACAGTGGTGGTATATGAAGAGTGTGGTTAAAGAACAAATGAGACTGCCTGCCCATCCAACAATGTCGGTGTAGTTCCCGTAATAGGCGGATACGTGCTGGAACAAATGAAGAAATACCAATGCATTGTCAATGATATGATGTGACGAAGACACCGTTTTATTCCTTAGGTGTGGTCAGTGATCTTGCCTAGGAAGTTGACTCTTCACACTTCTCCTGAACCACCAGCGATCGGTCCCCCAAATCAAACGCAATGGAAAGTATTCAAAAACGACTGAATGGGCGCAGGAGTAATACGGATGTTTTCATCTCCGATAACTTCTGAAGCACTCCAAGATTTACAGTGCCAAACAAGACTGTAGCAATGAGTTCGCTGTGCACAGACCAGAAGAAGTCCAAAAGATCACAGTGTCTGAATCCTTAATAGGGCACTCAAAAAAATAGAGCACTCATTAGTTTTGAGGCCTTGAAGGGGGAGCTTCATGACTCATTTTTACCACCCGACACACGCAAAAAACTCACCGAACTGACCGTCTCAGATTTACGGTGCTATGTCTACTCATTATTAACCCTGGAAAACGTGGAAAGGTATCCTTATTCCGAATTTTACTGCGAATCTCCGGTATCAAGCTATTTCTTACAGTGAGTGCCAAAATTCAGGTTGACATATTCAAAACGAAGGTAATTTGAGTTCTTAGCGATATTATTTACCGTGAGATGAGTGTGGCCGCTTAAAATCGCTCCCAGCGTCATCGTAATGTACCGGAATAGCTTGACGAAAATAGAAAAGTCTGATTGGGTAGACCACGTAACCCGTGCGTTACCTAGGATGGACGCTGTTGAAAGTGACTCAGCGGTAAAGGATCGAAGAACAGGGAGTTTGAGAACGCAGTGAAAACGGCTACCTAGTCTGAAGGCCACTTAGCTGGATCGTAAGTGTACAAAACACTATCACTGGACTAAGGAGGAGTCACCAGTTTTCAGAGGCTAGTTATGCCAATTATAGAACTCACATAACGATTTACAAACCAACGGATGGTCTCAAAAGTAGGATAAGGACTGGTCGAATAACACTACGTATATGTGCTACAACAGAACAGTTGTGAGCAGGCAACGCTTTTCCCAAGTTCAAACAACGTTTGTTTGAACACTGCCTTTTGTGATTTTCGAGTTCAAGCAAACTAATCTTCCGAGGCAACGGTATGTGATAACGACAACTTTGTGACTCCTCTTCTATAAGACAATCCTGTCATTGTTTCATCGTTATATTTCACTGATGATAAATTCCATGCCCAGCTGTTGTGTAAGAAGGGTTAGATAGGAGAGTAAGGGAAGGGAATGCATCGAAAAAAACCGTGTGCCTAAGAAAAACGGTAAACCGAGGGGTGCACGCACCAGCATCAGGGAGCGGGCAGAACACTCAACACAACCTAACAATCAACGATGAACATGAAACATCCGGACGTCCCAGTCAAGAAGTTTCGGTTACATGTAGGGTGGAGCACGAGCAAAAGCGCATCAACCTCAGTCACGGAGGGGCAAAAAGCCCACGGCGCTCGGTCTGTCAGCGTTACTTCTCGTTAGTAGGTTGTGACCTCCTCCCGATGAACCTTTCGTCAGCAGAGGTTTATGACACTTGGTTCGGCAGGCAGTCAGATTAATCTGCCGGCCTACAGATTCCGGCTCATTATCAAACACTCACTTGGGCGCCCGTTCATTGCGGACAAGTTGTAAACAACCAACAGGTGCCACGATACGAAAAACTGGTGAGCAAATGCTTGAAAAAGTTTAAGACCTCCAGATCAAGAGCCAGAAATCACAATCATAAAGTAAGCCTTTTTCAACAGCCGTTTTGTAAATACAGTCTTTTGGCTTCCGCGAGGTTCAGTTTTACGTAACGAAAGTAGCAAGTTTGCTGGTATTGCTAACGCACTGATACCGCCTGCATTGACAATCAGCACGGAGCTATGGAGCTGACGTGGTGGGGTCATCCTAGAAAACTACAGACTTTTACCATAAATGATGAGTGAATATCTGGAAAATGAGATTCTACGAACCAGCAACACATCAGATCAAAAGGTTGAGTTAAAGTATTCCGCTAAGGCGATACTGTGAACCAAAAGGCTCGTCAAGAATCCACCCAAAACTTACCGGTCTACATATTCCAGTTCGTGGCCATTCGCGTTCTGTAACACTTTCGTACATTCCGCGTCCAGCAATGTCACCGAAGTGAGGACCGACCCACGAACGTAATACGGCGGAGTCTGCATTTAAAATGTTTTTTGGTAAAAGACGTGTTTACAAAGCCGAGGAAACAATTCTCACAAAGAACAGAGCAGAACAGTTGGGCATAATCAGACTGCGGATTGGAACGTGTCTTAGTGCATATAATAACTAGGAAGTGAAAAAAGAAAACTGAAAACAAACTACTGTAGTCATCATCATCATCATCACCCTCATTGTTGTTATTCGAAAACTGTGATGCTGGTAATAACCGTCAGAGGTGTCTTTCCCAATGACGCTAAGTACTGAATGCAACGAACTAGGCTGTGAAGGCGGTAGCTGGTATTCATGATATGGTCGCATGGTGGTTGAAGACGTTTGTAGCAGGTGAGAAAGTTGAGTAGGCATATGAATGCCATTTGACACACGACTGCAGCACATCCGTCTGTGTCGCGTTCCACAACGAATTCCTTATGAGAGACAGGGCAGTAGGTGCCAACCCAATCGAGCTGGTTGGTTGGTTGTGACTTTTATAAGCCACTGACAATTGATTGCCTGCCTTCTGATAGATTGTCCCCCCACCCAGCGCATGTGAAAAAAATATCTTCGGGAAAATCAACCCGCTTACATTTGAGGAACAGAGACAAAGCGGCAGCTCCAGCTCCGACCAGGCTGTCGGGAGCGACGCAACTACCCAGGTGAAATACATCGTCAAGCGCTGCGACCAGAGAATCTACAAGCATGGAGTTCGGGTTTAGTCCGAACTATCCTTACAGCAGGTATGACGCACATAAAGCGCACGCAGCTCAGTAATTGACTACACGCTTGAGTTTATATACGGTTTTATCTATTCAGAGCTATACCATTTGCTAATGCAGTGTCCGCAAGCGACCTAACTGGGGGAATTTCTACCTCGAAGTAATCAAAAATTTATAAGGATCGCTCTATTAGAATATCCATAACAAGGTTTAAGAGAAAAGTGCGGGAGTGAACCACTTTGCTTGGTGCCATTGGATGTGATGGGTCCAGGTGGAATCTCCCCGTATGTCTTCATCCGTCCAGAGAAGTTAGCACGAAGGCTTTAATCAGCACCCCATATTTGGACGGAACATCTTCGATCATATGGACCAAAGGATGACGCAATAGGGTACGCTGGAAATCAAGAAGGCTACTGCCATTGGCCATTCTAACACCGGCAGAGGGCGAACATGCGCTCCGTGCACCATCGGCTAGTGAAACCCTGCTAGATTCTGTTGGATCTGTCGCGATGGCTACGAAACAACGTGTACAGAATAAAAACACCGAGTACTTCGATAATCATAACTAGCCACCCAGCAGCACGATGATTTACGCGCAGTCGTATGATGGTAGAATTGCTCAGTTCCGATAGTATTCATTCTCCTTTTGATTGAACCCATTGCGGTTTCGTCAAAATGACTACTGACACCTCCTTTGGAACTGTCGGATGCCAATTGTCAAAATCTGAAGTCTCTGCACTTGCTGACGTGATTTCACACGAAAGAAGTAAAACTTTATCGGATTAGGGCTTCAGACAACATAACTTTTCTTTTAAGTTGTCGGCAGGTCTTCGGCGAAACGAAAATTCAGCGGTATGCGACAGTCAGCGTAAATCGTCACAAAACCCCGCTACTTGTGAGTAGCTGAACTATTATCCAAACTGGTTAAGGTCATCCTGGAGAATTTGATGAACAACAAATGTCAGACTTAAATTTAATCAACTTAATGAAGAGTTTTGCAACGAGAATCATTCAGAGGTAAAAAAAAGTATCTGCTGCACGGAGGGTTTCCTTCTTGGAAGAGGGAGTATTCGAAAAAAAGAATGTGGTCACAATGCATCGCGAGTTCATGTTCGCATGAGGTCGCGGAGCAGTAGAAATGCATTCGGATCGGGATTACAAGGAACGTGTCACGGGCTACAAGCGGTGCAGGTATCTTATTCAAGCATAGCCATCGGTTATGTGGTGTCACGGTAAAAAGTGAAATCCATTTTTCAAGGCGTCATGTAATCGCGCGACAATTATCTGATGAACTACAACCAGGGACTGACTAGCTCACCGAATCAAGTGCAATTAAACCGTAACTATTTACACAGAGTTGTATCGCTCTGGACAGACCGTTCTTCAGGAGAAACCAATTTCATTTCATCCCTTCTGGTGGTCTCTTCAGATGGAAACAATTGCATCTGGATTGTATCTTTCTCTGACTACTACATATGCAAACCAAAACGAAGAGTATCTGGTATTGTCGATAAATTATGTATGCTCCAATTGTAACTTAGAGAGAGATCAAAGAAACGTACCTCTAGTGACTCCATTTCTTCCGCGTCTATGTCGGATCCAAGAAGTTTCACATCATGTTGTTCGAGAGCATCGAACAGACGATCGAATGCACTAATAAGGCTGTCACAAGTAGAACAATAAGGCACAAGCGCTCCGGGTGAGAATGTGTGTGCCATGGAATCAGCCAAAATTTACGACTAAGCCTGGGGGCAACAACATACTTCAATACAAACAATCAGGTGTACCCATTTTGGGCAGTAAATATGGAAAATTCATTAAAGCTAGGTACTTTTTTGTCTCCAGTATAACATGATCAAAAGCAAAACATCTTGACTTGAGCTTTACATCCAGCAAACCGAACTCATTTAGGAACTAACCTTCAATTGAAAAAAAAGATACCAGGACGCGTGACTCACCGGTCGAACAACACAGCAGACATACAAGCGGAGTGCGTTTTATCGTAATCGAAAAACACGCTAATCAGTGACAACAAGGTCTTGATTTGCAGGCCACCGGACAACTTGTGTTCCCCTGTAAATAGGAGTATGAGAGTAAACATGAAAAACCAGTTGGAGGGCTGTCCAGATTCACCATTCGAGTAGGTTGAGAAAAATAGTACAAGCCGAGCCACCTTAACATGACCTAGACCTAGATCTCAGTGCTGCTTTCTTGTATTTGACTAAGGGAAGTTTATTTCTGACATAGATATAAAGCTAACTATCCGAAGGTTTTAGGTCTAGAGGTATGGAATAAATTCATGTTAAACAGCCTCGAGAATATTTCAGGGAAACCAAACAAAGATAAACGCACTGATGCGACTTCCGTAAGAGGAGCGTAGACAGAGTGGATGAAATCAGGGACTTTGTCTCTCACCAGCTTTACTCTGCAGCAATTTTTTCCAACAAAGGTTGGGAACAAAATAAGGCAAAGCAGCTCAGAGTTGCTGGGGCTTTTGTGTTGCTACGATTTATACGAAATAGTATGACGTTTTATTGCAACATCTATGGAGATTTCCTTCTCCCGCGGAGGAATTAAAGTGAATTGACAAAATAAGTACAGTTTGAGACCATTATGATAAAACAATCAAAGCGAACACTGCTCAGTATGGTAATCAAAACGAGGAACACGATCGCTGACATCGTAAAATGAGCCCCACTTACTTATTTTCTCCTCCACTTGCATCAACAAGGCAATCTGTTCGCTGATGCTAGTGCCTTTTCTGCCACGAACTGCCAAAATCTCATTCAACTTCTTCAAAACAACCTCGAATGTGATTTCCTGGCCTTTTTCGAATGCCTGCACCTGTGGCTCAGGACGGCCGATAGAATCCACAGCAGTCCAACCTTCTTCGTCAAAAAGTGAAGCGGCTTTGGCAGCCTTCTTTGCTGGCTTTTCTTTTGTCGCCTTCTTGACCTTGGACTTGTCCTGAAAAGTATGGGAAAACTTTACACCAGGTCGCTCAAAGACATTCCAACAACCATACCGCCGTTGTCCATATTGAGGTTGACAGAGAAGTTACAGATTATTGAGAGGATTCGAATACAGGTTGGCACGAAAGCGGGAGCTAGTGTCCCCAAGTGATAGAGGACTAACTTACGGCAACAGTCGTTCATCCGTCAAACCATTTCAGCACACAGCTACTTTGCACTCGATAAGAGGTTGTCTTTTCTTAACACACAAAATAAGATGGAAGCCCAACAAGATAGTAAAAAACCTCGCTAAACCTCAAGCGGGCTGTAAACCCCATAAACCTCGGCAAATAGAGCTACAGTTGTCTCTCACTGTGCACTTATTTAAGTAGGAGACACTCTTCGACCAGCTACACACTTTCACCAAATAGTTCTTTCGGCGTTGTGTCAAACTACTACACGCCCGTTATTCTTTAGTTGTGACCGGAAAGTCGTATGATAAATTGTAGTAGAGCCAAAGAGCGGTCCAGCCTGAATAAGCAGATTTAATAATTACGGTTAGGACCAAATGGTTCAGTTGATAATACCGGAGCAAAATGTCCGAAATGTTCAAGAGGTGAAATTCAAAATTTCAGTCAACGTTAAAGTAGGACCAGTACTAATGCAATTGACTGATAGTTCTCAAACAAACGGCTAAACACCATTCCATTTTGGAACTCACTTTCTTTTCATCGGTTGTCTTCTTCAAAAAGAACACCGACGGGTCATCCTTGAACCGTTCCAGGTCGACGTCCAGACTGCTGGAGCTACTGGAGCTATCACTGTCCCAAAAGGCTTCACTGTCACTTTCATCTTCATCACCTTCCTCGTCGAATTCTTCCGAGTCCGAATCAGATCCTGCAGGTTTCTTAGTTAGCTTCTTTTCGACCGCTGCGGATGGTGCTGTCGCTGAACCCTATGAAGGTTAACAAAGGCCAAACAACAAACTCAAAAACAAGTAGACGGCCGTTCAAATAATCATATTCCGAATGGCCCCGCGTCTCTTCTCAACTGAGAAGGAACGCCTTACGGGCACGCGTTTTTGGCACAGGACTCATCCCTAATTATCGTTATCCAGGGATTGGTTGAAAATAGGTTGTTGTACGATATGCTGTCTAGACAACAGTGGAAGGGCATCAGATGAATTGACATGTTTTTGCATAATTCTATCCGATTACATGACTCACAGAAAGAAACACTAGAGCTTCTGGGAGGTATCATATTAAAGTTGGTACCATGGGCTCTGGTAACTGAACTTCTCTTTGTTCGGAAGTACATCAATACTGTCCACAACCATGTGAGCTTCGGCTGGTTTAACATCCACCTCTTTATGGCGTTATAAACACATTTCAACTTCCATATGAATGGATAATGTAAGACGTGAAGTCACGTACTACCATCCGGTATTTTGTGTGAAGTTCGGGAATTTCCGGATCCTTATAAGCAAAATACGTGTGAGCCACCTGGACTATTTGTAAGCAGTAAATCGCGACATCCGCAAGCTTGAGGCAAAGATCACCAGCCTCAAGATATATGTGGTGAACTCATCTGTTACACTGTGACCAGAATGAAGTCAGTGCTACTTCGGGCAACACAAGTAAGGACACCCACTCTTCCTCCTCTTCGTTTTGGAAAATCACAGCATCTGTCTATTCCAGATCCACAAGGCTTAGCTTTACTTAGCGTCCATCCCATCAACTTTGCTGCAAGGAAACAGTAGACCCTGAAATCAGAAGACACCCAGCGAATGGTGCGCCTCGTTCCCCATAGGAAGTCTTTGAGCTCGAGACAGTTTAGTGGTTTGGACACGGACATACTAACCAGGGGGTCCGTGGGTCGAACCCAATCCCGGCAACTGGACTGCTCCTGTATAGGCTTGGGCAACCTGGCAGTACCTCAGCCCTCGCGATTTCTCCGGGTAATGCAGACTAGGCACCAAAAGATTGTTACAGCCAAATAACTTATCTTTATACTCTTTTATGGTAAGCCTTTTTAAGACCAACACAAATTCACAAGTTCGGGAATATAAAAACATACTACGATCATAGATCCCTAGGATGTAAACCAGCGAGGAAATGCGTCCGGGGGAACGAAACGGATAGCAGAGTTGAATATTCATTTTTTAGTACGCTCAGGACTGTTACTGTTGACATACAAACAGACACCGCACCAGCGAGCGTGGGGCGAGCCCATTCAACGAACACAATGCATAAGTCTATGAGAATAAGACCCTCAGTAAAGTAAGAGGAGCCGCATAGATAACATCCCAGTCGTGTTATATGTCATACTGGTGATGCCACAGGACTATTTGCAGTTGCGAGAGATTACTTTTGACCGCGTGAATTATGGGTGTATATGAGCAGGAAGGTCATCAGGCCACACAGGAGTAGGTTATTGGGAAATCCAAACAAAATTTACAACCTGAACGCTGTAATTGGTTTAAGACTAATCCAAACGTAAGGAGATCCCAAGACAGGTTCCGAGTCCAGAACGGACCGTTACGAGGCTCTGTTGATGGAAGCTGTATCCACTGAATAAGCCAGTATGGGTGACCTGGCAGATGTCACACAAGCAACCTCGCAGTATAGCCCACTGGGTTACGAAGATACACAAGACAATACGAAATAATAGGGTTACGTTTCTTCTTGAGTCGGAACAGTTGTTACACCGTAAAACAATATAGGTATGGTAACGGGCCCAGTCAGCAGTGTGTCCAGGTCCGTCACTCTATGTATTGAAAGTTATAGTGCCTCAAACAGTGTTGCGCACATAATTTAATGTTCGCACAAAAACTAGTGTCGATCATCTAAACTTGAGACATACAGTCGAAACTGCACGGCCCATCCCTTTGAAGCATCCAATCTTTGGACCAATCAGACACGACACGACGACAATAAAACATAAAGGTGTGTAAGATTTGTTACTCTGTATTGATACTTACCTTAGCCTGCGGTTCTTTCCTTTCTTCCTCTTCCGCATCATCGTTGTCTAACAACACTTCATAAGGTGAATGTAAAAATCCCACCTGAACCAACAGCAGTTTCTTCCTCCTGGTAATTTTCTGGATGCTGAAATTTCACCAAAAATCAACCAGGCCGAAATGAGAAACCTTACTTCACGAAAATCCTTGATGTTGTCTTCAAAATCACGGTTGTATTTTTTTATGCGCTGCCTAAGTGCTGTGAGAGCCTTTGCGGCTCCACGGTTAAGGTCTTTTTTCTTCTCCCAGGAATCGTTAACGAAATCTTCCAATTCCGCTATGCAGCGCACATAAAACGCAGGAAGACCATCCATTTCATTCATTTTGACGGATTTTTCATAAACTTTGATCAGATTTTCGAAATCTAGGGAGGAATACTCATGACAAGTTCCCATGCAGCTACCTGTTAGGACATTTGACATGTCCTTGATCTTCTTGTGATTATTCAAGTTTTTGATGATACTTTGCATTTCTTCGAATCTGTAGTCGCACAATTCTCATTGATAGAAACGAACATACCGCTTATCTTTTGCACTCTTTACAACACGTTTTTCATCTTCTTCATCACTCTGATATTGCATGAATCGGTTGTCCACGCGCTGTGGCGATTCCTCATCGGACTCACTCTCCGAAGAACTGAAAGCCTCTGCGAACATACTGGAACTCATTCTGGGGCTGGAAGAAATGAAAGGGAGAATAACATAGTCAAACAACTAATTGGGAAAGATACTAAAACGAGATGGTAAGAAGACTCGTAAGTTAGGAAAATGAGAATGAAGACATGGAGGAGAGCTCCTGTGGCACTTTGTATGCTATCTTCCGTGCTATGCAGATTGGAGCCCTTTTCATGGACTTCACAAAGGCCTTCGACTCTGTCAACTGCGAAGTATTGTAAGTAATTCCTGCTAAGTATGGCTGTCCGCCAAAATTTGTGAAGTTTATCCGAAGTCCACATGGTGGAATGGGAGTAAAAGTTCGCTTCAGTGTTCCCCTCAGGTGGTATGACAGCTAGCCACCGAAAGGGTGTTACAGCTGAACGATTACTGTTGTTGTCTTCCGTGTGTATCCAAAAGGGCTTTGGTGAATGGCGTTGCTAGGGTGCGCCTCAACTATGGGTTTGAAAGATGTCCGTTCAGCGTAAACGTTTTGGTGCAAGAGTTCTGGCCAACCAGGCTAGTGCTCGCTTTCTGGTGTTCGGAGAAACTGTGCACTGTTTCTGCACACACGCGGTGAGGCGTATGGCAAAGCTGAGAGGTTTGCGGTCGCCGCAGCAAGGCGAAAACAAACATTCAGCTGTAGCACCCTTTCGGTGCATAGCTATCGTGCAAATCCGAGACTAACGGCTAGGATACAGCGATCTTTTCAGAAGGGCTTGGTAAACAGTCGGATACAGCGATCTTGTCCAATCCTATACAAAAGCAGTCAGAAAGCCAGGGTTAGGTTCCAACGGACTACTCACCTTCCGGCCAGTAATTTCGGGCGTTGACCGCGGAGTCATCTGGAGCGCAGGTTAGTCTATGCTTCAAAACAAACAAAATCAAAGACAGAACGAGTCGAATTTGCTGCGAAAGCGTCCGCGCAGGCTGTCTCGAGTAGTATTAGTCATCAACGAACACAACGGTTTACCGGCGAAAAATCGTTGAATGAAGTAATTCCACTAGACGCATGTTGGCGTTCTAATGTTACTATGGAGCTGAACCTGTGGAGAAACGGTCTTCCGTGACCATCACCGTATAGACCAAAACAGACCAAAGTACGCCCTGTGGATGTGATCTGAACTTGGCTTTTCAGAAATCCAGATCATCGTTCCACCCGAAACAGATGTCGCTGGGTTCAGTCGTCTAGGTATCTCCACGTGAGCCTGTGGATGGCAAATTTTGATTGAGGCAGTGTTAACTGGACACTTTGGCAACCTAAGTCTGCAGTGTGCGCAGTCCATGGTTGTACGTGGGCTGGGATACTGCCAGGGCACCCACACCTAGAGAGGAGGACGATTAGGGTCCTCAACCAAAGACTTTGTCTCAAAAACCTGACCGCAAGGCAGTGATTTTTGGCGCGAAATGCAAGTGCATTTTAATTTTTACAGGACAAGTCGCAGCACATGTTCTAACCCCCAACCTGGAGGATCATCAGACTGTGTTCGTCAGACCCCTAACCATTGACCAACATGGTATGAGAAACTCTGAGTGTCGCACGGACACCCCCTAGTATAGCTCAATGGGTTACACCGTTACACCACGGTAAGGTAAGGACTATTCGTGACGGTAAGTACGGGATTGTGCTAGAAGCAAATTACATTAGTTAACACTGCATAGAACAGATCGAATTGAATCAAACTAAAGAACGTCAAATGGAGGTAATGTGCTTGTGCAAGTTGATAGGTCGGGCCTCAGTCTGCCAATGACTATAGCAACCATACCTTTGCATACACCATTAACTCGTAATTCTCACTCTATATTTTCAGCTCATGTACTATCGTTATTAGACGATTAAAGCGTACATTACGCCCTTCTATTCTGTCTTCCTTCTAATCTCAACCTGGAACTACTCGACTCACGCAACAATTTAATCGTCTAATAAAGAAATGGATCATATTCTCCTACCCACGGTTTTTGATGCTGATCTTCACTCACCAGATGGCACGAAACGATGGGCTCACTGGTTCCATACCTTCAAAGCTTACGTTAAATCAATCAAACCTGAAGGTTTAAATAAACTAGAAACTATCATACGTCACATTGACCATACAGTGTATGACTTCATTGCAGAATGCAGCGACTACAATTCTGCGATAACCCTGCTGGAAAAACTTTATATCCGCCAGAAAAATATCGTGTATGCACGCCACCTTTTAGCTACATACAAACAAGAACCTGGTCAAGATGTCGACCAGTTCGTTCAAAAACTGAAGTCACTTGCTAAGGACTGTGAATTTAAAGCAGTATCTGCTGTGGAGCATACAAACGAAGCAGTCCGGGATGCCTTGATAACCGGACTGCAGTCGAATACCATTCGGGAGAAACTACTAACGTGGCATGAATTGGACCTTGACAAAGCCCATGAAGCCGCACGAGCTCTCGAAGTTGCACAAAAACAATCACAAGCATACGTATACAGACAACCCGTTACTTGTTCTGTGTCTACTCCTTCGTCCATTGTTACTCCCGAAACAATAGTTTCTGCCGCTACACAACAAACATGTTACTTTTGTGGGAACCCCAAGCATCCTCGTTATAGGTGTCCAGGTAAAGAATCAGTGTGCAAAAGTTGTGGGAAATTTGGGCATTTTCAACGCGCCTGTAGGTCAAAAACCTCAAAATCTCACGTGGGTTCAGCTTAAGACTCCTCAATCTCTTCGTTATTTTGTGCCGCTGCTCCCAATTGCCTATCTAAAACTACAACAGATATTTTGGTCAACGGCGTTGTTATCCGAGCTCTTATTGATACCGGCAGCTCCAGAAGCTTCGTTTCTTCATCGGTCCTACAAACTCATAACTGGAAACTATTCCCGTACGATTCTGTGATAGCAATGGCGTCAACAATACATTCATGTTCTACCAAAGGTTATTGCCTCGTGTCCATTCAGTACAAGGATGCTACACACGAACGGTTCAAACTTTGTGTATTACCGAACCTCTGTGCAGACGTCCTCGGACATGACTTCCTGGGGTTACATGATAAAATTGAAATTCCATTCGGTGGCCAACGGGTCACCCTAACTGTATGTGGTTTAACATCCGCGAAACTGGAATCTCCATCGTTATTCACTAATCTTGCTGTGAATTACAAACCGATCGCCACGAAATCTCGTCGTCATACACCGGAAGACGAACAATTCATACCAACCGAAGTAGACCGAGTGCTCACCGATGGTATAATCGAAACATCGAATTCCCCATGGAGAGCACAAGTGCTCGTAACGCGCAATACGAATCACAAAAGACGTATGGTGATAGACTACAGCCAGACCATCAATCGCTTCACCTACCTTGACGCTTATCCTTTACCAAGACTGGATCAAATGATTGAAACCATCGCACGCTATACCGTCTACAGTACACTGGATCTCCAGAGTGCATATCATCAGGTTCCGATAATCGAGTCAGATAAACCGTTCACAGCATTCGAAGCCGGCGGGAACCTATACCAGTTTCGGCGCATTCCCTTCGGAGTGACAAACGGGGTTGCGTGTTTCCAACGAACGTTAAACAACATCATCAAAGCCGAACAAGTGAAAGATACATTCGCTTATATTGATAACGTTACGGTATGCGGTAAAACGAGAGATGAGCATGACCGTAATCTTAGGCATTTTCTCGATATCGCTAAAACATACAACATTACTCTGAACCACACAAAAAGCAGCTTCGCAACTGAAGAGATTACTCTCTTGGGTTACAAGGTCTCCAAAGGTATTATAAAACCTGACCCAGAACGCATGCGCCCTATAAGAGAACTCCCAATTCCACAGAACGGGAAATCGCAGCAAAGAGCCGTTGGTCTGTTCGCCTACTATTCGCAGTGGATACCGGCGTTTTCTGACAAAATCCATCCGTTGGTTAAAAACAAAATATTTCCTCTTCCGGAGAATGTCCGAACAGCATTTGAGAACCTTAAGCACGAATTAGAGAATGCGATGGTCGTTACTGTCGACTACAATATCCCTCTCGTCGTCGAAACCGATGCGTCCGACATCGCTATTGGTGCATCCCTGAGCCAGGGTAACCGGCCGGTCGCCTTTTTCTCCAGGACCTTGACTGCAAGCGAGAAAAATCATTCTGCTGTCGAAAAAGAAGCATATGCTATCGTCGAAGCGATCCGCAAATGGCGCCACTATCTCCTCGGGAGACATTTTAAAGTGATTACGGATCAACGTTCGGTCGCTTTTATGTACGGGAACCAACAGAAGAGTAAAATAAAGAATGACAAGATCGAACGGTGGAAAATCGAATTGGCAGGGTACAACTACGACGTCGTCTATAGACCAGGAACGGATAACCGCGTTGCTGATACCCTATCTCGTAACCTCTGTTGCAATATTGCTGGGACGGAAAAACTTGAAGAGCTTCACAACATATTATGTCATCTCGGTGTCACGAGATTTGCACGTTATGTTCGTTCTAAGAACCTTCTCTTTTCAGTCAGCGATATCCGACGTGTGGTGTCTAACTGTTCCACATGCTCCGAACTCAAAACGAAATTTTGTAACACTTTTCGTGGCCAGCTTATCAAAGCCACACAACCTTTTGAACGTCTTAGTATCGACTTTAAAGGCCCACTTCCCTCAAACACTAGTAACAAGTACTTTCTAACAATCATTGACGAGTATTCTCGATTCCCCTTTGCTTATCCTTGCGCCGATATGTCCTCTTCCACTGTGATTCGTTGTTTAAGTCAACTGTTTTCACTATTTGGTATGCCTGCTTATATTCACTCAGATCGCGGTTCTGCGTTCATGGCAATTGAACTCAAAGAATTTTGTTCGATAAAGACGTTGCCACTAGTCACACTTCCGCACATAATCCACAATGTAATGGTCAGGTTGAACGACTTAATGGTACCCTTTGGAAGACCATTTGCCTGGCTCTAAAATCACGCGGCTTGCCTACCACACATTGGGAGGTTGTCCTTCTTGATGCTCTCCACTGTATCAGATCCCTATTATGTACTAGTATCAACTGTACCCCACACGAACGTTTAATGCCATTCACGCGACGATCAGCCAACGGTGTCTACCTACCTACCTGGCTTACTGTCCCTGGGCCGATCCTTTTAAAACGCAATGATCGAGACTCTAAATATGACCCTCTGGTAGAGGAAGTGGAACTCGTCTCTTGTAATCCACAGTACGCCCACATAGTTCGTCCAGATGGCAGACACGAAACCGTATCCTTACGCCGCTTGGCCCCTAAAGGCAACGACATGATATCCGACACAGAACTGGAACCAGTACATATCGTCGAACAAGATGAGCCTCATGCAACACCATCAGTCCACCGTGATTGCTCAGAAACTGAACTCTTGCCTATTAACGATGCCTCATCATCCCATTCTAGTGCAGACCCAGGAAATCACTTGGACATTCTTATCCGACAACAGCGCACTCACAAATATAATCTGCGCAACAGAGAGGCGTAAACAAATCCACGTAACTACCACAGCTTTTATTTTTTTACACTCGTTCGCCGCAAAAGTACACACTTATTCCAAGGCGGGGAGAATGTCATGACTATATCAGCCATACCTTTGCATACACCACTAACTCGTAATTCTCACTCTATATTTTCAGCTCATGTACTATCGTTATTAGACGATTAAAGCGTACATTACGCTCTTCTATTCTGTCTTCCTTCTACTCTCAAACTGGAACTACTCGACTCACGCAACACAGTCTACCACAAACGGACAATCTTGGATTCAGCTGGTAGGCATAACCGTTTGTCGAAAAGATTCCAGGGTCCCAGGCCCACTACCGTGTTGCAACCGCTGTATAGATGAATCGCATCACTGGTCATCCCCCCACTAGCCATCTGTGGGTCATGGACACGTCATCTGAGTGGTATCGGCCGCCATGCTAATTTTTGTAGACACTAAACACTGTACCAATTCAATTACCAGCGCAGGATACAACAACCATGACCCATCAGCTGGGTATATCGATAGCTTGATTAATACCCCCTCAGTTCACCCTTGGGTGTTATTCCAGAGCGTTCGTGTTCTATACAGGAACACAAATATATCCGAAATCCTCGCTGGCAAAATGTTTCTGTACCGATGTATTCCATCTTAGAAACTCAAACCGAGCTCCTGCAGTTGACAAAGAGCTAACATCCTTTCTGCATTCCTTTTCGTGAAGATTTGATTATCCTAAAGTCCATGGCACTATCTACCTACCTCTATGTTCTTCTATGTGGCGTCAATAAGTGCGCAAGTCTGGTACTGATCGAAACAACACAATGTCGAAGTCCGCAAACCAGAAAATAGCGAGCGCAACGGTGGCTCCGTCGCGTGGGTTGAGGTCGTGCCTTGTGAGATAAGTCTCGCAATTCTGATTGGTGATGCGACCAAAACTATCTCATAACAGGAAAATTAGAGCAGGCCGAGAGGACGGAATACGAGCAAGCAGGAGTAAGTGAAGTGACGCATACAGACCCAGACACAAAAACTATTAGACAGAATCCCTCACCAAAACCGCGTAACTGCTCACAGTTAGGCGCTGCTACGCCGAAGAAGCCTAACCCATACGCGACTGGCCAGAAAATCAGGCCAGTTGCCCGTCCATCACCAAGGCAAGCTCTGATCGACCGAAAGTAGGGACCCAGCAGCCAGCCATGATTCAGTATCTGTCGAATGCCAGTTGCCAACGGCGCGTCCAGAAGGCATCCCAGAAGAAATTTCCAGAACGCTGTCGCCTCATACACTTCAAGTATGGCGAGATGTAAGTGTGTTTTTTTACTTTGTTTTAGGCGTTTGATACAATTTGTGCATCCTTGGTAGTTCTCTTGCCGAAAAAGCTAGCTTGGAAGGATCAGACTGAGAAGTGAGCTGAATTATTACCGTTATCACAACAGCTCATGGTTGTATGTGGGTTGAGACACTGCCAGGTGCGTACACCTAGAGAGAAAGGCGATTGGACTCTTCAACAGAAGCCTTTGGCTCAATGAACTAACAGCAACGCAACGGTGACTGATATGAGACTATTAGATAGTCCAACCCTTAAAGAACATTGCGCCACACAACTTCCAGCTCCAATCGTTAGGGCCATAAAAATGTTATCTGACCCCTGTCCATTGATCTACCTGGTAAGAAACGGCGGACGTCACACGCACAATTTCCAATAACCCAGCGGATCACAGAAATGCACAAACCGTCACACCAAGCTAACGTCCAATGAAAGGAGTGTTGGAAAGTCAAATACATAAATTTCGAAGAGCCCGGGGCTCAGGACAGAGCCTTGGGGAAAGTCACTTGAGGTACATACTGCATCACTGATCTTTGCCCAAATGCGGTGTGATCTGATAGAAAGTCGGTAATTCACAATAAGGACTCTAAAAAGAGCGAATTTTGTAGAAAAGTCGCCGTCGTGGCGCTTTGTCATAAGCTTCATGGGATTTAACGTAGATGGAATCCGGGCAGGTCTTGGATGAGTTACATCAGCCCACTTTTCTCGAGTTACCTTGAGATCAGAGACAAAGAAGCCATTCCTACTAAACTCGCGCTGCTTTCGATCAACTAGACAACGCTCCTCCAGGTGTTTGTCAAACCCTGCTTTGACTAGCAAGTCAAGTGTCTTACACAGAATTAAGGTCGATTGATGTGTCCATAATTGTCAAGAACAACGGCGACCCTTAAACATGGGTTTGACAGTACGAGCCTCCAACCCAAGTGGGAGGTGACCTTCATCAAGAGACAACCTGAATAGTTGGTAGACTAGGAGGGCAATGATATCAACAAGACTCCGAATAATCAGAGGATGAAATTCATCAGATCCTAACACATAATGAGGACGAGGGCAGCTGAGCAAGCTGCGGACATGCTCCAGGTGAAGCTGTGAATATAACAGCAAGGAAGTGAGCATCAGAAATGAGAATGAAACTTGCTTGTCCGCTTACATAGAGCTACAATGCTGAGAAGGTCACTCAGCTTTGTACCATCAGCCAATTCATCGGCTTATCCAGAAGCGGTGGAGGGATCTCAGTGCTGGCTTTCGTTCCGCGTTTTAGGGAGACAAACAGGAGTTTCGGAGCCGACTGGGATCACTCGGAACAACCACGCCCGTATACCCCACGTTTGGTCATTTTGAAACAAACACATATTACGGCAAGCCAACTTATGGTCATCCTAGGACCCACATGATTCACGGCATAGTGGCAGGACCATTGAGCCTCTGTTCTTCAGGTTTCACAGGCTGTAGCCGGGTCGTAGTTGGGTCGTAGTATGTATCATTTCTTTCTGTCATGTAATATTCAGCCCTCCCCTAGGTTTTCAGCAGTACGAATTAGGTGTAGAAGACAGCGCTCTTTTTGGCATGCGTGGCACATAGTCCAGGCATTTTGATTTGCAGTGTTGAATGCGTTCCTTGAGTGAAGCACCTTCAGGTTCGCCAAAGGCCCATTTCCTAATCGCCTGATTGCGAATTCACTGACCCTAGCAGATTCCAGCTATGATTCTGAGATATCGATGGTCGACGATTTAAAGATATTACAGATCCTCCACTCACAGCGGTCAGATCTCGTGACCGCACAACAGTACAGTCCATACTGTAGTTTAATATGTGAGTTATTGGAGACCCAGCGGTATGAATTTTTGACGCCAAGTGTAGTATTAGTCGGGTAAATAATTTCAGAGTTCGACATATGAAAATGTTACATATGTTCAACAACGAAAGGCTAGTGGCCATCTGCGGATAATTGACAGGCCATCTGGATGTATTCATGAAGTGCAACGTGGTCCTGAGATTTACTGGACTTGGACTTATCCCAAGTTCTTTCGTTTTCTCGTTGGAGCCTTTAACCCTGTATCAATCCCTGGTGGATCAATAGAGGGAATAAGCCTGCAAACAGTAAACCCGAAGTGATCAGGACGATTGCGCTGCTTCTCGCTAAAGTAGTCCTATTCTCCATTTATAACAAGTATGCCAGGTGTCGTCCAGTCAAAATCTGAGGCGGTAGCATGAATACCGTGGGAGTAAAGGAACGTCACTAACATATGTCTGTCACAAACGTTAACCCTCGTTTGCTTGTTTGAACGAAAGGACCAAGGCCGAACCAGCCGAGTTGGTAGCCACTTCGATTTCCTTAGCTTAGTGATTAGCAGTGGTCCGGTTGCTCCGTATTTTTTGGTAACGCCCGCTCCAATTCAATGGGCCCTGGTCTTTTAAATTGCAGGAGGCTTCGGAAAAAGAAAGAGAAACCTATGGACCAGGAGAAAACAGCTGTTTCGTCTGACGGGGGAGAATTCTTATCGACCTGCTAGTGCCACGCTACGACCAGTAGCAGACACCTTGAGGTGGTGCTCGGGCCGGAATTTCGTAGTGATCCACCGAGACATAGTGGCTGGAGTTTCGCTTCCCAAGGCTCAACCATGCCGGGAAGGCCAACGAGGATCAACCGCATACGGGGCGACGAGTTCATTTACTATGAATGATCGTATAACGAGAAGGTTCACGGACAAAATCTGCGATGGAAATGTGGACGCAGTAAGGTGTTTCCTCCAGGCGACGAACCTGTCCCTATTTGTGGAAGTAACTACGCTGCCTTTATGTGAGGAAGGATGAGTGAGCAGCCCCAAAGGTCGCATACTCCGACCGCACGTTTGGCTGTGACCGCCGGCGCATTATTCAAATCGACTGAACTACTTTTTACACCAGAGTTTAGTTTTGCCCACCTGCTGTATGCAACCGCATTGCTCCATGTGCCCTCTGACTAGGCTTTTTGTCCACAGCCAAGTAGGTCAAACTACTGAGTCTTTGGTTCCGGGTAGAGTTCTCCATAAAAGCCCAATAACCTGTTATCCCGCGGATCAGACCGTTAAGTCACAGGCTAGGGACGGGGCACCGGAACAAAAACATACCTTCTCTTACTGCTTTGTGGGTCGGGTAAGGCGGGGTATACCATTCTCCGGCCTGAGCAACCACAACTCAACATCTGTCCCCGCAACTTAGGAACAGCGATTAATCTCCTTAACTTACCAGCTGCAACTCCGGTTATTATCCACAGCAATATACCCCTGTCTGTAGCTCTATAGATTCAGCGTTGACTCTTAGCCCTCTGTCCAAAAAAATTACACCCAGACATGCACCACTAACATCAAGCAATTCGTTCAACGTAGCAGCATTTAGTGTCCGTATTCTTCGTCAGAACGTTCAACAGACCTACATCGCTCACACTCTTTCCTCATTTGAAACCAATGTTTATTGTGCCTCCGAAACAAACATACAAGACCCTACTATGGTTATGTGTCTCAAGACGGTCCAAGGCAATTCAGTTTATCCACCGTTTACCCTCAAATCAATCCAATTTCAATTCAATTTATCACCTATAATCATAGGCACATTGGTTCCAGCTGCTACAGTTTCGATCACTGGGAACTGGCAGAGTGTGGAAAATGCAGCCAAGCCTTGGAGGCGATGGCATGTTTAGTTAGCTCGGAAACTGAGTAGCTATGCATTGAAGGCGATAATTTTGATGCGCAAGCGCCACTGACTGCGCGATTGGGTCACTTCTGCCAGTGTCATTAACCATTGGTGAGTTGAGTCCCTTGGTTTCCATCCAGGGAGACGTCACTTGTCGACCCGACTCAGTTTACTGGTTAGTGTTTCCATACTTCGTCGCCCGGTCATGCACTGTCTATCACTCGGTCGCTTCCACACAGCACAGGGCTGGGCAAAAAGAGCTCTGCGAAGCAGACATTCTTCTGGCATTCGGAGTACATGTCCTAAGAAGCGTAACATATGAAGCGTGAGTAATTCATCTATCGCGAGAGAGTTCATTCTTCGTAAGACCATCTGGCGTAACTCAGCATTGGTAATCCGATGTACCCACCAGACCCTACCAATGCTTCGGAGACATCGGTGGTCAAACACTGACATCTTCCGTATGTCCTCTGCGCGTAGGAGCCACGTCTCTGATCCATAAAGCAGTATGGATCGCACGGCCGCAGTGTAAACTCTGGCCTTGATAGAAAAACTGACGTCACGTCGGCGCCACAGATGTCGGAGGTTGGTAAAAGCTGACTTGGCTTTCCCGATCCGAGAAGTAAGCTCACCTCCAGCCAGTCCACCACAACTTATACAACTGCCCACACAAATAATTAAAATATAACCATTCAGTTGTAACACTCTTCTGGTGCCTAGCTGCCATGCCACTCGAAGGAAGCGCGAGGGATAGGACACTGCCAGGTCGCCCAAACCTAGACAGAAGCAGTCGAGATGCAGAGGTTGGGTTTGAACTACGTTCCTTCCGGTCAAGAAATTCGCGTGCTAACCACTGAGCCATCTCAAGCTTACTGCCCAGGTAAACCACCGGAAGAGTCAGTCGACGTAGTAGATAAATTTGTTTGCTGCCCAGGTAAACAAATTTATCTACCAAATCGATTGGCTCGCCTGCAGGCATGAGGTTTGGGTTTGGTCCCACCCAGTCTTTTAGCAGCACCTTACACTTTGCAGGCGTGAAGCTCATGCCAAGCCGTGCGGCGGGATTCGTTAGGTTATTTAAAATGGTTTGTATTTTTGAAGGGTCTGAACCAAGGAGAGTAATATCGGCGAGATGGCTCAGTGAGTAGAGCACGATTTTACCAACCGGAAGGTCCGTGGTTCGAACCCGATCTCTGTCTCTCGACTTTCCCTGCCCGGCTTGAGCAACCTGGCAGTATTGCCGCCCTCATGCTTACTTCTGGTGGCGTGGCAGTTAGGCACCGAAAGGGTCCTACAGCTGAACGATACGAATATCGTCCAAATATTCGATAAATGTGAGGGAACATCCCGGGAGAATTTCGACCCCCCAGGGTTTCAGAGGAAGGCAGAGAAATTTCAAGCAGCACACCAATAACAAGGTTGAAGAGGAAAGGTGAGAGAGGGCAGCCTTGTCTTACACCACTGGACGTGGTGAACTCAGGCGAGAGCTTCCCGTATACTCGTACGCGCCCACAGGAGTCCGCATACTGTGCCCTCATAAGGGATAGAAATTCGGAAAGGACACCTTTGATCGCCAGACACTGCCAAAATTTCTGACGACCGGCAGAATCAAAGGCAGCTTTCAGATCAATAAAAACAACCAACGCAGGACGTCTGAAGGAATGGCGATGTTCAAGCATTTGTCTCAAGGTAAAGATATGGTCGATGGATCCTCGACCAGGGCGGAACCCAGCTTGATTCTCACGAAACTGTCTCTCCCGATAATCGACCAGCATGCGCAAAATAATGCCAGAGCCTTAGATGCGACGGATACCAGGCTGATGCCACGATGATTTCCACATGACGTTCTTGTGACCCTGTCGAAAAGTGGGATGATGGTCGAGGAGCCGCATTAACTGGTATTCTGTTTTGGTTCTAAATCTTCTGCAGTGTGGTTGTCAGACAGTTCACCAAGATCTCGCCATCTTCTTTGAAGAGTGAGGGGTGTAGGCCATCCGTGCCAGGTGCCTTGTCGCGTTGGAGGATTGATATCACAAGCTGGATTTCGGTTATTGACGGCGGGCTGGTGTCGACGTTTTATTCAAGCCCGCTGCGTACTTCCAGTTGTTGTGTTGAATGAGACCAGCTGAAATTTTATTGGAAGTGCTCAGCCCATCGCTCAAGACGACGATTGAGGGAGCGAATAACCGCTCCGTCTTTCGCGCATATTGTTTCGCTGACAGTTGTCTTTTTTACCGGTTGACCGAATCAGCTGAAAGAGGGCGAGGCTATTGCCTGCAGCGAAAGCCTTCTCCATCTCCTAGGCCTTCAAAATCCACCAGCGCGTGACAGCTGAAGACGCTCTGCTTGACTGAATCCCCATGAACTGTCGACTTTGCTCAGTCATACTGGCCGGATGTCAAAATCAGTAACCAACAACCCCCAAATCAAGATTTGTCCGTTATCTTTGCAAAGGTCCCAACATACTGTAATTGTTAAGGACACCTTTTACGGGGAACCTTCAAGACTCTTGTGGAGCGTAAAAAGCACGCATATCACTACTTTGGCTGGGAACGATCGACGTTGACCAACCTCCTCGATGAAAGATTAGATCCAAGATGGAGCTGGCTTGACCGACCCGTCAGCGCGTAGTATCAGATACAAGTTGGAATTCTAGTATTTTTGTTCCAAAGATTCTGCTAGCGGTGGGTTCACCTTCCCAGTCTATTTCCGGTTTGCTGATACTACTACGAAGTGCACTTGAGGGCTCTCTACGATAAGTAAGTTCAGATGGGGGAACAACTACATATTTTCCTGTGACGTTGCTAGTTACAGGATTGCTTCTGTCTAGGCTTGGGCAACCTGGCAGTATCTCAGCCCTCGTGGTTCCCCCGGGTGGCATGGCGACTAGGCCACGAAAGAGTGTTACAGCTGAACGATAACGTTGCTAGTGGGCTGCGATGGATACAAAACACCGTAAAACGCGTAGTCCGTAAACGCATCACCATCCTGACTGATTGTATATTCAGTAGACCCAGAGGCCGTCTTCCTCTGAGGAGAAAGTACGCAATTCGCCGCCTTGCCTATCGTCAGGCACGTCTGCTCGTCATTCATTGTGGTCTGGCGGAGTATGCTGTCAATGTGACGGCAACCGTGTCCTGCTCATCGCAACCACCTCTCGTCTATATTATCACCATCACCATTGACAGCAACACCATAGGAGTACTGGTGCTTCATCGCCACACAGCCTTTTCAATTTCCCTCCAAAAGCGTTGTAATAGAAGGAAAAAATTGAGATAGGGAGAAGGACCTAAGACTAGCCCACCCCACAAACATCCGAGGTACCTACACTTCAAAACTCAGACAATGTGGATGAAAACTGACGGCACTGACGTCGGTTAGCTTTCATATCGATCAGCGTTCTCCAGGCACATGGGGAGTCAAGAGAACCCCATCCAGGAAGATGAACAGCAACAATGGCACCCAAACATTTCTTAAAATCCCTGATTTCGTTGTCATATCATATTGTCACTGAATTAGGCACGGAAACCAACGCTCTTCTTGGCAGGCGGTAACTTGTCACGTGTAACTCATGGCCCAGCTATCTTAGTTTGCTGCTGAATTCTTCGAGTGAAGCACCTTTCACTTCACCATATACCAGCTTCCTGACCAACCCATTGCGAATTCGCCGACTCCAACCACGCTCAGCTATAGCTCTGAGAGATCGGTAGTCAGAGACCTGAAGACGTCTTATATTCTCCACTCGGAGTGGCCAAGTCCCGCAACCATGCAACAATACAGCATTGTTTTCTGATACAAGGGTTTATTGAAACCCAGTGGTGCCTTTTCATTGTGCATGTGCAATTCATAGTTGTTGGCCAAATCTTCGCACTCCGTCAGCTGCTAGAACAACGCCATACGTACAAACGACGCACAGTTTTAGTATTACTGGATTTCCAAGGTGCAATCGACTCGGTTGACCGGTCTATTCACCTTAACACGCTTGCCCATCAAGTAATGCTCCGGAATTTTGTATTTTCAGGCTTCCGGACGTGTGAAGGAGTGTGTATACGGAGAACTCTCCAAAAGCCATAGTACACAAAGCGGTGTCGTCAGGGATGCCCACTCCATTCCTATGTAATTTCGTGATCAATGAAATAATGAGACGAACACTTCGAAAACCCGATGTTCAAATAGCCTGTGACGAAAACCGTCGATCTGGAATATGCAGACGAAATCGTTCTCATCTTCGAGGAGGAGAAGGCGGTGTTTTTGGATGAACTAACCAAAGTCAACCCGTTCTTTAGTGTGCAATTTGCACTCACAAAGTGTAAGGTCATCCCCCTGGACATGCAGCCATGGAACACGCCACTTACAATCCAGGGAGAGGCACTGGAAGTTGTGGAGCGTTTTACGTATCTGGGAAGTTGTATTAGTTCTGATTGTAGTGTGACAGATGCGGTCGATGCACGAATCTGCAAGGCTAGGGTCGCGTTTGCTAATATCTGAGACACTTATGGCATCAAAGCAGTATATCCCTGAATCTCAAGGGACGTGTGTATCAAGCTACAGTGCGGGCTGTTTTGCTGTATGGCTGAGACTTGGCCTGTTCGAGCATGGTGACTGAGGCGTTTTCAGGTGTCCGACAATTGTTTGTCTCGGGAGCATAGCTCATGTGGGTTGGTGTCGGAGAATTCGCAACGAGGCAATTAGAAAGCGAGTTTTCGATTGTGCAACGGGAACTTCCATTGAAGAATGTGTCCAGCACCAGAGGCAGCGTTGGTTAGGCCATCAATTGCGCATGCCAAACCACCGTTTGCTGAAGAGTGCAGCTTTCCATGCCCAGTTCGGAGTGGCAGAAGCAGAGAGGTGACCAACCCTTGACCTGGCAGAGGGGTGTGAAAGAGATAACGAAACGTTTGTGTGCTGTCGGTGCTACTCGTTCATTTTGTAAACCGCGGCTAGTAACCGGCCGCTTTTCCAGGTTTGCTGACTTGAGGGCTACGGGTGGAGGTAGTCGACGTTCTGCTCCAGCCAAATGGACCCATTAATGGCTACATGTTCGGCATGCTGAATAAAGAAATGGGTTAACAAAATGTGGTAGGTGGATCCAAAGATGATTCCCCGAATTGGAAAAGAGCACCCAGTTTTTTCAACTTATAAGTAGGTTGGTATATTCAGGACTAAGACCCCTTAAGTTCCCAAGCACGTTTGAATCCGAAGGAAACGCCATGACGCGCCAGCATCGGACGAATGCGGGGAACAGGACGAGTGGCTGAGATCGAAGTCCCTGATTGGTTCACGGAGTCAGGGATTCAAAGGAATCGAGGCTTTCTCCCAAACTTCCCGGGTCGGGTTTGATCTTGTCGTTCAGCGGCTTCTGTTCACCTGAAAGTCAAAAGCGAAAAAAGGGTGTAACACTGCTCTTTAAGTTCTCAGCGCGGGGCAGTAATATTGCCAGCGGGAGGACTCAAATAAAGAGGCGTCTAAAACTGCTTCGAACTGGGTACCAGATGGAACGTGAACAACCACCGCAGGAAGGTCATTCCACACATCAACTACCCGAAATGAGAAAAAGTGCTGCCTGATAAAAGGGTGCGCTCTGAGCTTGAAAATCTTCCTACCATGTACAACCAGTGTGTTAGGTAAACGGCGAAATACCTGTTGGTCATACTTTGTTGAAACAGGGTGCAACTGTTAGGTCTAGTCGAAGGTCAGGGTACTCCAGGAGAAATAGGCCAAACACCGCGTTACGCGTTTTCCAATCAACAGATTTAAGGCCGGTAACCACTGCGCAGCAGCTCGGTGGACACACTCAACGAGGGTTACGTCTTTCTTGCGTTCTGAGAAGACGGCTTGGTTGAGGTATTACGGAAGCGGTCTGAAATAGACCCCAGAGTGTTTGGAAATCCATGTAAAGTCCATCCCCAATTATCCATAGAACGGTGAATGCCTTTTGAGCCGATATTTTATGGTGCAGTGGGAAGGACGCGGTTGAAGGGAGCCGGATACCTAAATCCTTTTTAGTATTTACCCTCGTAATATTTTCTGGTCCATTCTCACCATGCACGGCAAAGGTATTCGCTGAGTGTCCCCTGAATGGCATATGGACGCACTTTTCGTCACGCAGAGTAAGGTTCCAGCCCAGCGATTATTATTTTTCAGCGTCTACATCCAGTTGGAGTGCACTGACATTTGTACCCCAGGTTTTAAGGTCGTCCGCAAAAAGTAGACATCGACTTGAAAGAACATCTGAAGGGTCGTTGGCGTGGATCAGAAACAAAAGCGGTCCCAAAACAGACCCTTGAAGAACTCCGATGGAGACCGGCGCCGAAGGAGAGTAGGTCGAGCTTAATTTCACTCAGAATGTTCGGTCTGATAACACCGCCTTAATCTAGCGCAGAACTTCGCCTTGAATCCCGTAAGGCTCTAGTTAGTGGGGCAGCGGGACGTGTGCGACCCACTCGAATGCCTTTAAGAGTCGGAAAATATGGCATCCGATATAAGTCCCTCTTCCTTAGCTTGAGTTAAGCTGTCCATAGATATGAGCGTGTTGGTTAAGCAATAACGGTTTGAGAGGAATCCGTGTTGCACTGGGGCTATAAAGTTTTCGGTGATGAGGTTATTTAAGATGTCCCGCTTCCTAATGCGTTCCGTCACCTTGCACGGCACGTTAGTGAGGGTAATATGCCTGTAGCCATCGGGCGATGGTCGGTCACCAGTTTTGTAGCCTGACGTGACAATTGTTTCTTTCCATGCAGAAGGAAGTTTGCCTTCGTCGAGGGACTGATGAAACACCAGGTAGAAATGCTTTGCCAGTGTAATTGGCGCTTCTTTCAGGATCCTTGGATAGACCTCGTTGTTCAAACACCAAACCTCTCGTATGTCCTCGTATATAGCTGATAAGGAGCCAGTGGGAACCCCGACAAACCTCCGGTGGTCAAATAAGCCCGTTTTCAATAGTTTCACGCCACATGCCCTTCATGTTTTCGCGAAAGTCGATTAGCGCACAAGCCAAATCCAAACAAATGATTGGTTGAAGAGTCATCACGTGAGAAGAGCAGATTGCGTTACATGATCACCAGCACCCGACCGCAAGGAGATCGGTAGGCCAACTAAAACTTTAGTCGTGCATGACTTGTCGCCCCATTGGGGTACGGCTGCGGCACAGGAATGCCAAACACTTTTGCATCCGCTTTCCATTGCCGATCCACAATATTACTTTCTCCATGAATAAATATATGACTAGGTTTACGCTAGTTACTTCGTTTAATTCAGCTTTGCGTTGCTTCCGTTTGCTGTGGCTAGATGAGTATAGAACAAGGAACCCACAATAGATGGCAGCTGGTCTTATCTATAGAAATGACATTATCCCTGAGGCATGTTCTTAAACAGGACAATGTCTTGGCGAAATACACTCATTTGCAAACAAATTTGGTTTTGCGAGAGACTCACCTGGAACCCAGCTGAATCTTGTTTGTGATATTTCAAGGAAACATCATAAACGAGATTCAGCTGGGTTCCAGGTGAGTCTCTCGCAAAACCTAATTTGTTTGCAACTGAGCGTATTTCGCTAATGCCGTGCAATTTGGTTTCAAGAAGAACACAAGTTTGACGGAAACTCTGGGACTGCGCCTACCTGATGAGCCCCAGGAAGGGCGAAACAGGTCGTGGGCTGTCGAAGAATTTTCAGCAAACTTATGAGTAGTGCATTACGAGTACAATGTCAGTTGCGCTTGCAGGCATCAACACCATAAAAATATGGTTTCCTAAGGTGGAAGTACCTGAGGGTCTTGATTTCTGACCAGCTTACTGAGCGTAAAAATTCCCAGGTATCTGAGGCTGCCTTGTAGCGTTCAATATTTCCGGTTTCCCTCAGACTAGTCTTGATGTCCTGCTTTTGATTTAACATATACATCAAGCGCCGCTTCGACCTTGCGGTCCCATGGCGCTAGTTTTTGCAGTTCGTTTCACCAACCACGTATCCACTTTGCTTCATTTGTCGGTCAAATACAAGCTCGTACCGCTGTGACACTTCGTCCTATTTCTCGGGCTTTCGTTACACTGATTGGTTGCCTTCCGTCATGCTGCTGTTGGAGTGACTTGGATAATGGGTCACAAAATTGTAACTGTAAGTGCCACGTAATGCGCTAAGATCTACCCCGAGACATCTGAAACCGAAAGGTTCCGTTTCCTAGCATTGACTTATTGATGAAATGGCATACACCATCTGAGCTGATTTGAGTGATAGCACCTTAGGTGATGTGCAACTTCAGCACTTGGTGGACTATAGGCTTTGAGACACATTCAGCTAATGAGGATAGTTTCAGTTTTCCTGTAATAATTCCCCGTAGTTATGGTAGGTGGATTTCCTGCGCTTGAAGTAAACACCCCTCTGAATCGTTGAAAGAGCGACCTATGGTGTGTGGGTAAATGAGCTAATCAAAACCCCGTCTTGTGTGTTTATCACATGTGAGGTGCTGCTGCGGCATCTTGTCGTCTATTACATAAAGCCTCTATTTCTCAGGTCATGGTTGTGTCTTCATTATTCTCACTCAACTGGCTAATCAAATGATCCTTTGTTCTGGGTTTATTTACCTTTCGCCGCAAACTACTGCTGTCTTCGTCTAAGTGAGCGCAGAAATACGTTCATTGGAGGGCTGTCCAATGGCCTGTTTTGTTTCACTACTGCATTGCTCTCTAATCCAACTTTTATCGCCTAGAGATTTCTAGGCGTAGGGTCTGCGAGTAGCTTAAAACATCCACCTTTGGCAAATATATATTTACGCCCAATAGATTTACACGAGTTTGTCTTAAACGAGCCCTAAACGAGTTCCCGAAAACCTTCATAGGTATTTCTTTTCACTGATAGAAATGTAGTATCTGGCCGCAGCTCAAGCAGTCCAGTATGAAATTACGTTTATGCTGCCCTGAAGAGTATTAACATATGGTTTTTATATTGGCACGTCGGAAACCAATTATCTGCGCATTACAAATTTCATCAAGAAATTTTTACCGACTATTTAACTCAAACCTAGGCCCATTTGACTCAGAACTCAGCCTGGAAGCATGAAGCATCGTTTGAAGGTTTCGCACAGTTTCGCCGCTTTTGTAATACAATCAGCTGACGGCAGGTTGGCTGGTTCCAGTTTTCCCTCGGTCGCAACGTATGGCTATACCGGCCTCTTTCACCTGTGTTTCACCGTCGTTGATGTCTTGATGCCAGCCCTGCTTAAATCGCAATGAAGTAATCCTCCAACCCCCCTATGTTACACCCCGCATATTTTATACATATGCTCCACTTTCACGCACATCCATTCGTCCAACTAGCGTCTGTTGTGCTGTACCTCCGGCGGTTGTATTGTGATCGTGCCCAGCCCTAAGCTGGGAATAGGCATTGATATTATGTTGACACGGAGACCTGCTGGATTATGTAATATATGGGACTTTCCTGTTGGATTGTTTAGTGGCAGGGAGCACATACGTCGTGGTTTATCTGCGTGAGGTAGGTGGTAGGTTGGCGCCGGTGGGTTAAGCGCGGGGTGGGCTTCGGTAAAAGCAGCCAGAGGGGATGAGCCTTTGCTTGGAGTCCAAGTGGAGATTATTCGGGGTTGGCAAAGTAGAATTTTTTCTTGGAGACGTGGTAACAGGGTGCGGGCTCCGGTAGTTATCTTGCACAGACAGCCCTGCATTCTTGCTTCTTGGCAGATAAAACCGTTTGGGCGGCCAAAGTGACCATGGGGTTTGCCTCCAGAATGATGGAGAGAGCTTCATTATCAGTTGTTTCTGGTCTTAGTGAATAAAATTGAAGTTTTGCACAATTGCATTTTAGGATCTACCTGCGGGATCAACCCGGGCTGGTATGTTGTTCAAGATAAAGTACTTTGAGGGGACCTAGGGTTTAGAGTCTCCTGGGGGGCTGGCACATGCCATTTCGCGGCTTAGGGCTGCAGTGCCGCTAGGTGGGCATCGGGATTCAGCCTCTTCAATCACAGGTTTTAGTTCGAAGGAGAGTAGGGTAACGGTACCCCATAATTAGCCTGTACAGTTCTGTGGGATGAATTTGGTGGGCATAAAAGGGTCGAGGCCGATCAAAGATTGTGGAAAGAAACCTACCAGGTGTTTCGGAATAGACCGGATAGGCTGGGCAACATTCCTTACCAGTGCGGATGAAATGTTAGGTGTAGAATAGGGCGGAAGGTTGTTTGGAGTATCAAGCTCGTGCGATAGACGCGAGTAGTGTGATTCATGAGTCGGTAGGCATGAAGCCGGCCAGGTTGGACAGCTTTTCCCTGAAGTATATGCAGTGGAGTTTCCCCAATACAATCAGTAGGAAACGTCGCAATTTGGACCGCTAGCCATATCACAACCGCGGTAGCGACGTGGAAGTTGGTCCTCCAACTGAGTCGAAATTACCGATGACTCTACATTGGCTTGACTTTACCTCTGTCTATCTCCTCGTCTAACCCAGGTCAACCTGCCACGGAAAGGCGTATCATCTGTCCGATTGCGGCAGCCTTGACGACCTTTACTGGGCAGTCCAGAAACCGAAGTATGTCAGTGCAATGATGGCACGGCACTGCCATACCCAGTCTGATGGCACTCCCGCAACTACTTTCTTCAGAATCTCGACCGCAGCCTCTCGCCCACTCAAGACTTTAATCGCAACCAGGAACAAATTTTTCACCTGGCCCCAACCGCCTTGTTCTAAACCGCTGGACATATCGTTCGGACTTAACCAGCCTAGATTCCTGCCGCAATTTCGGTTTGCCTCTACCACAAGTTCAATTTCATTTATGGTGTTCGATTGGCCCTATGCATTGCCACTATCTCCCCATCAAAACTATCCTTTACACCTGACCTCCCTACAACAATGACACCAGTGAGTCTACTCAGTTTCGATTTAAGCCATATTATTGGGACAAAACTTGCCATTTGTCCCCAGATCAAACTCTTTAATCTCCATCTCCATTTTGCACTTTGTGACCCTAGCCATTTACTCCACCGCCCAAGGTCACTCATGGCCAGCAACGGTTTTCGGTTTTGTTTCAGGTCAGGAGGCTTCACCTTTGAACTCGTCGCACCTCAGGCCCACTTTCCTCTGTTTTTTTGGTTCACCCAGTGGTAGTGACTTTTCACGTAATAAGCATGCCCGTTGTGTTGTTACCTGCCGCGCTCAGGTTGTAATGGCCCGATCATGCCTCAGTCGGCATGCCCTGACAAGTTGGGAAATAAACCTATTATTATTATTTTTATTATTATTACCCCTGATACTGCCCACTGCTTGTGACGCTGCCCCTTTTCCACGCAATCCCCCGTACGCACAGCCCCATCAGTCATGCTTTTATTCTGACTGTAACATTATGATCATGCCTGACGGTATGCCACCCACCAGTTGGGAATAAACATTATTATTATTATTAAACCGGCCAGGTTAGGCAGCTTTTCCCTGACGTACAGCGGAGTTTCCTCAATACAATCAGTAGGAAACGTCGCAATTTGGACCGCTAGCCATATCTCAACCGCGATAGCGACGTGGAGGTTGGTCGGAATTTCGGTGCATCTACTATTTGTGCAAAACATTGGTTGTGCGCGACTGGAAATTTTAACAACTTAAGTAACCCAAAAATGAGATAAATTTCCGCTCGAGAGCGATCGTTAATGATAGGAAATTTGATAAATTGAAACGAATCAATCTGATTCAAAATCTACGCCGCGCGCAAACAATTGCTGGCAGCAAGAAACTAGATGGGGAAAAACTGAAGCACCCAGTTGGCATACAACGGTTGTTATCGAGATAGCGATACTAAACAGTCTCTTTCGGGGGCCTACTTCTCCATAGACCAAGAAAACACGGGTTCCAAGGTTTTTCTTTGGATTCGCCATGAAAGCGGTCCTACTGGCAGTACATGGCTTGTTCTAACGCCCGTGGAGTGTTCATGTTTTGAGTTTGGAAATACAAAGCCCACCGAAGCCAATATACAAATATACAATCACACAGCTTTCCCAGATGGAGGAACCGAACGCTTTGTCGGGTTACAACGATGTCTACAAGAAGTAAATTCTATTTTGCTCACCACTAAACACCATTCAAATTAGCAGATGGTTAGTAAGGCAAGACCTTAATGTAAAAATTAGTTCAACGAGAGATGAAATGGCAACCGACGCACTAAATTGTTGATAGTAAGACCGAACGACAATCCCCAGCATCACCGCTGCGTAAGCTTGCAACTCCTCTGAGATGCCCCACGGCCTGCCTTGGAATAATCGCTATGGATCATCTTGAATCTGAGTTTCTCACGCATACATTAGGAGACTAACTCCAAAATATTCATACCGAAATTCATTAATTTTGCGGATTCAAAGGCTGCCCCGAGGAATGGAACAAACAGATAAAAGCTTCATTTTCCTCCTTCTACGCTTATTGAAAACTTTGGAAATGGGGATAACAATCCTCCCCTTTTTGTTTGACTGCACTAGGTTAAGATCACGTGACTCAGGACCCAACAAGTTACGCTTGCGAGGTAAATCTTCTGGTCACGTGGGAAAGCCTGATTTCAAAATGGCAGAGAGATGAGCCTTGAAATGTCGAGCTTAGATGGCTACCATTGATGAAATTCGCAGTACTCTACGCTGATCCTAGCTGCCAAAAGGCGCGGAAAGGCAATAAAGTGAAAAATTACTAGGACACACCGTACCCAAACGGACGGGAGTTTTCTGGTTGTCACGCGCAGATGACTGGTGGCTAAATAAATGTGGCGAACATGATCGATGCTCCAGTCGTTGTTCAATTCATTATTCTGTTGTTTTAATAATACAAATGCTGTATACATAAATTCAGTCAAATACATGCGTGCTACTTGTTCCGCCGTGCTGAATTCTGAATTTCTAGTTCGTCTGGTTATACCGATGCACGTGGTGAACTCAGTTACTACAATTAATTTTGACGGGCAGAACATTTATTCTCGAATTACGACTTTTGATTTGGCAACACTTGTGGGTCATCAGAAGGCAAACTTATTCAAACGGGCGAAAAATGCTTGTCGAAGCAGGCACTGGTTATTGGTAACCCATTTCATAGACTCAGCTTCCTCGCCTTCTTCATTGGCTTTGATTAACCGGCGGGTCAATGGAATTGCCCATGCAACTGGCGATTTGGGCTCATTTGAGATGGTCTACAGGTGGTAGCGTAAGGTTGCTGTGACAGACACCGTTGCTATGGGAAGATGGACTGCCACACGATCTAAGCAGTTGGCTAACTCGCTTAAAACTAATCCTGCTTCCGGAATTACGGCGAACAGGTCGACATATGGCAACCACAATTACTACTAAAATGGACTATTCAACATCCAATTATTTGGTACACCATTCAAGGCTCCCGGGGATCGTGACCTGATAAGACGAGCTGTTATACGACAGAGCAAGCTTAAGCACTCTGAACACTCTAATAGGCGCCCAAGGAAGCAATGTGTCTGCTTCTCACATATCTCATTGTCATTGTTATCATTCAGGTAATCGTCTCTCAGTTCCCCAAGTGGAAAGTAGTGGACGGTACTCACTTTGTACTCACATTTCGGCAGCTTACTATACACGAGCTCAATGCAAAATACGGGCTCTGAACTATCAGGTGCGGCCATAAAAATATACCTTTTGTCTTCCAGTAAGCTGTTTGTGACGCTGCTGCAGCGACCGTTTGCGCATAGTCGACTCAAATGTGATTAATGCTCAGCCATGGGTAGAGAGGCAGGAGAAATTTGAGGTCCGTGGGTCTCACTAACTACAGGTAGCGAAGACTGGCTGGCCAGACTTTATCCAGCAAAAGTAGCAGCACATTTTAGGTTTTAGGGTGGTTCCAAGAAGATTGCTTTTGGATTTGATTTTCTTCTATCGGGCAGAACAATTTGGCAAGATAATAAGCCAAGTAACCAGAGAATACCCTAGATTTGTCCCCGAACGTTACACCGTGCTACACTAATATAACGAACCTCTGGATCCCCCGGGACATAGTATCCGGTTATTCCTTTTCACCAAGAGGCGCGCCAACGAGTTCTGACCCATCCTTAGCAGTCAAAACGTAAGATGCATTGATAACTATGGCGTGCTAGCCGAAGAGTTATATGTCCTGAGGTTTTCTATAGAAAGTTGCTCGCTGGAAAATACATGGCTCCTATTCAGAAATATGGTTAACGGTACTTCGGAGAACTACACCATTCTCAATCGCTGTATGGAACACTCATGGTTTCCACGATTCATAACAAAGCCGAGCTTGTTGGTGAATTGTAGTCGTCAACAATATAGTGAACCCAAAATCGCTGAACTGGAGGCGAAAGCTTAGATCGTCTGAATCAATACGTGGGCTCGTGATTGGTCAACGGGCCTGGCCGGCACCAAGTGGACTTCTGATTTTGGGAACATTTCGGACAGAGCGGCGGTTCGCTCTGCAGCTGTTTCTGGGTTAGACCCACGGACTGGATGACTGTGGATATCCGGTGTATACACCCGAGGCAGTAGTGGACCTTCGGTTCCATCAGCTGACGCAGCCGCGTTTGAGGTTCGGGATTTCTGGCCCCGTAGCAGATGAAACCAAAGTTCAGCACACAGTGGTCATTATATCACAATGGAGCGTTAGTTAACAACTGATCAACGAAGTGCCTTTCGTTGGTGATGACCGTATCCAGGAGGGATGGTGACTGGCCTGCGCAGTGTCTAGTGGGTGTGACGGCATTTTGAGTCTAAGCCTTCTGTACAGAACGACTTTCTTCAGCGCCCATGCAAAATGTCCACTAGACCCTGGAGCTCCATCCAGGAAGCTTTAGGAGCGTTAAAATCACCTACTAGCATGAAATGCGTGAAGTGTTAGCTGGAGGAGAGCTGTTCAAGGGTTTTTATGAGGAACTGGTTATCCTCCGTTGGACTCGAGGGGCAACGGTAGACCACGCCGAGAAGAGAATTGGTCCCACGCAGCGGGATTTAAGTCCATAATTCATCAAAAAGAGACAGGAGTGGTGTCGAAGAGGACAGTTGGGATGGGAAGGGCCGCCGGGACCAGGGTGATCACGAATGCCCTGGCCCCAGGTGGAGGCTCGCCCTTGCACTCTGGCGGGTTGAAGCCTGCGACGATCCCTAATCGGGATCGCTCGGACGCGTAGTTTTTGCCAGTGGGGAGGTCTTCGGACCGTCCCTCGCATCCATCACAAACACAACACTCAACACA
>SJOL01001515.1:13902-29221 GCA_004794785.1 Opisthorchis felineus | reverse complement strand
CTGTGCTTCTTCCGGACTTAGTCGTCCAACTTGGGCATTCATATCACCCGCCAGGATTACTATATCCGTCCTTGCCGACCGAAGCAGTCGTGACAGATCTTGATAAAACTCGTCCTTCTCAGTCTCAGAACTGCACTCTGTTGGGGCATATGCTGATATGACAATCAAACACCGTTTACCGCATCGACCTGCGTTTATCTTAATTGAGCGAGACAACTGGGATCCAGTCCAGTGAGGCGCTTTCAGCATTGGGGCTGAGTGCAACTCCCACACCCTAGATACCACGTCAGGATCACCGGATGCCCGAAGAGTGAAATGTGGAACATCTGGGCTCGTTTTAAGCGGCTTGTGGGGTCTTGTATGCGTGTTCCGGAGACACAACATACATCGATATAGAGGGAAAGTAAGGTTTCAGCAAGGGATGGCTGTTGCCCAGTTTGACATAGAGTACGGACATTAAAGGCTGCAACGTGAATCAGATCTTCGGAGGTTAGTAGGTGATTATTTTGGTTGCCTGGAAACATCACAAACGAGAGATTCAGCCGGCTTCCAGGTGAGTCTCTCGCAAAACCAAATTTGTTTGCAAATGGGTGTATTTCGCTAATTATTTTGGTTTACTTTTCTGGGCGACGGTTGAGACACGGAACAATGGCTTGGGGATTGGCAGATGGGTGGATTGCACTGCATTGTACAATGGGTGGGGACGGAGTGTGGGAAAAGGCCCCTAGCCTCTGACCCAAGAGTCTGAACCGCGAGACAGCGGTTGTTAGGGTTTTCTTGGGGGGACCCTTCCCGGAGCCAATGACTCAATAGTCTGACTCACTTGGGTGTAGGGGGCCGGCCTGACCCGAGGGCGCAGGGAGTAAGGCATGTCTGTCTCACTCCTAGTGCATCTGCGCACAGCAAGTGCCTTTTGAGTAGCACCGGACTCTTTGGTTTTAAAAGTATTTCGACCGTATTGAATAATGCGCCGGCGGTCACGGTCAACCTTTTGGCGATCGGAGTGTGCGGTTTTTCGGGGCCGACCTTTTCTAACCCGTCTTTCCTCGGGGAAAGGCAGCATCGCTGCTCCCATAAGTATAGATATGCTGGTCGGCTGGGGGAAAAGCCTTACTGCCTTCACACTCCTATTGCAGAGGACAGTACGGCTTTACCTTCAGACCGCCTCGTAATACGATTACTCGCAGTTCTTCGTCGGGCTGCTCCCTCCTGGCATGGTTGGGCCTTTAGGAACTGAGTTCCAGCCAGTATAGCCCACAGGGTCATTGCAGCACTGGAGTCCGACCACCACAGGGTGACAGCTAGGGGTCGGGAAGCTTATTCGCTGATAGTCCTCATCCTAAAGCCATACTACATGTTTATCTTGCACACCACCCGAAGCCGCACCTAAAGGTGGACAGCTAGGGCCCTCTTACAGAAAGGTCCGTTTTTTTCAACCATCCGTGTGTGCAGTTCTTACGTCATATTGCATCAATGAAGTCACTTTAAAGAACTTCTGGTCTTGTTTTTCTAATTTATGCTGACCACAATGCTTCCACTTCAAACATACCGTTTAGTCTTGACAACAATAGCCCTACCACTCACAGAGGACGATTACAGGGCTTGCTTGTGTTGCAGTCATTCTGATGCGCTCCGAAAGACTAGGAGCTTTAAGGTTATACTCTATAATATGCCGATGATACTTGAGGTGTTTCATGTGTATCATTTCATCATGAACCCTAATCGATTATTGGTCGCTCCTCGTTCTCTCAAACAGGTACATCCAATGCGCTAAATGCCATTGAAACTTCTTTCCTATCTGTCTAGGAAAGCGGTCGAATAGTTTACTTGCGTGTGTACCAATTTTTCACTACCCCTGGCATTCCTGAAGTCTGCTTGTCCGTTTCGAAGAACGTCGAAAAAACCAAGTCCTATCATCGGAAAACCCATAGTTCTCCCTGTGGTGTTAATAGGTCGCATTCTACTTTCTTCTAGTTTCAGCTCTGGACCGCCTGAGTTCACCACCGTTTCGATCGCAGCTCTGGCATCGAGTCGACAATGTCGGTTTTTCATGACGAGATAGAGATTGAAGATATGGAGTATGACGCAGAACTGGAGACATACTTTTACCCCTGCCCCTGTGGGGACCGATTTCAAATCACAAGGGTAAATTACACATATCGTAAAGAAACTCCACTTAGGAAGAGTTACTCAGTGGTGATGACATTGCCCAGTGCCCGAGTTGCTCTCTATACATCCGAATAATTTATGATGTGGTAAGCCCATAAATATTTACACATATTGTATCACTGGTCGTGTACTAATCGGGCATGTTTTACCATTGTTGTGCATGCGTATTCGATCTGGTTGGAGGTTATGTGGGCCTCTGCTCACTATTTCCTTTGTTTTTCAGGATCGCTTACCAGGCTCTGAGGTTACAGCTCCGGTGGCAATCGCTGTTGCCTGACGATTATTGCACGAGCTATTTTGTGATACTTATTCAACATCTTATTTCGGGTAATTAAAGAGAACGTTATCTGTGATGCCACTCATGTACAATTTCAAACGGCATTTTGTGACTGTTCTGGAGTAATAAAACGTGATATGGATCTTGGTTCATTACTTTCCACATAAGCATAGCACAGTAAGAAGTCGTCTGTGGACAGATTTTCCAGGAGCATACCAACTGTAACGTTTCACTAGCACTGGGACCTTGCGGACGGATTGCGGTCAAATTATTTAAGGCAACTTGCTGGCATCGCATTTTAGGCTTTTTTCTACCCAAAGTTAACTCTTACTGGAGGTAACTGATCGGATTCTATTTAGTTCCGTGCTTCATTGTGACGAAGCCCGGTACATAGCATAGGCCCATGTTCCACGTTAGCACCCACCTTGCGAATGAATGTTTAACTTCAGGGATGCCTAATTTACCGTTCAATTACGAAATAAGAGTGAATGGAAAAGAGGGACTCCTAATTGATGAGCCAGAGAGTGCGGCACGGGTAATGACCTGCCGAAGTGTCGCATGAAGAGAAGTTTTTGTCTAAACAAATACGTTCAACTCAATGAAGACATCTACTGTCAACGCGGACACCAAGAGTTAGTGAATTAGACGATGTTACCTAGCGTGTTGACCACGATTCGGAGTTCCGCACCAAACAGAACAGCTGCAAAAAGGTGGCCTTGCTTTCAGCCGCAACCACTCCGGAATTCTATTGCATCAAGATGCGACTACAACTGAGACTCCGAGAAGTTCCATTTGTTGCCTGCTTTCTGTCCATCACCTCAGCTGAGTGCATGAAGTGGCTCCAGAAACATATCGTACAGATAAAGCCAAAGAACAGCGACTGAATCCGCGCGGATAGTGACTGTACGGTAGCTCAGGAAAAATTCTTTAGTGCACAACACGAAAGCCAGTATTACTGTTGCAGAGGCGATGCCACTCAGTTATCAACTCGGACAAACATGCATAGGGCTGACCAGTTCACACCAATGGACATCTTTATGTGGTTTACTACGTATGTATGGAAACTTTGCCAAAGACACAAATCATACAAGCCTGGCACTAGAAACTAAGTGTCTGCGTGAGGTGCATTTTAGAAGTACGAGTTCATTGCCTCATTCGATATGTATAGCCCAAAATCCTAATGAACAGTATAAAAGGGATGACAGAAAGCAGTAAAATTTTCACATTGAATAGTCAAGATCATTGAAAATTAGGGGTTGACAATTGCGAGATAATATCACAAAGCTGCTTGCGGAAAGCATTGCAGGAGAAATGTTCCACAACTCTGAGGTGTGCCATTTTTCCCATCCTGGGAACCAGACTGGGGTCGTTGAGAAACCTAACACCGAAAGGATTGGGAGAAACAGCGGAAATAGTTAAAAGCACAGGATATTTCAAAGTAAGAATGAATGCACCTAATGAGGCTTAGAGGCGTAGGCTAATTTCGCGCAGGCTGTTAGCTGCGTAATGGCATGCCGAGATCTGTGCGCGTTACTGAGACCGAGAAAAGCAACTCGAACTGACAAAGTGATGGATCACGTCCAAAAGTGGCGTCAGACCTCACCGAATAACTACCAAGCTAGTCCAGGTAACTGTTGTGTATTTCAACTTTATGACAATCCGTGACGTGACAGTGCAAGTATTAGCAGTGAACAGATACAGCTGCAGGGCTCAAGTTCAGAGTAAGAAGACAAGTCTTAGAATGAGCACAATACTTAATAACATATTCTGGTCATAAAACGAGAGGCGTAAATACTTAAACGATATGTACAGTAGTCCATTCTCTTGGGATCATTATGCAGCTACAGGCACTTTGGTAGGGTCCCGTGGAATTTGGATCGGAATGGCTCTCTTCTGCGAGACAATTTCCAAACACCATTCCAGGTATCCCCAAGTGGTAAATCTCACCTCAACAATGATTGGGAGGTAGCAGTCATGTTGCAAGCCTTCGTAGATTCTAGCGAACCGGTGTTGCTAGTTTGAGGTCTAAAGTCGTGAATACCATAGGTATGACCCACAACCACATGGAATAGGCTCGGGTGGCCGAATTCGAACGTCCACGACCCAAGTCGGATCTCCCATCGCGCCATCAAATTGGTTGTTGGACCCCGTTGGTTTCAGGAATGTAGTGGACTGATCATTAATCGATACGTCGTAAGTTGCAGTATCTTCCCGGATGTGGCTCGCTAGTACCGACCACTTTATGTTAACCACGCGCGAATTCCGTTGAACTTCGGGATTCCAGGGAAGTTAGTTTATCGTATTCTGAAGAGGACTAATTTCTGATGATAGTTGGCGAGCATATATTCGACGAGAGACGGAAATGTATCAGACCCATTATCAACCACCGTGCTCCAGCATATTGTAGAAAGTTAGGCGACCAGATGGGCACAGACAAATGAAATATTGATCCGATCTCAAGCAACTGGTCGAAAAATTCAGTACTGAATATCTAATCCCCTTGCACACTACGACCGCAGACTTTGGATGCCACTTGCGTTGTTGCAATATGTCACGTCTCATTTCAGTATTACAACTTACAACACAAACACTGCAGTTGAGTAGGCTCGAAATGGCAATGTAGATCCACCTGTTTACGGAAGCATGTCCAAATCAAGGCGTGAAAGTAATTATAAGTCAATGAAGCTAAGTGATGCTAAGAAGGGCTTCGTGTACAATCGACGTACGAATTTCGCGACTTATGAGCTGGTAGCGGATATAAAGTTTACATACAATTAGTCGTCTCTTACCAGGAATCAGTATGATCAGCCTGTTCCGAGACTAACCCAGACTTTTCCGTAGTTTCTATTCAGTTTTGGTTGCCAAATTTCACCACACCACTAAACGTTTGCGCTTCATGTCCATTTCGTTTCAATGAGTGTTCTTGGAGGAAAACGGCTGGACTGGCAGGAAATTGGACCTGGATGATCAAAAGAGATCTAACACGCTACCCACATGATCCAGAACCGACCGATTGTAGTCATTTTTATCTTCACACGACTTAGACCCTACCCAGAGGAATATCGTCGACACTAAAACGCCGGTGACCTGGTATATCGTCCTTCCTCATACACATATTTGGACGAGTGTTACGTTCGAATAAACCTTCCTTCAGGTGGACGACCTTTTGCGTTACACGACACTAGGTACGTGTCCATCGTCGTCCAGTAGATGATCCTCTGTTGACCGTAGCGCAGTTTGCGTGCACTCTAACCTGTGGTGCACGCTGTACGGCAGACACCCGTGCAGCGTGGTGCGCGCCCGCTGACCGTTCGCCGTCTGTAACTCTGGGTCTGCACGCGGTGGTCCCTCAGGAGCCGAACCTGCCCTCTGTGCAGTTTCGCTCGTCCAGCCAACTTGATCAACTATATCCACATATCGTCTAGTTTCCGTCCAATACTGTTGTTTATAGCCCTAAGAATTTTTACAATTTACCATTATTGATCGTGCGTTCTTTTTAGTGCTCTGTACAACTTTTTGTGTAGCCATAGCTGTCGATCTTACCGTCTCGTCCGCTGTTCGTCAGCCATGTTGTTCATATACACACCGAAATCCCAACTACGGACGTTCACAACACAGTTTGACCTACGGACCTCTCTTCCAACTTCGGACCTGCGTAAGGCCGGAAGTAGCAGATGCCTCAGCGAAATCTCGCACACTCGGATTCTACATAACCGGCGTCCCGAAATTAGACAAGCAAGAAGGAGAAAATCGCGCAATCTGAGCTGACTGGATGTTCGCCTCGCTAACGGACCAAACACTGATAAATGATTCTCCAACATTATAAAATTGCCCTATGGTGGGAGAAGGCACTGCTACGCTGGAAGAAGCAAAGACCGGTTGACGTGAGGAGATTTGCTTTCACTGGTTCACGCTTCTGCCGTACCCTTACAGCCCGTTTTTTCCCGTAGACCGGCAATATTCACAAGCGAATGGCATCCGTGAGATACAAGTGATCCTAGCAACATGGGGATTTAAAAAGAGGACCACTACACTACGCCCCAGAACGAAGTGTATCGTTGTATAAATAACTATGGAGTTTAACCATAAGAAATGGTACAGCCTTTAAATTCTTAAACGGAATCTGAAGGAGTCGATGCTGCGTAAAAGCAATCGAACTGGTCCTGTCGTCTTGTTGTGTCATGAAAAACAGTTAGAATACGGAAACTAGTAGGTACATGTACTTCGTCTCACCATTACCAATCATAAGAAAAAGATGTTTCCCGGTATCAGCGAATGGTGCTAACCATGTGGTTAGAGGGGGTTTGGTCAACAATGAGGAGGTAGACTAGGGGGTACATCAAGTTTCTTTTGAACACAATGAATGCTGGAATAAGTTGATCGCAGCGACCTCTGTAAATTGAAGGACATGTGAGTTCTGATGACTGGACAATATAGTTGGGGTCAAACCAACCCGGCGGTCTGTGGTCAAAAGATGTTTGCCGAGCGTAAGCAGGCAAGGATCCTGGGTTTCGGTCCATTATTCGGTTCTGGATTAGAAGGAAACGTGCTCTTTCATAGCGCGGAGACACTATGTGACCTTCTCTGCAGTTACATGTGAGGTGATATACACAGTGGAATTTTGACCCAATAAGTTTGTCTCCCTTGATCGGGAGGAGCAACAACTCTTGAGTCGGAGATAGAACTGGATTTCTGCAGTATTGTGTGCCTCTTTTCAGCGTTGATATTGGGCGTTGGGTTGTTCGAGAAGTTGGCTCATCTCCTTAATGCATACGACCCTTTGGGATACATTACAACAACAATATAGTCCGCGCGACCTATGCTGCTGCACCACTCGCCTATACACGAGGGTGCACAAAATTAGTAAGATTTCCAATGGAAGAACACCATGAACTATAGCGGGGTCCAAACACGCTACAGTTCAGTACCGGTTTTCAATATGGGAACAATTCACAGTGGAAGAAAAGTGTCACAAGTCAGATCAGATCAGATGAGCAAGAGCTTACCTAGCCAGGTGAACTGCAAAACAACCGGGAAGACGAGCCTCCGGTTCTGCGCGACACAAGAACCCAGTGGATCCATCTAAAACTGTTTCACGGGGACCACCAGAGTCCAGTGCGATTACGGGTCGGAAGAGAAACATGGCTTCCACTGGGACTATGCCGAAGTGCTCTTTGTCCGGTGTATACAAAACAGCATCGCTAGACGAGATCAGTAGCGTTTTCACTTCAGATGGACAGGAACGGACGAAAGTTACATGGTCTCCGATCTGTAGTTTGGGGTGAGAAAGACGAACCGACGGCAGAAAGGGTACTCAAAGTTATTGAGGGCAAAGGAGCACAATGTCAGCGCTATGCTTGATAAAACACGGGATTCAACGTGCATCAGGATAAAAAGGATGGCCCCAGATTCCCGAAAATTTTCTTTTGTGATTTTCTCACAAATACTGAGCAAGAGATAATTGGGCAGGAATGCCCACACCTTGACAGGTGCCCTCAAGGTCACATGTTGATTGAATATTAGTTTCCATGTGCTGCAATAAAAACGCAACCAACGAGTTCGAATGAATAAGATGCTGACCCACCTTTACTGAACCAAGCCCAATCCCCTGAATTACAGTATCGAATTTAGTTTGACCACTTCCATCTCATGCAAATCGATCCCTCTGCTAAAATAGCACCAGAAGGCATCAGGAAATGACTAAAAAAGACACGGTTGTCTACGTAAACCGACATTTAAAGGTAAGACGTTCTGTCGTGGTTAGTTTGACATTAGTTGCAGAGTAGACGGAGTGCTAACGTATTCCACGGAGTCAAAAACGAAGTGCTTGAGATTCAGACATGCTTTTATACCTTCCACTATTTCGTCATCGTTCTGAAAGGGTGCTGTCTGCTACTAGCAGCCGCTTGACTATTTCTAAAGAGTGCCCTTTTGGCACATTTGTATATAATGAGTTGACATCGAAACCTACAACAATGTCGTCTGGTCGCTACTTTGTTGGCAAAGTCATATGAATTCACAATGTAACCTCTAGATTTCCCGGTGAGGGGTTTTAAAATACCTGTCAAGAATCTGGCCAGCGCATGGGGTGGGGAACCTATTCCGTCTACCTTCGGTCTCACCGGGGCATCTGGTTTATGGATTTTCGATAGGCCTTGAAGCCGTGGTTGGATTGCACTTTTGGGGTACAATCGATACGGATTACCTTGCCCTAAGTAGTTTGTCACGGACCGCAAATACCTTCCAATTTCAGCTTTACTCCTATTCATTATGGATGTAATAGTCCCACTATTGATTTCCCGGTAATAACCTTCAGCTAGGTGTTGCTTGATCTTCTGTAGATAATCACTCTTGTTCATGACCACAATGGCCCTACCCTTATCCGCCTTTGTGACCACTATGTTGTCCACATTGTTAGAGTGCTCAACGCTCTCTGCTCTGCTGGTGTAATATTTGGAGCTCCTGGCTGCTGGGACTTGAAGACTGCGACCAGCTGTATCCATCTCCGCCTCCACTGGCGGAAGTTTTTGAAACACGTATTCAACGCTAGGGATTATTTCTTCCGCCCCTTTCACCCTTTTGCTTACTGAAAAATCCAAGCCCTTCTAACAGACAACGCTCTTCTTCACTTGGCGGTCTGTTTGATAAATTTACCACGCTACAATAGCTAGTGGGGGGGCTCAGGCTTCGTAATGGGCGCACTAGATATCTGAGTCTTAGAAAGTAACTTTTCGAACAGTGGCCCCCGCTGTGAATCATCAATTGAAGCACCCTGAAGTGGAAGATTAAGGAACCAAATTCGATCGGAACTAATTTGAAACTCCGATAACCCATCAACGCAAGATTCTGGCAACCACACTAACCGACAAGAGCCGTTAATTGACACTCAATACTGATCTAGTGCGCTGATGTGATTGGTTTTCCGTCTGCCTTAAACCCTGGCCAAATTGGTGACCTAGATAATAAAATAACAAAACTGGATATAACCAACATGCAGAATGAGTAGCAGAAAAACGATCAACCAATCGCTTCTGCGGAATGGTCTAGGTTCACATGAATCAACACATAACTTACCTCTACGCTGGAGATACAGGCTCGTCAGAAGGTATTCCCAAACCCACTGAAACGTGTCTATGACTCAAAGCTCTCATTCTATAGAACTAGATACTAAGCTTCCTATCCATACCTCCTGCCGACAAAATCGTACAATAACCATGAGCGACGCGATCTCATGAACTACGCTTGAGACGGTGTCCAAGGATTAATTAAAACAAAAGGTACATTTAAGATGACAATCTAGGCTTCCGACCATGAAGCTGTACGCGAAGTGTGACGTTCCATCAAACAAAGTAATCTTGTCTATACTTTGATGCACTTCGGCGCTTATATAAGGACCTTACAATGTTAGTTCGGTAGGCTGAATGATTCCAGACCATACTATAATGATCTCGTTGAATTATTGGAGTCCAAATAAACTATTTTTCAACAGTCACTCTATGTGAACAGCGAAAGCCATAGATTTAACTCCGGGATGGGACGAGCACGGAAGATACCGGGAGTCTCAGTGACCAGACTATGCTCTTCTTGTAAGCACCTCCTGGGAGGCAGCCTACCTCCCGCAACATGAATAGATTTGGGACCAAGCGATTTTGACTATTGGGAGCATAATCTCTTGGGAACAACTCTGTACATGACTCCATTAAATAGTGACTGCATGGAAACCAGACCTGCTGCATTAGGTCGTCGCAAGTTGCGTATTCAGAAAAAGCCACTCTGAAGGGCTATTCCTTGGTAGGTTACTTTTCGAGAACTCCTCTTATTTGTGTAGCTCACCAGGTGAAGCTGCCTTTTGACAACCAATATCCATGTGTTAATTTACAGAGGGATCGTGAGAAAATAAGTGTAGGCTACTTTGAACAGGTTCTCACCTTGAGTTCGTCTGCTAATGCGGTCAATTCCTTATGATATTCAACATTCTCTGCAACACGTGTATCGTAGCCGCCGGCCAACACCAAGTGCACGTCGGAGGGTTTCGCACGACCGGACTTGTCCGGATCCACTAATTCGTCCCAATGGAGGAACAAATGGCCTGCGGGGAAAGAGAAGAGGAAAAGAAAGGTTGGTCAGAACATAAGTATCACAACATAAGAGCTGCGTTTGCATCCGTCAGGACTCAGATGCGAGCTCAAAACAAAACAGCTACGCAGTGCTCCAAACCATGTTCGCATAGAGTAAGTGCTGAATTCCTCTGTCGAACCGTGTTCTGATCGGTAACAGGTTTTTAATAGACCTAATTCCATGAACATCAATTTGGGAAAGTACATGTATTCCAGATTGGAGAGTTATGGTTTATCTTAATTGATGTACATGGCCTCGCTACTCCCGCCAAAACTCTACGAAACGCAGCATGATGCGAAACTAGCTCCACTAGGCCACTCGAGATAAATGGCGGAAACTCTCATCCCAAGATAACTTGCCTACGTCCCAGATCGGCGATGCTCGAAATTCCGAAGCCGGGACAGTCTTCAGATCAGTTCATAAAAGTCCAACTTCCAGTTTAGATCATGAGAACCTGACACTCGACAGAAAAGGCTAGAGAGCGGCTAGATACACAATGCTGAAAAAATGCAAGACATCAGGAAAAGGCACAATATCGCCAGTGCCGCCTCGACCACGCGGACTTGCACAGCTTGCGAATGTGCATGTATGAGAAAGAACGGCCTTGATGTTCACAAACATACTCACCGGCCTGCTGGATCCCAGGTAAGTTTGCTCCATTTTCAATGACTACCAGCCGGACTCTGTCATCCTAAAGATGACGTCATTAGCCACAGAGTTAATAAGATATCACCAGGTTATCCACTAATATCTTGGGAGTGTACTAATAGGCAGGGCATTTGTGCAGTACTATAACGGAGGTGGGGTACTACACTGATATGTGAAGAAATTGGGATGATGCCGGGACCTCGCTGATGAACATGATAAATATATACCCCATTCTTACTCCACTCTAGTCACGTAAATATCAGTGTCATGACAACGGAGCACATACAGTAGGTACGGTGGCTCCAGCCTCTAGCTTCTTTAGGTGAGAACATTTAGAAAAGTGAAGTTGGATTGCTCTTGTTTTCCGAGGAAGTATCGATCGGGACAGCTACACACCGAAAGCGATAGCGCAGAAGAGGCACTGTTGGATCATGTCCACAACTCTTACTAACTTCGTGTTTGGAGCTATGTAGGGAGAGGATAATCAACACCACAACTAGATCTAGTGGACTGAAGCCAAGTTGAAGACTTACAACCCGTGTAGCGTTTCTACTCTGCACATGGATTGCACAACTGATCTTAGTTCGCTGGAGTTATGGGATTTCACCCCCGAGATAATAGTAGACAACCGAAATAAGCACATTGCCCTTAAGATTAAAAGCTTGATGCGGAGGATTATTCGAGTATAAACGATCGACTTGTTGAAAAAAATCATAGGACCGTATGAACATGCCATGCGGCAGAGACTTTGCCAAGGAGCTTTGATAACAAAATACTCGGTGAAAACTTAAAAACTTATTAACCCCAATCACCAAGTAGATTTTTTCGATGCTTATTACTTATAATATCAACGGACGAAAAGAAAAAGTGAAGTGGTAGAATTACTCAAAGCAAAGAGCGCCAAGGAGAGATTCTTCTTGCGTTCGTAGCGGTTGATTGAAACGAAAACGAACCGGGCCGATTTGGGGATAATGTGACCGGGTAATGCATTGCGACATGACTGTCGGCAATTGGAAAAAGCACCGGGATCGCTGAAGTCCACAACTGCTGAAGGAAGTCGCAAGCTGTCTGTGTTCGCCACGGGGTATAGCACCTCCAACTCGGACTTGGCCAGCGACGGAAATGTTTGCCGAACAACCCCAGCTGGAAGACGGACAGAAGAATTAATATTGTCGGAAAAACGCGTAGAAGATTCTGTCACCATATTGAGGACGAATATAGTAGAGCGGTGGTCCTCTCCATGTGCTCTTTTCAACATACGTTCAGAGGCCACTCCCTTATTACTCAAAAGGTGGAGTCCGAATACATTAGGAACACTATTGGTAATCGTTCGTTGTTCCACGTCAGTACATAGAATCAACTTTTGTGGATCCAAAGGTAGTGTGAAGCGCGACTAGGAGCACAAACGTTTCCGCCAATCCTCCTGTTACCTGGTAGGTGGTGATTGGTTTTTGACGCCAATACCGTGATACGCGACTGAGTGCTAACCTCGATATATCGCAGTGACCTGACTAACACGATGCATTAACAGAAATAACACCAGTGCACACCTGGAAAGGTTTTAAGAGTGATGCCTGAGAAAAAAGCTTCTTACTCTAAACTCACAGGCACATTCACACTAGACTCAACTGACCATCACCGACTTTCCGGACGCTTTGTAGTATTGCAAAAGTTCGACCTGTGCAAAATATGGAATAACTGGGTTCCCAAGAGAAATCAACACGATCACTTAACTTTGCAGCCCTTCCGTACCGACTCCCAATTCTCCATGACACATACACGAATTGCAAGTGATCCAAGATTTTGCGCCGGAAGATTCGAATTTCCCGGCTATTTAGAGAAGTTCAGAAAATCAACGAGAAAACATCCTATTCTCTATCATTAGTATCGGAGAAATACCACCGCCTTACTTATAGGAGGCTGCTGGGGCTCGTCACTCTAAGCAATTGAGCTGGGTTGATGGCTACCTCGGTAATCAAACACACATGACCAGGCGCAAAAATGAATAATCACGAATTCCAAGCAGCCCTAGCGACGTCCATAGTTTTGAACAGTAACATTTGTTCAGCCTGCCACCTCTGTTTCCCACCCTATACGATGTCCACAGTGACCTACATTTGCGGTAGTTTTGACCTCGCTCATCAGTAGTTTTTAGTTTACTGCTGGCGCCTCTGGTTTTAAGGATGAGGCTCACGAAAGCAACCAATCCTTCTTTTCTACCTGCCGTTTGACCTAACTTGACACTTGCACACCAGACTTCTGATTTATGTGGCTCTAATGCGGTCTTCCAAAATTTAATACTTATTTCACCATTATTGTCATTGTTACTTGATCATGGATGATTAATAATTACGACAGGTGAGTCGTGGGCAGTACCACCAAGTTAAATAGGGTCTGGCACTTGGACTTCCAGTTTACGGAAATGTAATGGAATATTCCTTTCGGGTCGTTCTCAACTTTTGTTTCACCTAGATCATCTCACTGTTAACCGTACGCCGCCTCGCGCCAACTCAGTTAGTCTAAAGCTGCTCTCTAAATGATTGCCAGTCCCACACCCTCAACTCGGTTCACGCTATGAGGCTTGACAGCTTTTACCGCCTCGGTCACCCGTAGCTGTTATGTGCATCTCGTCTCAACACTTCCACATGTTCTAGGTCTAATCTGCATTCAATGCCAAGTGCATACCCCGCCTGATATTCATCTGTCTGTCGGGCGACTATTTTGCACCGCTTCTGCTTAGCGACTCCAGTGTGCAATTCTCCGTCCGTTTGACCTAAGCTAACCGTCGTGCCACCGTTACATTTCACTTTGTACACACAGATCCCAGTCTTACCAACCGAAAAGCGATCCTTCAGTTGCACCAACACTGAGCGCAGCTTGCCCCTTCTCAAGTATCACTCTAATGTTAGGCCTGTTCAACACCATCCCAATCCCTTCAGAGATCCTCGTTTTGTATGGGGTGACTGCTCCTGCCACTAACTACGTGTTCGTTCATGACCTAAAGCTGCCACCCCGACGTGGTGCTGCAACGATCCCGCGGGCTACCCTGGCTGGAACTTCGTTCCACAAGGTGCAACCACGCCAATGAGGCCAAAGGGGAGCAATCAGAATAACAGCAGAGACCCTGTACTAAGAGTAATCGTGCTCCGAGGCGGTCTGAGGTTAAGGCCGTACTGTCCTGTGATAGCAGTGCGAAGGTAATAAGATGTTTCCCCCAGGCGACTAGCATGCCCATATTCACGAAAGCAGCGATGCTGCCTTCCTCTAAGAAAGGACGGGTTAGAAAAGGTCGACCCTAAAAGCCGCACACCCCGATTTCTCAACGGCTGACCGTGACCGCCTGCGCATTAGTCAATACGGTCGAAATAGTTTGAAAACCAGAGTCAGGTGTTGCTCAAAAGGTACCTGCTGTGCGCAGCAGCATTAGGAAAGAGACAGTAATGCCTTACCCCCTGCGCCCTCGGTTTAGACCAACCCCCTGCAGCCGAGCAGGTCAGACTATTGAGTCATCTGCTCCAGGAAGGGTCCCGAACAAAACCCTACATCGGCCCACTGCCTTGTGGGTTAGACTTTCGAGTCAAAGGCTAAAGGTGGGATACCTCAACCAAACACCCTTCCTCGGCCTGGGCAACTGGGAACCATCATTTTCCCGCACAGTTCTTTGTCCACCGATGGCCCTATCCAACCCCTGCCAACTACATAGGCAAACGTTGCTGGGTCATTTGACTGTCAGTTATCTGACCGAAGGGCCTTATGCTCCTCGCTGATTATTAACAGTGAACAAAACAATACCCTTCCAAATCCAGGAGATACTTTCTATATAGGAGCTTTTAACATTCGTACTCTATGTCAAAATGGCAAAGAGGCGATGCCGGCTGAAACCTTATACTCCCTTAAAATTGATGTATGCTGTGTCTCTGAAACACGTATACAATACCCAAGCGTGGTTATGCATCTCAGAACACCAAGGACGAACTCAGCTCTCACATTCATCCCTCCAGGTGTCCGGTGATCCAGAAGCGATGACTCGTGGAATATATGGCGTAGGAGTTGCACTCAGCCCCAGAGCTGAAAGCGCTTTGCTGGATCGGATCCCGGTGAATAGTC
>SJOL01001508.1:80070-106292 GCA_004794785.1 Opisthorchis felineus | reverse complement strand
CAGGGGCTTACTTTGCTCCAAACATCCAAGGCGTAAAGCATACCACTACTCGATCTGTGAATACTGAATGCCCCTGAATTGTTACGCCTGAACATGCAAACACCCTTTGATGGGATGTAGTCAGTCTAACATTACTCAATGGCTTCCCTGGATCTTTCCCATCAGATGACCCACTTATCACGATTCTCTTAACAAGCAGCATCACCAGCGCTTTTAATCTGCTCGATGACTTTTTTGGCGTTCGATAGCTCCGCCGGACGAACGAAATTCAGCCCAGCTTATGAGTAAGCGAGATGACGGTATCAAAAGGGATCGATCGTTCGAAAGTCCTCATGCGGCGGTCAACATCGGATTTATCTTGATAGCTTCACACCAATGGCGATAAGCGCACATGACTTAAATATTTCTTCTGCAAAATAAAACACATTTGCAACCCCAGTCACTTACCATAGGACAAACTCTTTGTTGAGGTTCCTGATACGGAAATTTGAGTGGCGCGTACGTTCGACAATCCCGAATATCAAAAGGAAGAATTGGGTTCGAAATTCTACGGTACTATTTACACAAGGGTAAGCAAACGCATACAAGAGACCTCAATTGTTCACATTCGTAGCGTCAACAAGTGCACAAGTCTGTCACTGACCGGCACAGTGCAGTGTCAACTGCCGCACACCAAACAACGGCGAGCGGAATGTTGGCTCAGCAGTGTGGGTTGAAGTCTCGTTCCAACAACAGTCTCGTGATTCTCATTGGCGGTGCGATCACACGGAACTCGTGAGAAAACAAGTCAAGGCAGGCTCAGCAAACGGGACACGAAAGTGCATGGGTAAGTAGGTCAGCTGCGAACATTCAGGCACAGACATGCTAATACCAAGTGTCGGACGGGACGGTCTTTGCGGCAAGGTGAGTGGCGGGTACAAAGAGCAAAACGAGTGGAGATTAAAAGTACATAAGCGGAGTAAGCAAAAGGGTGGGGGAATTATCATGAGGTCAAGTTATATTCAATAATCTTCATGAGAAATCCAATCGTTTCCAGTGCCGCAGTGCTTAAATCGGCCGCAGGGCAATCAGCTCTATCGATTTCTGCACCTGCAGGATGACCGGCTGTCGAAAGATATTTAAAGTAAATTGACGGCTCTTAAGGGAAGGTACAGTGCTGCACAACTACAGGTTATTCGGGCTACTACAAACGAAGTTCTGTGAAGGTATGAAAACAATTAGTCAGATTTACCAGACGCCCATGTGGTCTACCAGTTCCCATGCTGCGTCGAAGACAGTGTGAGAACAAATTGACTACTATCAGAAATTCTGTCGCCAAGTCTCTGCTGCAATCTAGTCATCAAATTAATCCCGGGCCTCAATTCTGAGTAGCACCGAGCAAAGCGAACGCAAAACTTTGTTGACCAAACCTTATCAGCTGGTTCTGTGTTCACAACGGTCATCGAAGCAGTGCATCTGATTGCTGTGATCTTTAACACTTGACAGTAGGCTTCGTAGTCACATGTCTGTCAGTTCAACTTGGTCGATAACTCCATTTTAGACGAACTTTCCATGTTGCACTGCCAAGATGAGTTACGAATGTAAACATTCTGCTGCGTACATCTGTTGGCCTCTAGACATTGTTAGTTTGAATGTTGTTATTAGCGATTCCGCTAAAATTCACCTGTAGTTACTAACGTAGTTCCTAACTCCAGCCTCCTTTTTCTCTCAAAATTTGCACCGGCAATTGTGTAGGATGCTCAGATTGTCGATCAAGGAATCCTGCAATTGCGGTGACTGCCTGCTAGTTTAATGTTTTTACTGACAAGACAGGACTCCAGGACAGCTGGAAATTCCCGGACTGCAAATTGCTGTGGATCGTGCAAAATTTGTGTCTGGATATTCTTCAGGTTTTCAGTGCATTCGCTGCGATTGTACCTTTTTTTACAAACAAAGACAGAACATTTCTTAGCAAAGCAATTTGGGGAAAGGTTTCGCCCATACCCTGACTTCAAACAGATATAAATGGAACGCACAGATAGGTGGTAACAAGTAGACCAGTGAATTTCATAATGTACGGGTTTATAATAAGCAAAATGTTTCGCTGCTTTCTGTACTTCCAAACCACAAATCAGTCGGAGTACCAAACGGTAGCTATTTGCAGATGAGCAGGCGTACAATAGCTGGTGCCAATCGAGGTGGCTAATACATGAGTCTCGATTATCCTTTCACAGAGGGCTAGAGTTGATCACATTTAGTATACTCAAGTGAAATGCTTTTAGACAAGATTCTGTGTTGACCTGACTTATCACTTGGCAAAATTTCTCCTCGTTATAGCGTCACCCAATCTCTTCGAAAAAGCATCAGCGACGTTTCCAACGGATCCCGTCATACCGTGCATGGTTGTGAACAATTGTTCTGTGTTGCCACATCAGTTTACTTAGCCATTACAAAATTATGGATACGATTAAAAGTAAGCATTGTCCATTTTTCAGAAGCAGGTTGGTGTCGCACACTCATAAAAGTAGTGATAATCCGACAAATTCGTTCCAGACGAATTGTTTGACCTTGCACCCCCAGAAGCTCCGATACAAATAACATTACGTTATCTTTGGGTAGAAGTGTCCTTCCAGTAGAAAACACACTCGTCGGAGTAAAATTTTGCCCATCCTTGTAGGTTTTTCTCAGAGAAAATGTCGGTTGTATTTTTAATTAGGTGACGATTAACTCCAATACCCTTTTAAGTAAAATCATGCGAACGGCGCAACATAGTTCCGATAGGTGTTTCATAAGGCTGGTTCATACAAATATATATGTCACGAGGACGGTCGCTGGGCAGCTGGCTCAAATACGTAGTGAAACATGCGAGAAATGTATGCGCGTCAGTTTCTGCATAGCTAAACTATATACTGTATGCGCGTAAGTTTCTGCATAGCCAAACTATACACTGTATGCGCGTAAGTTTCTGCATAGCCAAACTATACACTGTTGGTGCTTACTCCCGTTTTTTCCGCGTTGGTCATTCAGTAACGAAGCACCACGCACACTGTTTGTGGCTTGAATCTATGAAACCACCTTTATCGCAAATTGACCCAATATTACGCAAGCGTTACAGGTTACTGTGTCATTGTGGGAGTGATTTCAACTACTGTTCGTTAGAAGAAAGTGATTAGATATTTTACATCTAACAGTGCCAACAAGATTTCGATAATAAGGAAACTTTGCTACCTATGCAAATTTCGTTCCATAAGTGTATGCAATATATGCGGGAAAGCCGAGAAGCACTATCCAGCTGTTTCACCCTTGTTTGGAATCATCTCACGAAATTGAGAAGGCTTCGAACCCATGACCATCCAGTCATTGGTTGAACACTCAACCACTTGGACAAGAGGGGCTGATCAGCAGTGTGATTCAGCGCATAGCGCCACTCAACCTCCAGTCACGCAAACCACATCACGGTCTCACATTGACTGAATCCTCGAGTGACGGCTTCTCAAGTGAGAGTCTCAAACATCCCGTGAATTTGGTTTAACGAGAGACTCAACTGAATCACAGATCGATTTCCCCTCTGTGTTATGACTAGTGTGTTTTGTCGGGACGAATCTTTATTTAAGATTGTCAGGATAAACGCGATCGCAGTGCTCAGGTTAATTTTTTCGGGACAAAACGGTAACAGTTTCTTTTACCACAGAAAGTTCATCCATCGCCGCTCAGAACTTCTCGTGAAGGACTTTGCAAGTCCATTTAAAGTTCCATAGCTCTGACTGAATGAACTGTTAAATGTTCAAACTTCTAGACTTGAGGTCGTGGGTTCTAAACTCCCTGGAGTTTCGTGAAATACACACTGAGGACGATTTCCAGTAAGGATTGAATCGCTTTGAAGTGCTTCTCAGCTTCTCAGCATAGATTGGCCTCACGTACAAGACGAAATTCCCATTGAAAATTCCTGAATTTCCCCACCTTACCATCAAAAGCTGCTGTGCCAGACTAACAAATCAAGCCTGTTTTCAATCTCAGGAGACTTATGATCTCACCATAGCCCACTGTACTGTTTGTGTAGAAATAATTGCACAGGATTTCTAATTAAACACATTTAACACAATTAAGCAAAGTTAGGGACTTTGGTAATGGTAGTATCAACGCCATATGCGGTAGGATAGTAAGTTATAGAACCCGTAAGGGTCATGTATCGGGAATTTCATTCCTGAGAACTCTATCCCTGACAGTACCTGTGCTTTTCTACCTCGCAGCCTCTAAGAATGAGCCACTTTTACTTGAACAATCAGTGTTTAGAAAATTCACTACACGGCTTCTTGCAAAAAGTAAGTGGTTCACTCAGAACGTGGAACATTCCAAATCCTATGGTTCTACATCTATGAGGTCAGCGATTCCAGTGTCAATTCAGTTCACCGTACGTTAAGTGAATTGTTTGACTGTGCAGTGCTGCCGTATCCTATCCATTTGCCAGTTATTAATATGGCTGATCGACCATCAGCAGGCAGATGCTGCTGAGATTGTGTTTGATCGCAGCTGGTCGTTTATGGTTCTGTTAGTAAGGAAAGCCAAAATATTCGTTGGTGAATTCATACAGTGATCTTCAGTACACTTCCTTTTGAAGATCGATTCGGAGAAAAGTGACGCGGTTATTTCACGGAAAGTATAAAATGGCTAGCAAACTTTTCAGCCGTTGTTGGGTGTTCAGCCAGCGCCCAAAAGACGCAGAAATCTGTTCAACTGACGTGTGAATGATATTTCTCTGAAGCGGCTTCTCCTGGACATAGTAGTTTGCGCTGATTTACAAAATATACCACAACCTTTACCGAGCAAATATTTTCGACCATCAATCGATCTTAGTCCTCCTTCTCAAGTTTCAACCGGGCACTATCAGAGAGTGGGCGTCCGTTCAAGCACATTTCACACTGTGTAACTTGTAAAATGGTTGGTTACGTGATTTTCCTCCTGGTGTGAAGTGACGCAAATTTAGTGCATGCACATCTGACACAAACCGTAGATAAATACAGACATGCTTGACAGTCTCCATCTTCGGCCTATGTCAGGCAAGGCGAATGGGCTATCGATTTTATCACTAATGATTACCTAACTACTTATACGCTCGAGACGTGCCGCTAGGCTCCCAGGAAATGTGGTTCGATAACCACTCCATTTTTCTGCATCATGATCCATTACTTACGTTGGATGGGAATAACAGTGGTCCCGATCCATTCCCTGTTGGGTCTTGCCACCGGTACCAACACCCTTCGCAACTGACGCCTAATCAAGCTAGCTGGATATCCACTACATCGAAGTTTGTTCTTTATTCAATTTGGGCCGCTGTCCTATCAGCTTCTTCTATGAACAGGGCCCTAACACGTCTAAACATTGATGAAGCAATACTAGCGGATACCGACTTCGGATGGGCAGACGAGTAGTTCAGAACTGCCCCAGTGTCGGTTGGTTTCTCGTACACTGTGGTCTTTAATTTCCCCCCGACATTATGTGTCATGCAGTCTAAAAAAAACAATGTACCCGAGGTTGATTCTATCTCCATACTAAATTTGATGTGTGGACTCAGTTCATTCAGATAGTTGTAAAACTCACTAACCTTGTCTCATTTCATCACGACAAAATTGACATCTACATAACGCCAGGATATCTTAGGTGGGTATGGGAATCCAGCTAAAGCTCTCTGTTCAAATTCTTCCATAAATATATTTGCCAAAACCGGGAATATTGGAGATCCCGTTACTAGACCTTGTTCTTGGGTGTAAACGACTGAGTCAAAAACGAAGTGGGTGAGATTCAGACATGCTTTTATACCTTCCACTATTTCATCTACCGTAAGCTGTGTCCGTTCTGAAAGGGTGGTGTCCGCTGGTAGCAGTCGCTTGACTATTTCTAAAGAGTCCCCTTTTGGCACATTTGTATATGACGAATTGACATCGGAACTTACAAGGATGTCATCTGGTTCAACGGCGACACTCGCTACTTTGTTAGCAAATTCATATGAATTCTTAATGTGAGTACTAGATTTCTCGGTTAAGGGTTTTAGAATGCTTGCCAAGAATCTGGCTATCTCATGCGGTGGGGAACCTATTCCGTCTACTATCGGTATCACCGGAACATCTGTTTTATGGATTTTTGGTAGGCCATAAAGCCGTGGTTGGATTGCACTTTTGGGGTACAATCGATACCAGTTACCTTGCCCTAAGTGGTTTATCACGGACCGCAAATACCTGCCAACTTCAGCTTTGTTCCTGTTCATTATGGACGTAATATTCCCACTATCGGTCTGCCGGTAAGGACCCTCAGCTAGGTGTTGCTTGATCTCCTAGAGATAATCACTCGTGTTTATGACAACAGTGGCCTTACCATTATCCGCTTTTGTAATCGCTAGGTTGTCCATCTGTTTTAGGGTGCCCAAAGCCATTCGCTCTGCTGGTGTAATACTTGGAGCTCCTGGCCACTGGGACTTAAGGACTGTGACCCGTAGGACTGTACCCGTAGCTTCTCCGCCTCCATTGGCGGAAGTTTTTGAAACAGATTCAACACTAGGAATTATTTCTTCCGCCTTTATCACCCTTTTGCTTACTGCAAAATTCAAGCCCTTCTCTAGCAGAGAACGCTCTTCCTCACTTAGCGGTCTATTTGATAAATTTACCACGCTACAACAGCTAGTAGGTGGCTCAGGCTTAGTCATGGGCTAATTAGAAATCTGACTCCTAGAAAGTAACTTTTCGAACTTACGTATTTGTCTCTCTTTGCAGTGTTGTACTTGGATGGCTTTCACTTCTGTCGCTTTGGTTTGGAGTAACTGGAAGTCTGCGGGAGAGATTACGGTTTGAAGATCTTGGTTGAGCCGACTTGCGTGGTGATGGATATCAGATTTTACGCCGAGTAGTCAAGTAGATCCTCTGTCTGAGGAATGACTTGGTCGCTGAGAATGCTATTCGGGCAGAAACGAGTGACGTGTCCGGTGGCTTAACCAGTAAAGATGTGGGGATTATGTTCTGCTTCAAACATCTTTTATTGAATATGCGGTGGTTCTCCCAGATTGCCTCCAGCCTTGCCAATCGAACGTAGTCACTAGACAATTTGCGAACACCTGGTCCGTAGTTGTTTTCAGTCAAATGGAAAAAGTTTGGAGCCGACTGAGAAGTCATCGTTTCAGAAGGGCTTGGTAAACAATCGGTAGTTTTTAATTGGGCAACTTTTCGCTTTTGACACAAAAGCTTCATCAGGCCAAGTGAGCAGGTCACCAAATTGGCCAAGCCCTTCTGAAACGATGACTTCTCAATCGGTTGCAAACTTTTTCAATTTGATTGAAAACAACGGTCTGGAAACATCACAAACGAGAGATTCAGCTGGGTTCCAGGTGAGTCTGTCGAAAAACCAAATTTGTTTGCAAAACAGTGTATTTCTTTGTTCTTTGTTGTTCTTCATTGGAACCAAAGTCATGGACGTAGATGCACTTATTCAGTAAGGAGTGAGTCAGATATCCGAACTACTAATGAGATAATGGTTCACTTTCAACCATGACAGCAGAGGAAATATAGCATGGGCTGAAACAGTAAGCAACCCATCATAGTAGTTATAGAAATACTTTCAACCAGGTCGGTCGAATGCATAGTGATCTTCGTTAACATTGTGGTCTATGGGTTTTAACTGTCTGGTAAGGCTGGTTCACCTGTGCAAGCTAGTAGAAAAAGACAGGTGATTTTATCATTTTGAAATTTTTCGTAAGAAAAGCGCACACAAAGCTACACAAGATAATTTTTGAAACCGATTTGGACCTGCTTAATTTCAAAGACCCATGTGTTACGCTAAATTCCTGGAAATTTCCCAACTACAATAGTGAATTCTTTTGAAACCGGAATAGCGCGCAGTATTGTATTGTAGCTTGTCTGCTTTGTAAGTTCCCCCAAATGAGTTCTACATCCATCTTGATGAATATCTAAATCCTCCTGATCTGGTCGGTCTAAATTTGTGCGCGTTTCTTCTAAACATTCTCTATTGTGTTCAAACGAGCTCCTAAGCGGAATTCCCGTGCATGTTAGCTGGTTGTATTATCGATTTGATTGCTTGGGTTTTTTGAATGACTTATGCGTGCGTGTAGGCAGGTGCAGTCCAAGAATGTATGTGGACCGATTCCTGCTGGGATAAGTAAGCATTTTTTTGTTTCACTACTTTGAAACTGGCCGCACCGTGCAAATAAATATTGTCTGTTTAAAGAATATTGCGAATAAAGCAGACGACATAGCTTTGCATGATTTGTGGCTGAATTTTTGTTTCATTTACTTCATCCAAGAAGCCGAATGGTTTAGAGAGGGATGGAGCAGTCAAACAACAGTCCTGCGTAAAAACTCCTAGAACAACATGAAATCGGCCCAGAAAATACAGTGAAGTTTCGAACATCAATAGCACGCTTAGGTATATTTACCATAACCGAAGGGAGTTGACAATCATAGTTGCAACGAGGATGGTTGTGCTGTTTTCGAAGCTGTTTGTTCGGGCGACCGAGGAGCTCTCTTTGGTTATTTTCTCCATCTCCACTTCAACTGGATAGTGGTCACTGATCGCCTTTGCCTGGAAGGGATCATAAGAATGTGCTACACGGAACGTCAGAAACAACTGATTTGAAGATAACAAAAGTTCGTCTGCGTAGAAGGCGTAAAAATATAATAGTGTCGTATCTGTATCGTGATGTTGTGAAGTTCCGTGCGTAAGCAATCGAGTATTTGATAACTGCGCAACTATTTGCATCTCAGCTGATAATACTACATAGAAATGACTCGTGGTACATCATCGGGGTCACCTCCTGCTCCATATAACTGCTAAACCCTGCGGTTTAAAATTTTTTTTACTCATCGATTGATCACAACCCCTTTCCTATTTTGTAACAGCTAGGCTGCATCGTGAGCATCTGCAACGGCCAAATTTGTGCGTTCTGTGCACAAAGTTCTGTTTGATATCAATTACTGAGGAAGTATTATTGATAGTTGGAAGGTTGTGCACACTGAGAAATGGATCCCATACTGGAAATATCGTCCATCTAGACCAATAAGCCCTACAGTAATTTCAGTCTTGTTGAGATTAAGCTGAACTGCCCGTCTCGCGGATCTTCGGGGTGATCTGAACTTACAATCTTTCGGCTTACAGTTGAACACTCGTTTAGTGCTGATCGGATGATCAGCATTTTGATGGGCTACAACGCAGGCATCGTTTGGCCAAGTAATGCACGTCAAATGATTTGATGTTGGTGACCCCTCAAGTGACCACGGCTCAAATGAATGATCTTCTCTGAGCACTGTACAAATGAATCGTGTCAATGAGAATTTCCTATCCGTATATTTTTCCAGCAGAACGCGAATCGCGTACGAGAACTTCCTAGCATTTCACTGACCCAACTCACTGGTAGGTAGTTCGATTCACTGTTTTCCAAAGGAAAATACAGTGGTGGTAAATCAAGCATTATTCTTCGTTTCAACTGGAGCTCAAAAGAAGTCTAGCCCACTCACTTCCATGGAATAAGTGAAATAAACCAACTTCTATGGCCGTATATGGTGAGGGTACTCGTCCTTAAGAAGGCCTCATTGTTTAATCAGATTTGATGTTCTCTGAGGGATTAGCCCTCCAAAATGAGTCAGATTTACCGCTGAAGAACCTTGACAATCATCTCAGGAACATCTCCAGTAACCATACATCCAAAAATCGAATTGCTTCCTGAACCTTGCTGCGAAGAGAGTCGTTGATCGTATAGAAAGTTAAAATTTTTTTGCCGATTAAAAACTCACCGTTTCGCTATCCAAATTCAGTTCGTTATCATAGCGGTATGCTCTTCCCCGTTGGCCTTTTATTGCACTTTTCAGCTTTGCACCGTAAGCGATCATGCTGTGAAATCATTCAGAATTTGCACCAGACGTAAAACAAGAGCACTGACTAAACTTTATAAGGAATAAGGATCATAAGTGTCAGTCATCTATTCTCAGGTTTGGATTTATGACCGTCTAATTATTAAGGACATTTTGTTGAATACTACATTACGAGCCTGCGTGCAATCCTTTCAATTAGATATGTGGCTTAATTGGCTTTAGGACAATTCAGTAGATAGTGAGGCTCCAAAATCCGAAAATCTGTCCTTAGAAGCCCAGTCAAAGAACATGATGGATTTCTTTCAGCTGTACAGCTTTCATCGGATTTCTAGCAGTTTTTGGTACACGGTATTCCTAATGATGAAGGCAATGATTTGGAAGTGGGTTTTCTGTGACGGGCAACCTCCCCTGTGGACAATGAACCGTTTAGCTTGTTATACAAAATAAAATGAATGTCACTAATAGTGATAGCCAGCAGTTGCAGTCTACGGGATAGGATGTAAGAAGGGCAGATGATTCGATCTCAGTCTCAGAGACAGGAGGACCTTTTCGCCATCCGGAGCGTGATACTATTGAGGACCATCCACTTATTGGTAGTGTTCACAATCTCATTCAAAAAGTTGTGGTTTTGGCATTCTCAAAGGGCTAAACATGCAATTCCAAGCAAAAAGGTGCATACGACCGTGACCGGAAGCCAACAAACTGTCCAGCCGAAGAGGCCCATTTTCAGTGCTGCACCCTTCTTGTTGTGAATAATTTTGGTTATCACTCCCTGAAGTAGGCTACTGAACTAAGCAGCAAAAGCAACAATGACGAGCACAATGACAACATCAGTACAATAGGGTTTTCAAAGAGCATCTGTGTCATTTTTTGGCTTACCGATCTAATGCGCAATTGTTTGAATGTACAGTTGTGTCGCATTCATCGTTTATAAGCCAGTAATAGTGAGTATCTTTAATCAAACTCAGCTCCCGCATTTTTCGCTTGCTGAGGTAACGACAGCCAGCATTCATGTCACCCGCCAAGAGTACATCCTGTAGACAAACGCCAAGGAATTTTTGATATGAAACATGTTTAACACGAGAAGTGCTACAGCAATCCGCTCTACACAGAGACACACAAGCCCAGACAGATCTTGTGTACAGAAACGGAAAACTGCCAACTCGCACAAGAGCGGTACAATGCAACAACGGACTTTTCGACTGATAATAGGATAGTGTCAAGTACAAGGCAAGTAACCTTTTAGGTAATTGCACATAACCTGTCGGAGATGCGTTTGATTTCTACGCAGAATATCTACGTACCATATTTTTATATAATTCATGGGACTGTTATTCCTTGGATTGGTTCTGTCGGCAGTATAAATTCCTAAATAATGTTCACAACAGATTTATTTTTGAACTCAAATTAGGATGTTCTGGAAAACACAATACTACCAACCTGTTTAGTCACCAGTCCAGTGTTTTTAGAAAGGCTACGGCCGTCGTGTCGAACCAGCAGATGTTATTTAAAGCAATTCGTTAAAAGTTTGGTTGCCCGCCACTCTACCTACGTCGCAGGTCACTTTCACTCTGCTGGTTCCAAATGGCCATTTCCATGGGGTTACTGGTTCTTCAAACTGACCATGGCTACAATACCTACATTCACGTGATTCTTCCTGAAAAACGATCTGATATTTGACAACACTTACTGTACGCTACCGAATGCTTTTCCGAAATGCTTGCCATTCAGAGTCAGCATCACATAGCTGCAGACTTTGGAATACGGTTATTCGCAAAACAGTTCGCTAGTTTGACTAACTCCAAATTCAACTGCCTAATTTCAGTGGTATTTCTGAAACTCGTCTCACAAAAGGTGTCATTTCTCTCAAGGTTTCAGGTTGTACACAGTTCTCTTCTCATACATTACAAACTGAGAACCCGTTTATTGTTTTCCAACTTGGTTGGAGTAGATAAACTCTCAGAATGGATTCACAACACTCAGAGTTCAAGCTTTCAAGTCGCAACCATACTAGTGGACAGTAAACGCACTCAATTCACGAAGTCATGAGGAACATTTTGTTGAAACAGACACCGGCAAAATCGCGATCCATCCAGAAGGCTGGTGTGTAGTTCCTATATTTAAAAACAGGAAGTTGCAAAATCTCACATTCACCGTCAACATTTCACTTACATCAAGTTTATTTTTCTTCCGAAAATTTTCAGCGGTTTCATATAACGCATTCAGTTCGGCCTCAACTGAGTCAGGGTCCAAATGCACAGCGATCCATCCAAAGTCAGGAAAACCTTAAAGGCAATGACGAAGATCCAGAAGTTGATTACCTTTCTGCTTGATGTGCACAATAAAGCCCATCGGAGGTCTTTCGTACTTGTCGTACGGATCTGGAAAAACTTGGAAATGGCTCAGAGCTAGTTTGGATATTCTGTTCCAGGGAGAGAAAGAAGGTTCGGACTAAAAAAACCTTGAGCATTAATGTTCAGAAGCGTGTAGCACAGTCTGAAAGCAGAGCAAAAGTCTTCAGCTGATCAGTTTATTCTTCGAACATGCATATTTAACCAGTGTGTGTGCTATCGTCAATTGCAGTAAGCTGAAAGTCAGATGGAAGTCAAGGTCATATTTACCGTGGACGATAATCAATATGTTGACATTAGTTTCATCTTGCGGTCAAAGCTTCTTTACCCCACAGAAGGTAGTTAGAGAACAGATCACAAAGAGCACAAAGACAGTCAAAAATGAACAGATGCCATTGTGTTAATACACACATTACTCAGTAGAAATTATTTGATTACATTATTCGCGTGAACATGTTAAGTGAAAAGATGAGGACTTGAGGAATTCTTCGATCGTTTCCGATCACGCCATCAACACTGATCGGTGCTGGTTTTCAAGTTAAGCAGATTAAATCACATTTGTTTTATAAGACCTTAGCCTCCCCTGGTGGCCACTGTTAACCGCATAGAGCACTTGAAATAGTTTGTTCAGAGAGTTTGAGTGCGAAAAAAACACACTCCAGTCATGTGGGCCACTGTTGGAGGCGAATACCGACAATTCATAGGGAACGTGCTGCCTAAGATCAATAGTTAACGCCGCATTTTCATTCTTATGTATTCTAGTCGAACACATTACGGAGGCTTATACTGCAACAAGCTCTACTTCGTCATTGCAGCTTCGTCGAAAAACTTGAGCGTTAGTTGTCGTTTCGAATTTGAACCGAAGAGTACAGTGTATGACTGAAAGACTGAGGAGTAGCGTGAAAATTAAACCGGAAACCTGTAACCTAATGGATGGCTTCACTTTTAGCTACTGAGGATGCTGACCAAGTCAGCATTTGAACTTTGATACCTTTAGATAGCATAGTTTATGTCCTCCACTTATGTGGTTTCCGTTCGGACTAGCTACGAGACGTTTCTGATTTGGTTCTACTTCTCGGAAGATTGAATATGATTCATAAAAATGGTATCAAATCAGAAATCTTCCTCAGTTCCCAAAGGTGTTTAGCAATTACGGGTAAGAACAACAGTCGTATGCATGTTTTTCAGGTCATACCCATACACTCCTACGATCTACTTCTAGTAACCTCGATTCTTCCTAGCTGTGAGCTCGTGAGCATTTTCACATTCGTGTGCGTCCTACAGCTTGAGTTCGATGGCCATTTATTGCCAGAAATCAGCTGAAGCTCTTAAGTCAAACAGTTTGAGGGAGTCTTCTGCAATTCATTTAACAACCTATTTAACAACCTATTTAACAACCTATCTAACGACCTATTTAATTGCTGACAAATGAATCGTACATATTGCCCTTAAAAACATAGGTGTCGTAATATAGCTAATTTACTAGGAAGTACCAATTTATACGTTTAAACTTTTATAAGCTTTTAAGCTTGATAAGCTATTTCCGGCAAATTTACTAGAAGTGAGACCGGCTGCAAGTATATTGTTTGACCCTAACAAAATTATCCATACTGCTTTATGGATCAGAGACGGGGCCCCTACGCGCAGAGGACATACGGAAGATGTCAGTGTTTGACCATCGGTATCTCCAAAGCATTAGTCAGGTCTGGTGGGAACATCGGATTAGCAATGCTGAGGTACGCCAGATGGTCCTGGGAAGAAGGTACTCTCCAGCGATAGATGAATTACTCACGCTTCAAAGATTACGCTGGTTAGGACATGTACTCCGCATGCCAGAAGACCGTCTGCCTCGCAGAGCTCTCTTCGCCCAGCCCTGTGCTGAGTGAAAGCGACCGAGAGGTGGACAGTGTATGACCTGGCAACGAAATACGAAAACACTAACCAGTAAACTCAGTTGGGTGGGCAACTGCCGCCTTCCTGGATGAGGACCCCGGGACTCAAATCACAGTGGTTAATGACTTTGGCAGAAATGGCCCAATCGCGCAGTCTGTAGCTCCTGCATCAAAGCTATTGCCTTCAATGCGTAGCTCCCCAATCTCTGAACAAACTGCACATGCCTTCGCCTCCAAAGCTGGTTGTACGTTCCGCACACCCGTTTTCCGGTGATCGGAACTGTAGCAGCTGGAACCAATATGCCTATGGTACACGGTTTATAGCTGATTGATTCATATCAGTATTACCCAGTGGATTCAGTCCATATTGCTCCCGGAATTCATTAGAAAGAAATTGAACGTTTATACAATACTAAATCATGTCATTATTTGTAGCAAATTCCTCGAGATCGTAGCTCTTCACGGGCCTTCGTTTTAAGTTCACATGAAATAGCAGATCAAAACACAAATTGGGATCGATCCAAATTACTAAGAATGAAACCTCTAATATAATGAATGTTGAATATTTGTGAGATTCGGACACCCGAGAATACACAAAACACACCAACAGTGTTACTGTTAGAGGGCTGCACGCCGTCACAATTTTTGCGACGCCTCTATAGTATATTGGTTGACCGAACAATAGACGATGCCTTATTCAAGCAACTGCTCTTTAAACGTTTGACAACACACGCGAGCGCACAGAACAGGAAGTCAGCCGAGCTTCACAAGTCTCCACGGATAACTACGGAACACGTGTAGCAGCTATACTGAAGCGAAGACACGTCCCGCGTCCGGAACTTCACTCAGGAACTCTCAACAGTTATCCTCATACGATAAGTCACTTTTTGGCTTATTCCACTTGTCGCATTGTATCTATTTTTATCAAGTGCACCTAACTATCGCATTCATCATCATTCTGGTAAAACAGATATTTTTTAGCGCTTGTCACCTTCTGTTAATCAATTTAATTACGTTACAACTAGGGCACTAACAATTGCACTTGCTTGTAGAGAACGCCATATTGCTCTTTTGATTTTGTCCTCCCAAGGGCTTCGCTCACATACGACGCGTACGGCTCATTGGACTGTCTGGGGATAGTTGCTTTATAGCCAGTGAAACCTACTGGTTGAGTTCTTGTAAAAGCTTATTTAAGGCAGTCCCCTGTTTGTCTCTGATTTCCAGTATAACCACTAAATCATATCGTTTTAGAATCTGATATTCAATTCAATTTTAATCATGAAATATCTTACTTGAACAATGTATCGCAGCACTTTTCCATTTTCCACCTTCTTTTGCCCGAACACTTGAATATTGAATGAACCGACCCTTAAGGATTCAGCTGCGACCCAATTGATGATAAAAATGAAAGTAAAATGGGAGCATGGCATCAGCTGTCACTATAAAGTTCCGCCTGCTAGCTACTCCGTTCTTTCGCAGTTTTTATACGTCCTCCATTTGTGCATATCGTCCAATCAGCTGATAACAGCATCGCGCATGACTGACAAACCACGGACTGGTTTGAATTGTTTGTTCATCGATTGCTAACGTTCAGCTTTATTTTCAGACCTCATAGGAATCCAAACAACGTGATTTCGTTACAGTACACCCAAAATACGCATTAATATGACCAAAAACCTGTTTCGTCTGTTTGACGGCACAATCCGTGTCACACAGAAGACGCACCAGCACTCCTGGTGAGACATAAGCGGGCTCTGTGAAATCGAATATGAGTTGGTTTGACTAAAAGATTGGTAAGAAAGCGCTTTCAAAGATGCCGTAAATTGCAATGAATGTTGAAGTTTCTCTGTCCAACAGAATGTCCGATCACCCCCGGGTGGCTTGAACACTATTCAGGGGGATAAGCGCAATTTCAATCGATGTTTCATCTGAAACTTGCATACCCTCTTTGTTGTAGCCAAAGGGATATGATAATATCATTGATTTTTTCAAGCTTATTGGGCTAAAGAGCAAAGACGTTTCCATATACTAACAAAATACGTTACCTCTATAATAATTTAACGATTCCCGTGGATTTTAATGTCCTTAACAAGTAGCGTCAGTGCACAAATGAACAAAAACAATGCACATACACAGTGAATCACATGAAATGGTTCTCTGCCAAAAAATGTTCTCAATTTTCTGGACTGAGAAAACATCGATTAGGTGCTTGTAGAAACAAAAAGGACTGTCTGTAATTGGGAGTTCTAGTGCTGCTTTCATATCAAACAAGCTTCTAGAATCAATACTGATACCATAAAAATGGTGTTTTCAGCCATTTGGACGACACGCCTTACCACCAGCCAGTCATGTGAGGTTTTTCCTTCTTTGAATATACATGATGAAGGATTAGTATCCATCAAGAAAAGCAAACGTCAAACTCACCCAATACATGCATTCGAGTATTTCTGACAGGTAGGTAACACCTTCATCCAAATGGATGTGCTCTGTAAGCCGAAAGATAAAAAATTATCTTTTCCCCGTCTAATGAGAGGACGATAATACTCAACCAACTCATTAGACTGAGTACTACCCTGGGATCCAATCAAGCCGCCCGGCAAACTGAGCAGGACTGCCGCGGTATGACACTGATCGACAACCGGTAACGAAACTACACCAGTGGATTTCCCTTAAGTCACTATGAATGAACCAACCTACTGTTTTTCTATCGCTGACACTTCTTTTCCGGTCTCGTGAGTCACTGAAAATTTTTTAGGTTGAAAATTACGACCACCAGCATAGCTACGTTCAAACAATACGACTAGCTTGGGTAATTTTACAAAACACATACTATATCTGGGAATAAAAGCTCCTCTTGTTTCATTTTATGAGGTCTGTTGCTTTAGGGCATCCGATCGAAGGCAACGTTTGGTCCGTTCAAAGCATTATTGTGCGTTGGGGGAGTGCTCGTTGAATGTACCTATCACCCCGGTATACCTAGGCCTACATGCTCCGCGCCAACATCGTCCTCCGATTGATGTGATCTTTCCACATTGCATCTGGCAAGGAATCCCTTTCGGTCTGCCAGCCTGTGATGAGGTTACAGGACAGACTTCGTGAATATAGGTAAACATATGGGCCTAATCTAACAGAAACCATACGTCAGCAAACTCTGTTCTTCAGTAAAGCAAACTACATTGGAACTATAGTTACGTAGTTATAAGCTTACTAACGCTTCTTGGAAATATTTTATCCACTTACAGTCTAACTTAAATCCCCATACAACGCCTAAATACATTGTAGCTGGTGATGGTGATTGATTCATTCGTGTTACCCTCAGTTTTTTCCTCTCCTCCCATCCGAACCTGGGAATCACATGTCTTAATCGAGACCAAGTGCTTAGTAGGCATATGTGGATTTCCCATTTGCGACTAGTCACATGGGCGTTATCAGTTTCTTTGGATGATGGACTTATACTTACCTGAAGCAAACACGGACTGAAGTCCGTAAATTCTCGAAGGAGTATAGTGCACTCAATTCTACAGCAGAAGCTTATCTACATAACTCGTTGTGTAAACTAAGTTCTGTGTTAGTCTTTTGAGCATCGCATTAGTAGCTAGGCGGAGATGAGGAAAACAGCTGCATTCTATTTGAACATACTTATTTAGTAGGTTCATCCAATCCATCTAGGTCTACCCGCCGGTGCACCGCTAAACTAAGAAGCAAAACCACTACCACGCGCTGAAAATGTCACCTAGATTGATAAAGAGACGTCTGTAATCAGAATATGTGCCGCAATAACATACGGTCATGTATATAATCCGAGATACTGCAATTTCCCTCAAAGTTCCTCACTGCGATCACTGTTGTGCCGATCAAACTGTCACAGGGTTTATCTGTCAGGTTCTACTCATTTCGGACTGAATATTACGGCGTTTTAAGCCTACGATGGTGCTGGAAGTGACTTCAGTGACCGCATTTGTGCAGACTAAACTGAATAGTACCTAATGCTAGCTGGTCATACGTGTGTACTTCGGGTTCATCCTAAGAGCAGTGTGGACAATCGGACTACCTTGACTACATACAGGCTGGGGTTCCACTGTTTACTTCACACGGTTTGAAAATCTTGAGACACCAGTCGCCTGGTTCCCATTCTGTCTCCTGTTGAGTTGAACTTTTGCGCTCTTATCGGAGAAAAGTTGTTCGACTGGATACACACTCGGTTCATTGCAAAACATACGCAGTTGAGGAAATCTAAATCAACACCACTGAAGAAAAAAGCCCGAGTCACTGGCCAAATTAAAATGTGAAGACCCGCGTAATCAGGCTGCTGATTTAAACGTTCGTTCCTAATAGTATTTTGAATCTAATAATTTATGGCCAATAACGAACGCAAGTTAAATTTGTCATTTATTGCTCGTTCCGGGCAGCAAGTTATAGCGTAAATGCGGCACTCATCCTCTCTGTGGAGCTGAGTTAAGTATAAGCGCTCTACCACTTATGGAAAGATAGTAGCTAGAGATCATCTGGTATTTTTCTGACAATGAGTGAATGTTCCTTGAAAGAATATAAACTCTAAGCCAACAGAAACTGGACTCTTCTCGACATGGTGCAGGCATGAGTACGAGAACTTTTACCAGGTTAGTCATCCCACGGTAAACGAAAATGTCGTGCACATCATTCTGCGATTCAAAGAGCCATAGTTTCAGTAATCTATTTATAAAATTAACACATGATGCTGTGGGGACCTACTGATACTTGCTTATTCTGTAACAAACAACGTCATTTTTTCATATGCAGATAGTATCAAGTTTGCAGACTGTTCAAGTTTTGGTCACGATGACGCGCCTTGATTTGCTAGTAGTCGACACAAATCACGTCTAGATAAGCAAAAACAGGGGAAAATAAAATTTGTTTCGGGAACCTGCTTGCGGTACACGAAAATAGAACCTAAATTCAATTTCCTTTAACGTTCAACGCGCAAGAAACGGCTTCGAATTGAACTTGACCTAATATGTTTCCAAACGTGTATTCGTATCGCCTAACGTAGACGGCTCCTAACACAACAAAAGCAACCTCGTATTTGGTTGTCGACCCAGCTCAAGAATAGCAACTCTACGGTTTCATTCACCAAAGTCAGTCAGTAGCGTTCCAACCGGCTTGTGAACTACTGTTACTACTACAGCTGTAACTACTGAATAAAACATAAGTATTATCCAATGCTACCGTTTTGTAGAAAGATTCAGATTCGTTGAAGAGAAACGAGGAACCTTTTGAATAAGCAAGCTCAACGTAGGAGTCAGTCGAGTCACTTGGCACAAGCTTTGACTACTTTTTATTTGTCTTTTCTCAGTCCCTGTCGAGGCTTATTATCATTGGAATTATGAGGTCAACCTTCATCTTCCTACAATTTTGTTGCCAAGGTACCCCGTTCGAAGTGAGTGGAATTTCCCTTCTTTCCTAGTAACACTGTGAGAACGGTACTCTTTGCTTCTCATGGATGGCGAATTGGTGATTTGTATCATTCCGTTTGAGGATACCAATGTACAACGTATGCAATACTGTTGTGAGGAACCCGCCGATTTTTAGTTAACAAGGTCCATCAATTTGCTGCGCAACGACAATGTCATGCAGCCCTATTTCACCACTTCCGGTTTCCAGAATCCTCCCAATAATAATTCTCTCTTAGTTGCATAGTTCTAAGGGCTCTAAAATACGATCATTTCTAATTATATCACCTGCATCGGAATAGTTGCCTATTTAAACATCCGATAACACCAAAGTGAACTCTCTCGTGTAGAAATGTTAGAGGTACCTAATCAATTTGTTTTTAACGCGATTATCAGGAATACCTCGGCTCATCATTCCAAAGTTTCGATTATGATCTTACGGCATTCGGCGCTAATATTTATCTTCGCAACCTGTAAACGATTTGCAGGGATGGCGTTGACACTACAAATGACACTTTCCTAGGCTTCTAAGAGTAATTTCAGTTTGCTATTATATCGCCCAGCATCAGCAGTTACACCAGGCCGCAATACTCTCGCCCCCCGTTCTGTGTTAGAATATCATCAAGTTGAGGCAATTTCTTTCTTGCTTTTCTCCGTGCATCAGTGAAAAGAATGGTAGAAACATTTCTATCCAAGTACGTTTAAGCAACAAGAAATAACACTGTATTCAGAAATTAAAAACTGCTCTTGTGCCAAAAATATCTTTTGCTATCCCCTTCGGTTGTATGGCAATTTTCGGCAAGTATGGATTGACGTAAGCAACAACAATTGAGTCGGGATTTCGGATAATAAGCAAAGCGTTCCACATATGGTGCTAAGGTTATTTAGAGAAAAAAATAGAGGATCAAAAGACGGCTGTCCCCTAGTGTTTCTTGTTGTTCAGAATTGCGGAATCATAAAAACATAGACGTCTTGAACTTGATAACCAAAGTGGCTGATCTGGGCCTCCATGGTGGATATTACTGTGAGTAGTACTGCGTTGTACTATACAGTATATGTTATATCACTGTATTACTGTGTGCAAATGTCCCACTAATTCTTGCCGTTCGGATTTACAAGTCCACATTCCGTTGCTTATCCAGCTCCCTGCATACCGTTTGTGTTTACGTAACTAATCGTGGGCGTCCAGCGGCCCAAACAATGCCAACCGTTGAATTCGTATCGGATGCTAGTTATTCATCATATACACAGTTATCTATCAAAAAGATGACGAACACATCATGTATTGATGGTAGCCTAAGGAAAATGTGGAATTTTTATTTTCATCACGTAAGTGAAACCAATCTATACTGATAATCCGAGAAGTATTGTACAGTTGTTTCATTCCTATTAGGAATCACCAGCAGTGAGCACCTCACGAAACTCCATAGAGTTCCGAACTAGCGACCTCCATTCTAGTTGTTAGAACATTCAACTGTTCGGTCACGAGCGGCTGATCGGCAGTGTGATTAGCTCTCACTCAGATAGGATATGGCGCCAGTCATCCCTCATCACGTAAACGACATCAAGTAGCCACGTGTTGACCGGTTTCTCGAGTGACACATATATCACGCATTTTATGTACATGTTCAACGCCTCCAGTTTTTGGTAGACGATGTTCGGTATTACAAGCCTTGCTTTCTTCGAAGTTTTAACCTGGAGTTGCAATAGTCTCCTTCGTGAGAAGTCCTGGTTTCTTCGTCTAAACATATCTATTATTTGTCCAGGCTCCAGCTTTGTCGCCCCTTTTTTCTACCTGCAAATAGCCTCACAAAATTGGCGTACCCCACTGGGTCTGAAAATGGCTTCCTAATAGAGAAAGCTAAGAATGCGGTTAATGCATTTGTAGTTTTATCCTAATTCATATACACGCAAGCCATGTCTCGAAAAATATCAAGTCAACCAAACCAGATGGTTACGAACGGTTGTAGACTTCATAACAATAAAAAAATGTGCAAAAATTGTGAGCAGTGCCCAACCAAAATACCAATATTATGTGAACTTGGTCAGTATGCTCTAACTCTGATGCATCAGCCACAAAATACTCTGTGACAGTCGTTGACAAAAAACTGTTTGCCTGAGACAATCTTCGTCCCTCACAATTCGTACACAACGGAATGTTTGCAAATGCCTCATGTGAATTCACATCCTGTACATGCACAGAGCGGTGAATGCATGCGAAAAATACAAGTAGGTTAGCTAGTCAAGGTGTCTTTAACGCTTCACACCACGATTTGCATGGCTTGACTTCAGAGTGCAGTTTATGGTAATCACCGACAACAAAGCACCCGAAATGGCACCAGCATATCAGATCGATTTTGCGCATAACTGCCTTTTGATTGGTGGCTATGAGTGGTGTAGATCGATAGGTGGTATCTTGCCGTCATAACATTAATTGGAGTATGGCAATAGCCCACGTACAGCTATAGCACGTGTCACCTCCAGCAAACTATTGCTAAAGTGAAAGAACAGTTTCCATTTGTACTGACAGTGATGATTAGTTGTTTGCACGATCACGAAAATATGTCAAAAGGTGTCCCAATGTGAAGAAATATAACCTGGATAGCATATTTTGGTGTTACAGGGCGTGCCAGAAGCTGCAGTCGGTCTTTCGTTTTACTCAAAATAGAATAACAGCACCATCAATCAGTCGAGGAAACCTTAAGGAAAACGGATACGGTCACAGCAGAACTTCAGTGCAAAAGCAGATTTAACATTCAAACCGGGAGTTGAAATGACCAAGAGACTGTGATACCATATTGTACTCAATTATCATGGCTTATCTCAATAACGAGCATCACGCACAACTACACGGTCGTGTTAACGATGTTATGCCATAAATAGAATAACTGAAGAGAGGGAGTAGTGTTGCGGGCTCCTTGCTATGCAACCATGTCAACATTTGTCTCACACGAATTGGTTGAGAGCAGTTCCATATGTGTATGCTAAACGTATATTAAATGTAGAATGTTCGGAGTGTGGATATGCTGGCTGAAACACTCAGCACTTCGGGCAGGTTTGGAAGTGCCTGAGCAGGACACTACGAAGAATGCTGGTTGGAGCCTATCACTTGTGATGTTGTTAGAAGGCCAGCCGCTCTTGATAACCGGACATCACGTCGATCTGAAGAAAGTGTCACGTGCAGTCTGCGGACTAACCGAAGGCATGTCTTGATTGGTCAGAATGTCAGCCAATCTGGATCGAGCATATACAACTCAACGCTTTTCGTCTCCTCACGAAGATTCTAGCGCCAACTTGCGCAAAATTCTGTGATGACTTAATAAACACAATTGTAATAATCATACTTCGTCCTAATAAAGGTCTGTCTCAAGCTACTGTGCCTTTTGATAAATCATGGTGCGCGGAGCAGGAGACCAAGAACGAAATAGGAGTTACACCACCTTTTGCAGTACACAACAGGTGCTATCATCCCTACCGTCTTTGCCAATGAAGCAAGTGTTTCGGGAGCATCTACTGAAATCCTGTGGACCAGTATACAGAGTCTATAGTGCTTGCCTAGCTCTGTCTGTCCAGATAAATACGTGGGAACTCGTATGGAGGTTGTCATGGACGTATGCAGTGATATTTAGTGCCCTGGTTGTACTGGTTTCAACTGCCGCACGTGCTCACGCAAGAGGTCAAAGTCATCACCTTAATCAGAAGGACTGGTGAGCATAGACGTTACGAGCTCACTCGGGAGGCAATGGTAGGATCTTTACATTAACCGTGCTGCAGAAACACCCAGATACGCTTTATCAGTGTTTCGGAGGCTTAGTAAGATCAGTGTCAAGACCTCCAGCCACGGTAATTAAATGTGTGCGAGGAGCGCCGACTTAAACCGTCACTGAAATTCCTCCGCTAATCATTGGCAGATGCGTAAATGTGCTTACAATCTAGGGTGTTTAGTAGGCTATCAAAGAGAAATCCAAACTGTCACAACCTGCAGTTACCATGACCGGGTTACCCAACTAAGCCGCCCAGAGTTTTACGAATGTTCGTGTAATTATCTCGGAGGAACAAAATGGTAGTGTGATGACGCCTAGCTATCTGGAAAACGGCCAGTGCATGTTAGAAGGTAGATAGTGCCCTCCGATGGCGGCAGGGGACCGATCAGTCTGATGTGCTCGCATTTTATTTTCCTCACCTACAATACTTTTAGGATTACATAGGCATCCTTCTTCGTTCAATGGTTTACCCGTGTAAATACAAGAAATGAGCAAACTCTGTATGGCTAGGCGCGCGGAGTTCATTAGTAGGGATCGATCTGAGAGCACCGGTGCAATAGAAATGTCGTGTGCAATCATGATCAGCCAGTCAACAGATGACCAGGGTATGTAAAACGCGTGACTGAAGGATGAATAGTGTTATATCCTGTCCAAGTGCAAGGCATTCACATTGCTAGGCAGCCACACGTGGTCGAGTAGCACTGAGTTGCAGTTGATTATCACTGAACCGCTAGCGCCGAAGCATCAAGCCACATAATGGGAGAAATAAGTAAATTTAGTCCTTGGTACGGCCGGAAAGCATTTAGTTCGTAATTCTTTGCTGAAAGTGGGAACAGCTTCAGGCAAAGATGGGTTAAAGAAATTAATTTGACAACTGAAACAGAGCTACTGAAGAAAAGTTTGCGCAGGCGTCACTACGTTTCAGGTAGAAAATAAACCACATTCTGTAAAATTACGTTACATCTTTAAGTATGCCTCAGTGAACTTGCAGTACAGGGGAAATATACCCGGTGAACGGAATAGATGATTCGTTGCATAGGAAACTGTCTTAGCCCTTGTATCCTGTAACTAATTGTGTGTTTACCGGTGACAGAGCGTGTCCTGACATCGTTTGCTCGGAATCCCTGAGAAGAAAACTTCGTGACACGTAGAGACGCAAAAGGATGGACAACGCTATGGAGACCATTTCCCAAGGCTGTTCAATTCTATTTGCAAAAACGAATACGCTTTCGCCCAAAAACGTTGGGGTCGACCACAACATCATTGGGATGCTCGCACTGGATGGGAAAATCAGGAACTGAAGACAGCTGGAGATAATATGTTGAGAACGATCAGTGACCGTGAGTATAGAGTTGGTTGTCACCACCTAAGAAGGTTAGTGAAATAATGTTGGATGCTACGCAGCTTTACGTTCGGAAACAGCTGAGATGATATATATATATATATATATATATATATATATATATATATTTGACTACTCCTTTCAAGTCGCTAGTTTTGTTTGGTCACTTCTAGCGGTAAAGGCTAAGGCGAGTCAGTCCTTATGAGACCAGCTAAATTGCTCCTCCTCTAGCATATAGTAGTGAGTCATATTGGCGAGCAAGTTGGCTCACAAATACTTTAGGGACCAATATGTGATTACGAGATTTCGTTGGTTTAAGGCGAGTGTTTCCGTAGAGAGGCATGTTCGCAAATAGGAACTAGGATTATTCATCCAAAGTCAAACCAATTTAACTGATGCGTACTAATTTACACACTAAAAACGCTTTTCAAACAGTAAACATCGTACACTGAGTGATAGATGCATTTCCCCGAGACCGTTATTGAGTGCATTAGTTTCAGTACTGGAAAAGTAGTATCCGCGATTTCGGTGTTGATGATAACATAGTGATAGTGTTGATGATGGGAGCTGTTTGTTAAGGTTCAGCTTACAAACACTGGAGTGGGAACGTGAATGACACCAATCGCATCAGTTTATCGATAGCCTCATTCACTGCCTTTCAATATAATTTGGTTGATCGTAACTTCCATACCACAATTAAGCCTTCTAGTACAGATTGCTGCTGTTAAACTCATAATTCCAGGTGCCCATGATCACACATATGAGTCTTGGTCTTCAAAGTCCAGTCTTTAGCACGATATCTATGGAGTTTCTGTCCGAAACCAATCTTCATCAAAATCTACTCTCTTAACTAAGTGCTGATAGATCCAGATTTTTTACTGAACGCGGATAGGACACTAGCCAACTGAAGTTTTGAGAGAAACTCACTTCTGTACCACATATCACAATTCGAAGGAACTTTCATGTCACGTAAGTGTGGTAATTCACGTTAATTCGCGGACTTTTCTTAGTTGCACGTCGTGCAATAAATCCTGCTTACACGTATTTTTTTATGGGAGTAAACCCTACACTGAGCATACCAGCAGTGTGAAGTGATGACCTACAAATATCCTCACCAAGAATGCAAATGATAACATGCGACTGACATCGCTATGCACGCTACCGCGTTTCAGACGGATCCCTTCTACAGTTACTTTTTTTGACAGCTATGAGCTGTGAGAGTGAGTGCTGTCTTAAATTGGAATCTAGGCAGATTGTAGCGTTCATAGTATCAGCTGAGATCGGAAATGTCACTACGGTAGGCCAATGTTAGATCGTTAGTTGTGCAACGATGCATTTGATCATCATCACCTTCATCACCATCAGACAGCAAAATCAGTGTTGACATTGATGCCTTACTGAAGCACAACCACAAAGTTTATTAAATTATATGTAAAGCCCTAGAAGAAAAGAAGAAAAAAGAGTGGATAAGATGGAGGACTGGTCGAACGCAAGCATTCTGAGGTGCCTACAGTCTCATGCGCTCAGTAACCGACACCGACCAGCGGCCATCTGTTATATATATATACATATATATATATATATACATATATACAT
>SJOL01001508.1:40752-80063 GCA_004794785.1 Opisthorchis felineus | reverse complement strand
ATATATATATATATATATGGGTTCATCTGAGGGATGTCCCCTGAAACACTTAAAATCATGAAATCGCGAGAGTGGTCGCAGTGCTCAACTTAAGGTTTCCTTGGGAGAGATACTTTAAAGAATCACACACTTAAACCAAGCTAATGAACGTTTTCTTCGTGATTGCTAAGATTCTTTTGAAACTGTGGCTTAGAGTTAAGTTACTGATGGAACCGTTGGCCTACTGCTTGTGCATCGGAAATTCACTGTGAATATTGGGTATTCTTCTGTCTAGGCTTGGGCAACCTGGCAGTATCCCAGCCCTCGTGCTTCCTTTGGGTGGCATGGCAGCTAAGCACCATAAGGGTGTTACAGCTGACCGATTATTATTATTTTATTCTTATGTTTCATAATAGTTGTCTGTATGGATTACTCAGCTGTAAATTTGTCTACAGTTTTTGTTTGATTCTGACCCTCACTCATCACTCACCGCTAAAAGTTCACCTCTTCACTCGCTAGACGAGTGGCATCTTGGCGGGCAACAGATTCAGTGACGAAGATGTCAATTCCAACATACCTGTGTCTTTTGAATTTTCCCATCCGGCAATTTACTGTGAAACTCTGAGAAATATGATAGTGCACGTGAAGAGGCCATTCCGCAGCGCGTACAGACCCAGCTGTAAGTGTGAAGATGAATTACAGCAAGATTTTTGTTTTTCTACCTATAGCCATTTGATCTCAGTAATGATGGTTACAGGAAATGGAGATATCATATAGGACAGGTTACTAAATCAGGGGAAGACGGTTCAAACAACACTGTTTTTTCTTGGTGTGTTCCGAGGCGGCAGTGCCTTCGAGTAAGTTACGAGAGCCACACCCAAGTAGTTCATGCAACGGAGAGTTAATTTCATTTTAACGCTTTGTTCATCCAAACTTTAGACGGGCTCTTAAATTGAGAGTCTTTTGGTGGAAGACCTGTTATTACTGTTTTAAACATCATGAAATCTAAAGGTATAAAAGAGAGGTAGAAAACGAAACGTCTCTCTTAATGGGCAGCTGCTCGGTCTATAAAATAACAAAACGTTTGAGAAGTACAGCTTGGCAGGACAGATTGCTTTGTATGAAAACAGAATCTCTCATTTTAGCCATGCGGTAAGTGTGCTCTCTAGATAACTCTTGTGTGCTTACTGTTGCCGGGATCAAACTCGAAATACAAAACGTTGGTAAATTCGGCAAAACAAGTGTTTTCATTAAATTCAGTTGGAATCCACTGAATGGATCAGTGGAACGAGGGAAATCCACCGGTAGATTCCGATTAGTCTTCAACATTTATGTGGTCTTTTGATAAGTGATATTTCAATAAACAAAGACGTCAGATATGTACAAAAGATAATTGATAGGATATAACACAACAGAATGGAGCAATTTTTAGTTATTTCACTACAAAAGCTAAATATCCCAAGACCTTTCATCTTCTTCACAATATGCTTCAGTTAGTTTTCAAAGGGTTTCGGGTCCGGCACACCTAGGAACCAACCAGTTTGTTTAAAAATTGTAATCAGTTTAGTCTATTATTATAGAAAATTCCATAAATTCCAAGAGAATTTCAGCTGTTATCGAAAAAAGCAATTTCGATACCCATGCATATTAGATAATGAAAGTAATTCAAGTTACTTAGATTTCTACCTCTGAAAATGCTGAACTAGAGATAGACCGCCCATCCTAAGTGGCACCTTTAGACTCGTTCCATAGGGCTTCTATTAATTAATGGGAGACCATGTGTCAATTCCAACCACTGTGACGTGTTAATTTCAGGTTCGCTCAAGATCACCCTCAGAAGGGACGGATAATTGCACTTGCTCTGCCTGTCCACTTGTAATCGGGTGTTCTTATTCCATGATATGACCCATTGTGATTTTTTGGGCAACAGACCTGAACAATGTTTCAGGTGGTTTATTTCTTTGCCCGAAGTATTTGAGAGTTGAAGGAGTCTGAACTAAACTGCTATCTGGTATCTGTTCCACATTCGTTCCTTTCTGGCCGAGGTTTATCTAAGGTCCTGCACCCCCACGTTGATCCCTTTTTAACTTTTTCACAAATTCACGTCCAAGATATGTTGCGAAATCTACTGGCGCTAACCTGTATACGATCGGGCCTTCAACCACCTGAACACAGTCTCTCAAGTCGATTTTTCTCGTTAAAGTCTTACTTACTGTATATAATGGGCAGAAAAACTACGAAAGCTTGCATTTATTAACAGTTTTCTTCTCTTGTGACCAGGATAGAATATAGGCTGCAGCATCGTCGCGGAGCTACTTTACATGGACTGTCACCTTTTTCTACACGACTAATTGTTTCCACGTTTGGCGGCACAAAAAGAGAGGAGCTTACTTAATGGTAGATAGGCTGCAAGGGAGTAAACCTGTGATTAATCTACCACTCACCTGCGGGTGTTCGGAATGTTTCTACTTTTGCCTTGAGTGTAAAGGTAATAAACATTTTCAACCACCCATCTGAATATTCTGATCGCTGTCTTATGACTGATTGGAACGATAATTGATGCCTTTGCATTAGAATGTGTCTATTTTGCAAGAAACATGATTCGGTACGAATGCGCAACTACTGTAACGACTGAGTGCAAACAGCTGATTTCATTCAGTTCATCCAAATTGGTGAATAAATGATTTGGCACACGGAAAGTAGAACACAAGTACGTGCTCACGCGTGCATTAGTAGCACATAAATAGCCATGGTAAAAAGATCGGCCCGAGTAGCAATCAGCTATCAATGCTGTAGTCTTCTGGCTCTCCACGTCTGTTATACGTAATTGATCACCATATTCATCGAGATGACGGTGCACAGCAGTTGCTTGCAGAGCCGGCGCGTTCACACATAATCGTCAACAATAAAACTGAAGTAACCAAGGTCGTCTCGAATACAACTGAAGTAACTCAGCTTTCCTTGTTATGTGCGAAACCCCATGGGAATATCATCCACGCACTGTGACTGTGGAACATTGATAACGCAAATGTAAGAATATGTTATCACGCAAGGACACAAAATGATAAATGTTCTCCCTCCGATGGCTGTTCTTCCGCCTAAACATACATGAAATGATTACAACCAATCGTGCCCACAAGAAGACATCAGTCGGGTAAGATTTCCGGTACGTGGTGGGATCCAATGTGTGAACAGATTGTACAGACATTAGGCTGGCAGCAGAACAAACACAACGAATTGAGTAAACCTGAATTCTGTTTTACTCGAACCAAATAAACTGTTCTAAACAACCACCTGGCTAAATTCGACAAGTAGTGTCCAGAAATAATAACAAGGCTGTCCTAAATTGGGCGAATCACATGTGGTTGATCAGTGTTTGTCTTTGAAATTGAAACTATAAGCATCTAGGGAAGTTATTATCTACAAAACCTGGGCCACGAAATATAAATGACAGCTACTTTGGCTGTAAAATAAAGCTCGGTCCTCATAAAAGTTGGTATTCTGATCTGTAAGTTATAAAGATAAGATATTCACGTTGTACCGCTGCGACATTTACCAAGCGGACAGTGTATACTTCGGCCTGTGCTCTGACAGTCGTCCTATTTTCGGTCCAATGCAGCTGTCTCGCAAGTCACAAACCAACGTTGGGCCGGTTAGTATATAGTTACAGCCGTACACTCATTTGTAATTTAATTTGGTGTTAACGGTAGACAGTCTCAGTGGAGATTCAGCTTAGTTTTCCGTTAAAACCAAGTAAGCCTTCAAACGAGTGCATCCCGAAAGTTGCGTCCCATTTGGACTCAAGTAGAATTTGACATCCTGATCTGTACTCGGGGATTGCGCCTGCTTGATGAGCCTCAAGAAAGGCGAAACTGGCCATACGCTGCTGGAAGGTTTTCAGAAACCCTATGAACGGCTTTATGTCAAGAAAAACCATTTTATTTTAAGTAGGTAGCTAGACTTATTGTCATTTATGGCATTTTGCACCCTCATAACACTTTGGATAATATGCCCAAAAGTTGGGCATTGAATTTGGGAAGATAGGCGTGTTTAGCAAATAGCTTGGATTACGTGGACTCGTTAGAAATGTTAAGGTTCTATGTTGAACAGAAAAGCACTGTGCACGCAATGAAAAGGAGCAGCAAGAAAGACCGTCTTAAATGATACGAAAGACGTCGACTGCTCTAAATCATCAAGCAAATTTACTGCCAAAGGTATTCCTGATTTAAAAGGTTTCCCACTCCGGTTCTCCCATAGTAGGCAGGAACCAACGGATTGTGTGCACAGTTTGTGATTCTCGATCGGCACTGACCGCTGTCTCTATCCACCACACCAACATAAACCGCCAGACTTGCGTCATTCACCAACAAGCAGCTAAGAGTTGCCAGGTTATATACCCCGCACAGTAAAGATTTATCTTATCCAGTATTGTGGAAGAAAGAATAACGTGTGCAAGTGGTCCTTTGTCCCCTACACAGATACCTACGCCTAAGTGGTGACTGAAGTCTAATGATCCCAGAGTACATCAATGAAGATTCCAATAGCATACTTTGAAACCCATTATGTGGCTCATCCCTCTAATTGCGTACGCAAAGCTGAGAAGAATAGATCTCAGCTTTCTTTAAACCAGGTCTTTTAAGCATACTTTTCAAATATGTGGTCTGATCAGTGGGGTCGCGGTAGGTAAGGGTTGAATTCAATCAGTAATACATCTAATTAATTGGTCGTCGTCGCTCGATAACCGAGCCAACTGGTTATGAAGATTTATTGCACACAAAAAGAACTAGTTTTCGCATTAATCTGGTATGGCGACATCGTTTGCATACAGGGGTTAAATTCAGTTTGCACGGATCGATATCACTTTAGGAAACGACTGTAGATGTTCCAACGGATTGAGCTACAGTTAACTGAATATATTGGTGACACCACTTTTCAGGAAGAAAAGCACTTCAAATGCAGATTTCGGTTAAAAAACTGATTCGCAAAATATTTTAGGTGTTGAATAATGTGTAAATAATATTTGTGCAAATAATCCCTATCCGAATAACCTAAAATTAAGTGAACTTCTGCCAAAGTGAAGGCTGGACAAGAACAATATTACTTTGAGGCTGAAGTTAGTTTCCACACTATATTCTTGTATCATTTGTTACCACCCATTATCAAACAGTATCTCGTGAAGTGCAACCAGAACACTCACTTGACAAGTGGCATGACGTTTTCACGACTTAAAGAATAATGTGGTACTAAGAAAGAACCTTTCAGCCTGAATTTCCCATCTATTGCTTAAAGATATAATTTGCGCCTCACGTAATCACAGATTAGATGGAAATGACTATGAACTATTCCATTCGCCAGTATCCCACGTGCCAGTGTGCACGTTAAGTGGTTGGTGCTACCGGCTGTTATGAGTCTTCGAAATATCGGGGCGTACTATCGCCAGCGGTAACAGTTTATCGTGCTTCTGTTGTTAAACAGCTTGCAGCACAGATGCGGCTTCCGCACATCCATCCATTTTTTGGAAGCCCACCTGCATAGTTCTCCAGATCTAAGCAACCTCCCTACTTGATTGCAAGTATTTTAGGATAAACTTTGAACACGAAGAAAGCGAGAGCATTTGCCTGCTAATTTCTAGGATCAGCTCGTACCTCACTCGTCATACTGTGTGACTATGCCATTGACATGATACTTGCTGAGATCTCGTCAACCATCAGAAGTTTCAGCCTTTGGGTTAGGACCTCATCACTTATTTTTTGAGCTCAGGCGTCGTTATCTTATCCAAGACGGATAAGATAACGATAAGATAACGATAATAATGCTGCGGATCCCACAGACTCCAATGCTATTTTTAGTGTTTTAAAAGATGTCGTTTTCAGCAGAGAACAAGCCGTGTTTCAACATGGGATAGAATTACGTACGTGTAATTTTCAATCAGGAACACTTCTGACGAGTGTCTAAAACTTCCATCTGGGTGTCGGTTGAATTTGAAGCATCACCTTCCACGATCCATAAAGGCTCACTTTCACCGCAACCTTCATGTTCTTAGACTGTAGCCACCATGCAGTGGGATAACTTTCTTACTCCTTCGATCTGGGTTCTCACTCTTCAAAGCAGAACGTTTATCCATGCTTTGCCTACTGTTTCGTCCAGGCTTCAGTAGACGAGAGTTCTTCCTCATTATTCGCAACAATGGGGTGTGTTAATTGAGTAAAACTGTGTTTGCATTCCTCGCAATAAGTGACGAAATGCGATCGCTTATGACATCAGGAGCTCTTTGTGTTTTGAGACCTATGCCGCGTGTATAAATATAGGCCAAACAAACAAAGACTAACTATATTAGTGCTGTTAAAATGAAATGTACACTTCATTTATTGGCACAAACGCAGAAGACGAACACATTGTCGAACTCTGAGGTAAGATAGATTATCCTAGTATATGTTTCATAGCTGTTAATGAAATTTATCATGAAATTGAAATCGAACTGTGCTAAAGATCCCAGAAGTGGTGAACAACGGTTTTCCCATGTTGAGAAATATCAGCAGTGCTTATCTTACAAATCTCTAGATGGACGCATATCCACAGCCTTCCCGTAAGCGGTTGCACTCAATGCGGTTTACCCAGGGTTGGCTGTTCGAACATCCAAAGATAAGGCTCCCCTTTTATTCAATCGCATAACCTGGTGTCATAAAGTGAACAGTGTATGTTGCCATGGGACCAAAGGTTGTGTGCGACTGGACTGCGATTTTATCCTATTCCTCAATGCAGCTTTTTCAAATAATCTATCTTAGTGTGCTGGTGCTGATTTTGTAAGAGGAAAGACGATGTGGGGATATATTACAAGGGTTTTGTATCATTATTATCCGTAGCATACTCAACGTGGCCGTCATTCACGTGACACGAACGTTGACGAATAAGGTGATCTGGGCAAAATCTATCTAATGATTTCAAAACAACGCAGAATCACTGGTGGCTACCAGCAGACTTCCGCCAACCCTTCTATACTACTAGCAGGAACCACCTAGTTTGCGACAAACAACAAAGAATGTCACATTGAATTTACTATAGTGGTAGGCACAGTGGCAGGTGAAAAAAGTTAAACGATATCGCTCAACTACCTGTCAACAGCTGGTTCAGCTGTAAATGACCAGAGTCAGTCGACAGGATAAAAATATTTGCTAATTTGCTATTTATACGCACTGCTTTTCTACGCAGACTACTAACCTACATTGGAGCCCTATACACTGCACTAATTTACATAGATCAGTCTGCATGACTATTCATGTGTTATGTTAATGTTTAGAAACAAAATCCAATGTTTTAGGAAAGTTCTTTTCGAACGTCAACAGATATGCCGTTTTGAAACCCCAACTGAAGGACAAACGTTAATACCATAGTAAAATACAATTCAAAAGGTAGGAAACCGTCTGGTGTATCTAAATTTCTCAGGAGGACGGTGCCCCAGCTGTCAGATGATATTACCTAGCCATAATTACATTACCTTTCATATCAATCTATTTAGCGACTAGCCAGTGGAGCCATTCACTAATTGGTGACCTTCGTATTGGTAGGTAGTTAGCTAAACTGCTAGCAAAGAACCTCATTCCACTCATGATGGCTGAAACTTGTGAGGTGTGTGTAACTAGTGTGAGCAGTTTGTTTATTTTATCCGGCTAACCAAAGATCTATCTTACATGAATTATGCCCTTATATGTCTTCTTAGCGAAACTTTCAATTTACTTGCTACCATTTCTCGAGGTAGTAGTTTTGCCTGTAAGTGGTAAAAACCCGCTGACTGCACTTATCAGCTTCGCTTCAAACCCAACACCCGTAATGCGGTTGAGTGTAGAAGAGCGGCACCAGGTCCTAGAAATTTATTACATAAGCAGCAAGAATATCGAAGAGGTTAAGAGGAGGTGCTTTCCGTGCGTAAATGGCCTCAACAGTTGTCTTCACGTCGTTTGTAATTAAAACCCATGTATCAACTTTTAAAATAGTCAATTCTTTCGTAAGACTGGAGGACGAAAAAGCGCTAACTTAAGCACATTTTCGCTGATAAAATCTTCGGTGATAGAAGGTGGCTTGAGGTGTATTGAATAACAAAGAACAGCCAAGTATGAGAAAACTAAGCAATACATAAAAATATAGTTAACTCGAGTGAATCAGTTGGCTTCTAATCAGGTAGCGATTAATCTGTCACATAGACCTCACAATGCAAGCTAGTTGCCGAGACGGACGAATAGATCAACTGCCATCTGATCAACAACCAATACCAAGCGATAGTACAAGCCAAAAGCTTTCTTAAACCTTTGTTCGTTTGATTCTAGGCTATTCTGTCTAAGATAAAGGTTCGACAATACTATGCGCAACTGCATGAGGTTATTGATTTTTTATGAATGCTGAAATTGCTGAAACCAGGGAATCGATGGAACCCCTCGTATTCAATGGAATGCTGGTATCCCTGTGCATTAAGTGCAGCAAACAGGCAGCCTCAAGATTCCGCTACAGCTTGTTTTAATTTCTTTAATTCTGTAGGACAGCTGGTGGTTGCTTGTGCCCTTATATCATATGCTGGTTGCTACAGGTGAGTGGAACATTTTCGCTGAAAATCCAAGGAGGGCACCTTAGCTGTTTCTTTCTTGTTAGGAATAATCGACAGTGCGCGCCCGAAAAATTAAGCTTTTAAGGACTGATGTTTATTCGCTCTACACTTCAATTTAGGGTGATCCATTAGCACTGTGACTAACTTGCCCCTAGATGGAGATCCCCTCAAGGGGCTGAAGCTACCCTTTGCAAATATTTCCTGACGAGAAAGAAAAGGCTTCACAGTAACGCTAAGTTGTCCGGTAAAGTTTAGCATTACCGGAGAGAAAAATTCCCATTTGGAACTTCCGACAGTCTTCACATTCGAAAGAATTTTGGGTTACCTTTGAGTTAGCAATTTCCGAGATAACTAAGACATTATTTTTTGAGATTTTGCAAAGACAGCTGTACACTACCTGGTAAGTCAACCAATGAGTGAAAAGACTTGGAAAAGATCTCCGCATCCTATAGGGTCGGAAGTGATAACATCAAAAATTTCGGTGCCATTTGCCTAATGGCATTGCCAGCTGTCAAGAATATAATAGTGAATGACGTTTACACAAACCTAAAAAGCCTTTAGATTTTAGTGGGTTCTCCCAACACTGACAATTGTATCTCCCCTGTCACTTCTACCGCCCGGGTATGAATGAAGTCAATGCTTACCTGACATCTTATTTGTTTAGCATAAACAGTAAAACAAATGGATTTAGCTCCAACCAAACAGAATCAAGCATTCAGCAGTAGGATTATGGAGCCGTTTCAATTCGGTAAAGTCCTGAATCACAACAACCAGCTTGATAGGTCATCCTGTCCCTGAATAACTAAACTTTGGATGTCGGCATCTTCTTAGAATTACTGTTATAGTCCTTAGAAAACACTCTGAAATAAGTCAACTGTCCTAGAAAATCTACGAAGGTTAATTGGATTAGCCACGTCTTAATCAGAGAGAGACTTCCCCCTCCAACGGAAGAATAACGATAGCACAATATGACTCACAAAATTTCCTGGAACTTTAAAACAAAAAAGGCGGTTCCACAGAGAATAAAACGGAAATAAGCTCATTCACTTAATGGTCTAGATAAGCGTTCCCTCTCATTTAGGGAATGAACTACTCATCAAAAATGCAAATAGGCTAAGCATCATTGGTACGCAAGTGAAAGTGGGTAGTGCTTCCACGGAAATTTGAATGGTAAATCTGGAGCTTGATTCGGTTAGTTATTTCACTGAAAACACTTTTGGAAACTTGTCACAACAGACAGATTGTCCATCAAAAACGGGTCCGGAAGCATAGAAGGCTGCATGTTTCGATCGACCATTCCAATTCAAGTTATTATCTGACTTCGAATCGAAATACTACGTACATTACGCACGTACGTACGCATTACGTACTACGCACATTAACCCGGATGCAGAAAACCTTTCTGAACAGGCACACAGGTTAGAAGTACAAGCTGTCCGGTACAAGTCTCCAGTGCGGTCAAGCCACCGAAATTCCCCGAGGAATATGCAAACTCCTTTTATGTGCTTTTCAAAGGTGTGTGATCTGTGTTCATTTTTTGGGGATAGTATGGTACTTGGCGCTGAAGTTCAAGCTTAGCAGAAGCCAAATATCCCTATCTTGTTTGACAGTTGCTGTATTTTGGCACGTTTTACATTTCCGCGGAGCCGTGTTTCATCTATGACACAGGAAAAAAGGATCCTGGACAGCCTCAAAAGAAAAGAAAAGCATTGATCACCGTTAAGCAAGTAGTTTTTAGCGAAGTGGTTAGTGATCAAGCTGAATAGTATTCGGAGTAGTATTTTGAGTAGTATTCGGAGAACTCTTCAATGAAGATATCATCCTGTACTTGAAGCGAATCTATCCTGAAATGCCGAGAAGCTGTTTACCACATTCGACAATATTAGTAGTGCGTATCCCACGAAATTACAGGGAGTTTCGAACCCGACACCTTGCGCCTGGTTGTTTGAGCACTCAACCGTTCGATTACGACCAGAGTGAGGTTATTGGGATGCGCACTGTTGATCATCTCAATGAGGATGAAGAAACTGCGGTGTTTCTTGGTTTTTCAGGGCAGGCCGAATTCACTTACAGGACGAAATCTCCAATGGATCTTAGTTCAACCCATCCTTTAGGTTCAGTTCCTCATACGGGTGGGGAATTTAGACAACATTCGATAGCATGCAATTATTTAGACTACGTGGATGCGACTACTCGGTACTACTTGATTATGTGGATATACTGGAACTTCCCTGAATCACCGACCATTTACTGACCACTTTGCTCCGGTTGGCAGCTTTGCAAGATCAGTCTCTATTTATCGATCTATTGCCTATTCTCGAGATTATATTTATCAGGTAATCAAAAACCTGAAGAACCAGATGAAACATCAAACCTTTACCTTCAACTTCAGAAAAACCTTACAACCTCCTTCAACCCGAGCATTCGTCAGATCCGATGGTGAATTATAAGTCTCATAGTACTTAACCATTTTCGCCTTAGGAGACGGCAGGTGCACTCCTGGGGTCGCATTAACTGTCGTCCTCCCAAAGCCTACGCCACTCTCCATACAGGTTGTTCAGCCTCAGTTTTGTGGGCCACATGGGGTTAGCATTCATATGCGCCACAAACATGGAGAAAGTTTATTTCTTTCATCACGTCGCAGAGAATTCGCTCATGTGGACAGGTACACGTCAAATTCAAATTGTTTGGTTGTGGTTGGTTGCGGGATATGTAGAATGCACGCTCAAACCAATCTCGTTTGAACAGTTGTCCTCCTGTCTTGGTCACCGGTCCACTTGGTTGCTTACTGCTTTCGACTGCCCTAGCAGCTTGCGCTGCTGGTTAGATTTTATGTGGGGGCTTTCTGGCTGTGCTGAGTGCAACGCATTGTGTGTCGAATTCATTCGCCTCTTTGCGCACGCACACGTACATGAATTGTGTATTTTATCTTGGAGACCGAGCAGGACGTGCATTATACAAGCGTCAAGCTGACCGAAGTGGATTCAGGATTTGGTATTCCTGTGAAAGAACATAAAAAGTTTGCATAATCGAGCACACACACTAGCAGACGTGAGTTGTGAGCGGGATGACCAAAGATCAGGGTGTGCGTGCGTTTGATTGTGCGTAGAGCTGAGAACACTGGGGTGATCGATGCTCTGCTCGTAACTTGGCTTGTTTGTGTGTGCGCGCACAAAAATATTTTTGTTGATCTGTCTGTCACAAACTGTGAAGTTGTGTTCTGTCGTAACATACTCACTGCGTGTCTGAGCACATTCCAAGACCGAAATTGTTCACTACTGACCCCACTAACACACTTGAAGCTGGTTGGCTTGTTTTGCTGACAATCGAACGGAGGCTGTGGATGAGCCGTCGTTTAATATTTCCTGTTTATAACGACCGGCATTTACTCGACGCTGAACCGTTTCGACAGACTTTCGCTTCAGGTTGCATTTCTTACGCCATCTTTGGCTGGTTCGATACATAGGTGACTGTCATTGCCTATCCTCTCAGCTCACCCAAATTGTTCCTCGCAACCCTACCATTTGTGAGCTAACAGTCAACGAACACGGAACAGGGTGATACGGCCATTATACGGCCATACCGAGTGGCGATAATACTTGCATTCGAACCCGTTGGCTGAAAGTAGCTGGCATTCGAAATTTCGTCCACTGTCCTGTAAAGTCCACGAAAGACAAGCAAGACCAGTTCCTGATTAACATCCAGCGACAGAATGGCCAGCGGAGTGCAGGCAGAGCGCGTGCCCCTCAGTGAATATATAGCCGGTCTTAGGGTGAGTTCCATATTTTACAGAGTTTCCACATTTTCCGAAGAAGGTATTTAATGGGCATGTGGCTTATAAGTATTTAGTATATAGTGTAGCTCTGTACAACATACCCCCTACAAATGTTAACCATTTGCAGACAGCTTTTTTGGCCGGTCATTCAAAGTTATTGTTTTGGCACATGCATAAAGGGCACTTTCCAAACTCCTTGTCACGATGGCACTGTCTTTTTTCTGCAAGCAAAATGGGACTGCAGGTGGCATATGGGATATATTTTAATTCGCCGGCGTAATTTATTTGTGGCACCATCTACAAATACCAGTCCTCCGGTAGTTACATCGGTTCCTTCAGTGTACCCGTAGATGTTTTCTAGTGATTAACTTTATTGCGTTTCGTACATTTTCACCCGGCCCATTCCACGTCAGGCTATATATTTGGATCTAAAAAGAAAACAGTTCAACTAGAAGAGATGGGCTGGCATATCTGGGCTTTGGGACAAGGATATCAAACACACTGATCGAAACATGCTGTGAATAATTGAGGTTTTTCATGAAAGCTTTTCATGTATTTTGTGTTTTGGTGAATGTAATATGGGTTAACGTTATATGTCCTACTGTGGTTACTTGTAATGGAGGGTGTTTTCGTTTTTTAGTGAAAGAAAGCAGTATAGTAAAAAACTTGACCTTATTCCGGTATTTGTATTAATTATGTTTGAAGGATTGCAGTTTATTCTACCGTCCAGACCAAAACTTGATCTGAACTGAAGTGAATAATTTATTTCGTTTCCAACTCAAATGTGTTATACATTTTCTCCATCCTCAGAAAACTTAAAGAACAAGATGTTTATCGTTTCGCATTAGTCCCCAGTTGTCCAGCTTTCAAGATCGATCATGTCACGCATGATGGCTTGACCGCTAACAATGGTAGAAGTCCCACAGTCTATCAGTTTACGTTAGCTTATAGCGTGATGATTGATGGTGATCCGTAGAGTTGCTGGTTGGCACAAATACGGCGATGTTACAGTGAGGAAAGTTGAGATGAAGAATAACAGTGAACGAAGTAAATCACCTTCTTCTGCAATGTGGCTACTATACTACAATAAAACACATTGTTGCTGAGCTGACGGAATAAAGCACATGTAAATGACGCGTATGAAACTCGTTGAAAACACTTGCACAACTAGAAAAGCAATAAAATTCACTTCACCAAAGGTGAGGAGATGCGAGGCAACAGAGTACACGTTTGTCAGGCGTTCTCCCGTGTTTGCCCAGTAGGACAGAACAGCGTGTAGTAACCTATATGAGGCGGAATAAACCCGTTTGCAGCGACCATTCGCTACAATAATCAATTTTGGTCGGTTTTGTCGTAGCCTTGTTCCTGCAACTTTAGAATGAATTCTGAAACCCCATTTAGTGGTAGCCAAGAGGAGATGGCTCGTTTCCCACAAAAGTCCGCGTATCATAACGTGCATTTAAATTAAAAGTCAAACACTACATTTCAAAGCCCCCCAGAGTGTCCAATACTGCAAAAAGACCGTTCTAGCGAGGCCATCTTATCGGCCGTTCTAAAGAAGCTCCACCATACAAGCAGACAGTACACAATGTAATTAAATCTATTAGGCATAATATATCATTCAGTTTGTTTCATTGAGTTGGATCAGACTGTATGATTCCAAGGCAGCTGAATCTTCATCCGCATCAGCTTCTGAGCACGCAATGCCGATTAGTGGCAACCAGCTAGCATTGCTCCAATTCAAGCTGAAATCCTTTGATCGGTGTCTCACACCAGTAAACGAAGCTGTATGCTCAGTCTCGCCATTTATACGGTGAGAATGAAAATCACCAACAGGCTGATAAATAATGAAATTTGTAGAAGCACAGTGAAATCCCTCTCCACTTGCACACTTACGGTTTCCGCCGCCCTACACCGATTGCTGTTGTCGAGTTATTCTAATTTATTCTGTACACCATAGGGGTTGTGTTCACATAACTCTGGTGGCCGCAGTTAGGACACCTGTTCCTCATATCCCAGGGTTGCTAAAGCCTATGCCACCAGTGTATGGTTTATTATGGTGCGAAAGCTTCAACAACATGTTTTGGACCATAAACACATCTCCAGGATCCTGACAGGTGTTTACAGAGCCGCATGTTATGGGTTTTTTGGCCGGAATAGTCTTATGTGCACAGAGGACGTAAAAAAAATATTAAAACGTTTTTTTCTCATCCAAATGTTGCGAGGATCTTATTAGGGAAAAAATATTATGTAGCATCAGGACGATGGAAAACCAAATGTGCCAAGATGACCAGCTGCCTTCAACTAATATAGAAAGAAGTGGTGGTATCTCTTTCCACATGAGTTCATCTAGGTTATTAGAAGCACAATTTTGTGTTCTCTTGTCCATTTTTCTCGACAATCTCTGTACAAACGATATCACTTAGGAAATGCTAATGCATTCTGATATCTAGAAATGGCCTTGAATTTGGTTTATAACGCGATTTGTTTACGAAAAAGGGTATTTTCTAATCTCACTATATCAGTCTTATATTCATTCGAATCAACCATTGTTACTATCACTGTGCATTCCCTCTTCTAAACATTAAACAATCGTGTCCGCCTTCTTCTCTGTAAGTATAGCTCCTAGGTCAATAAAGGGGGACATTCCCCATAAAGTGCTCAGTTTCAGACTCACTACAGAAAACTGACTATGGAAGAACACGGCCATCTATCTGGTGCATGGAAAAATATGAACACAAAATACAAGAAATAAAGCAACACTTAAAGAACTTAGTCAAAACTGTTTTTCGTACCACCAAGTTGATCACGAAAGATTTGTCGTTCGAGCTTTAACTACCATACTGATCCCTAAAGTAGGCAGTGTGTCAACGTTTTTGGCATGGTTGCACTTAATGTAGTACAGCACCTCTGTCCGGCTCAGCACTGACTCACTAAACGACACTGAATACGAAGACAGTCATTGCTCTCTGTGATTAATGTTGTAGATTGGTTGGTCTTACGAGGTTATTTGTGGGATTTTCTCCTGAAGGGCGAGAATGCACGCAATATATGAAACACGAATTGACGTTTTTACTTTCCGTCTTTAGATTTCATAAGTTGCCTTCTAAAACTTTAGGATAACTTGCTTCAAAAGACTCAGCAGGTGTACATTCTACTTGAATCACGAGATACTGAAGAGTGTGCTTATTCAATGGTGCATCAAGTGGAATATTTTGTAGCATTTTTCCAGCATATCATTCACACTATGCAGTAATACAGAGTAGTTTTAACAGATACGTGGTTCTACTACAACTCGTCAGCTGCATCTGAAGTGTCCTAAATTTGCTCAGTTTCTTGGCTGTGGACATAATGTTCCCAAGCACTAATGCTTTTGGTCCATTTGCAGTGGTTGTGGTCTTCTAAAAATGCGTGTTTACACAGAGCATTTGTGTTTATTTAAGGGAACATTTTGCTGAACCAATAGCCTGAATCAAAGACTTGCGTCAATTTGTGACGTAGATCAAGCTTGCATCAATCTGCACACTACATCTTCCTCCTTAGTCCTGGGAGATCTCAGTAGCTGTCCGGACAATTTGTGTCGGAAGGCTAAACTAAAATTTTGCCAGATAAAGCAGGCGTAATTAGCTCAATTCTCATCGCGTTCTCTCTGAATTACAAGATAAGCAGTCAATTCTTGTAAGTAAATTTTCCGTTTAGCAGCAAGAGAAGACAATAAGTTAATTCGAATAATTGCGTTCACTCAGAATGGTGCACAGAATACCTCAGGGCATCCTGTCTCGGAGACGGTAGTTTCCATGGTCTGAATACACGACACCAACCAAAAGTACCACCACAAGAAGCGGCAAAGTTGCAGTTGCAATGCTATTATCCGATAGGGATCAAAAGGATGATGTGCGTCACTGAATACACTAATTTTCAAAGTCTACCGGAAGTTCATGACCTCGAGTGACCTGATTCACGAATTTATGTGGACTGTGCAGTCCAAAGACAACTTCAGGTCTGCTAATGGTCCTGCACCACCTGGTGCTAATTTATAATGCACGGTTTGAGAATTTCAACCAAGATTATTTTTCAACTTGAGATTCGAATTGTACATGTGTTTGTAAAAAGTCACCTGGTCAGAAAAGGAGGTCATGTGTGTGTGAAGGGCGAGCAATTCTCTACCGGGCTGTTGGCAGGTTTTCAGCGCGCAAAATAATGATGGTCACACAATTCTTTGAAATAACTAATTGAGGTACTGATGGTTTCAACAGGCATGCATAAGCAGACAAGGAAAAGTAGAGACTTCATCCACAGAGGCACAGTAATCAAATGCTATATAGTCATAAGACCCACCTCTGTGGTAGGTGTTACCAGAGGAACTGGTTTATACGGCACCGTGCGAAGTGAAGTCAGTGACAAAGGAATAAGTGTCGGTGTATCCTGTGGGGTAGAAGTCATTCGCACTGCTGGTTAGTGGCGACCGAGAAATCACAAGTTCGCGATCTGAACTCCCTGAATATTCATGTGAGGCGCACTACGGACAGTTCTTGACAATAATGAAAAGGCTTTTCAGCAAGATGGAGCGTCTAATAAAAGGTCACAGCCTCCTCCACATACGAGCGATTTTGTGAGATTAACCGGATGAAAATAATGAGACAAACATTTATCCGAACAAACCTTATCTCCCTGGAAGAGATTTACCCATTAATCAGGAATCTTTCGCTAGACGTTCAACTGAATTTTAAAACTGCTGTATGTTAGTACTTTTAACTGGAGTTCACATGCGGTCTCCATTCTATTGAGAAAAGTTGCCACTTCGAGAGTGCAACGGTGTTTTGAAGATACGAAGCATACAAATCAATGTATCATTAGGAGATTACATGTTTCTGTCTTGGTCATCCTGCCGTAAAAGTGGTGCAAAGTAACTCTAAATTGTAATCGGCTTTAGAAATGGGGCCTTAGCTTCCAATCTGATTCTGCTCGGACCAGTGGAATTTAATTTATTATTACGTTAGGGGAAATTTCTTCAGTGTGCGTACGTGCCTTGTGGGCAGAATATCAGAAAACATTAATCTGACCTAGAGTTATTTATCTCATTGAAATTATTCCTTCGTTAGTGATTTCAGCTAACATAAATTTCAGCTGATGGATTCAGTCAACGAAGATTTCTCAACAACTTGTGGTGGGTACGGTGTTGCAAATAATTGGTGGTTTACATCCACACTGATGGCCAATGGATTAGGACCCTGCTTGTCCTGTTCGCCCTACGGGATTTAACATGACATATTTCAGTCGTCCGTTTGATGATAGCATTTGTTTTTTTCTAACGCGCTATTTCGGTGGGTAATCCCCGATAACCCCATAGTTCCCTGTCAACGAGTATCTCTGGATTGTTTTGACAACAAACTTCATTTCCTCTTGGTCCGGCCAGCATGTTAATTGACGAACTAATACGTTACTCAAGACTGTTTTTAGGGTGGGGGGCATGAGGCCTTGGGTTCATGAAGGAGTAACTTTTCTGTCATTGGTTAAATAAACGACTACGTTGCCAGTTGAAGAAGCAAACAGTCCGCTAAATTAGTTAATAGTGAATGAATTGTTGTGATTCCATTCTGCACCGACGAACGCACTCAATTTGTCACATTGTTTTCCTAAATACTGTTGGGTCAAGCTGAACAGCTGATCACACACAGTGAGTGTTCACGTGCTTCTAAAGTTAGCAGTGTAAACTTCCGACAGATCGCCTTTTTGATAAGCGTCTGTATGGCGGCATCACACCATTTGTTTAGCTTTCAAGAAATAAGTCTCAACTATGTGATTTAGAATCGGCAGACGGTAGTGTACGTCAGCAATATCGGATTATAATTTTATCACTAAAAGCCTAAAGGTTCCATAAGCTAACGAGTAGCTTTGAGTCTAACATGTAAGCATTAGGAGTCCTTGCAAAAAAGCTGTGTTCATGAAAAGTGTACGACTAACTAGTGCACATAGACTGCTGAGCTGGTGAGCCCTTCGGATATGTCGACCCTTATAAACGTGCATCAAGAGATCTGAGCTAAAGTACCCTTGTTATCCCCGAAATTTTTCATACTAAAGGGGGTGGTGTGAACTGGTGATATTTGAAGTCCATCCATGCAGAAATCTCAGCATATTTCTCTGGTTGCTTTCTTGCCAGTCTTTAGTCTGGGCCTACTTATATACGACAGTTTTTGTGGTAGGACCGCGATGACCAAAATGCACAAAATACGGTAGGACAGGATGTATGGTTTTGTGAACGGTTGTTACCGATATGGTCGAAAGTGTTGAGTATAGTTATGAATATGGAAAGAGGTATAAGGAACGTATCAGTACTTTTTGAAAGTGTGGAATTTCGGATATAGTTATATCAGCTAGCTTGAAACGCTTAGTGAGAAGTGATTGGCTGACCGAAGCAGAGTTTGTGCCTTCACGTGACGTCTTCGAAATCAGGAAGTGCTTCAAAGTCTAGTATGCAAAGCTTAATAATCTACAGTGAAATATTTCAGTTGGAAATATTGCCGAAGATCTGGATATACGTAAGCATCAGCTTTTGGGTTGGAGCGCTTTTTATTGAAGCTAAGACACTACTTGTGAAATTCCAAAAACCTTGTCAACAGGGCTTTGAAGCCTTTACCGTGTTTATAGTGCACCGTTGGGTAGTCTCTGCCAATAAAATTATTGTTTGGATTATCCCGATGCCTAAATTGGCAGTTTATCATGCATTCTCTGTAAGAGCGTGATGTGAATGGCTAGCATTTCTTGATGCATTATGGTCGCGCACTAGTCGCGTAAGCAAACTTGCTAGTGGAACATAACTAAAATAAATCAAACATACGTCCCTATGTCACCACATCATAAATTTTTTAGCGTTCTTTCTCTCTACTCTTGGGCTGAGTCACACGGTGGCTATCGCAGTAACTGTTAGTGAATAGAATGGCTGGACTGGCTATTAACGGGCTTGAACAAAGCCTTGCCGAATAGCCTCGAGCAGATCGATAATACAGCTTCGATATTCGGATGACCTGGCGGCCATTTCTGACCTCGGACTATATTTGAAACTACATAATATGGATCAAGAATATATTGTGACTTTTATCCCTGAAAATTTTGTAACATGAATACAAAAGTTCAGCACATGATCTGCGACCTTCAGGCGTGAGAGTCCACCAAGAATTCACCACCCAATACTGACCAAAAAATATTTTGTCTCCTGACTTGAAAGCACCTTACGGGATGCGTCAGGTTGTTTCAGCGTTGCGAATAGAGTTTCCAGCTTAGCGAAATACACTCAATAGCATACCAATTTGGGTTTTATGGGATATTAAATTAATCTTTCGTGGGTAAAAACAGTCAGGACTCGAAATTTTCTACCAGAATTCGAGTTAATGATCACCCTTCTAGTAACAAGCAATGAGCGAACCAATATAACCCAACACTACTGAGAATGTAGCCATGTACATGCAACTGCCCGGTGACTTGGTTTCTTCTAACGCCACTGGGCCCAAGGCATGGGGCAAAATTGCCTTAGAGCTGAGACCGAACGGCTGCAGTCCTTGTCACTGAAACCAGTACATGGGCTTGCACGGTTCAATTGTCATGGTTTTCAGGCGTGGCTCTGGCGTAAGCCGGCCCACTTGGAAATGCTCTGTTCTCTGGTTGCCATAAAACACACGCCGATAGTAGCATTGGCAACATAACCACTGCACACTTTAAAACTTACACAATTGACTGCTGCCATCGAGAAAATGCGACACACTGCGCGTGATCTGTGGACTAAGCTCCTGTGCCTCTCGCTTGGTCCAAATTTGCAGACTGATAGGTGCAGAGAATTCGAGCTTGCCTCGACAAACTATGACAAATATGACAATCAGGGTGTGAATTTTCCAGCAAATGCCGATCTTGTGGCAGCTGAGGCACAAAATCTATTTCAAAAATGAGGTTTATATCTTGTAACACGTGTGCAATAACTTTGTCTGCGAATAGCTAGTTGCACATAAATGATCATAGGTTTGTTTGAGCAAATTTCGTAACACAGAGCAATAGATGTTGGTTTTTAACACACATGGGTGTAGCATTGTAGTTGCATTTATCTGTTTCTGAGAGTTATGATACCCATAACCTTAGTGTGTGGGTAACACATTGTCTAAGCACCAGAGTATCCGTACGAGACACTGAGAGGGCCTCAAAAGGTTCTTACATTAGCGCTGCCCGAATCATGCGCTCAGCGTCCATTTCAAGGTCACGAGTTAGCTTAACTTCAACTTCTAGTGGTTTTATGGGAGAATAGCTGCATGCAAAACTTAGAAATGAGTGATAATAATTGCCTCTTTAGATTTCTGGCACTTTTTTCCATCAGCTAATTTTGGCAATTTGTGAAAGTGAAATCACAAAATCTTATAATTGCAGCATAGAATTTTGTGTATTGGTCTGGTTCGACATGGATCGTCAACAATAGCTACGTACTAGTGGATGCATTTTGCGTTTCCGAAAGAGCTAAACGTTCTCTATCAAACGATCTATGACACGCGGTACTGCGTACATGACATTACTTTATGAATAAGAGATTTTGCTGCCGGAATTAACCGCCTGCCAAACTTACTGAGCTTGTAAAATCCACCACTGTTCTAGTGTCGAAAAGTAAAATCTGACACCCAGCATTCAAACGACATTATCAGTCTACATACTGTCTATGGGTCATACTTCGACTGTTAAACAGTCCATTCTACTATTTAGACCCTAACAGGGTAGATCGAGAAGGTTGGGCGTCACCTGGTTTTTTTAGGGGGCTATTAGTGAGCAACACTAGACCTTTGAATACGGGCGGAGTGCAGTCAACCTTCAAGGTCGTCACCAAATTCTGGACTGAAACACGATGTTCTGGTAGTTATAGCATGAAAAATGTTGTTATGAATATTTACCGAAAAAATTTGTAAATTGACCACATCTCGTTACATCAACAAAACTACCCAATGATGAGATTAGTTCCAGTAACTATTTATGCCGCGCCACTTCCTGGAACTTAAGGTCTTCACTGAGACCAATGAGCGTCTACCAAACAAAACGTCTGAATTTATTATTTTCGTTGACGCATCAAACAAGACTGATGTTCAGTCCATTCTACCACGACCATTATGCTCAATTTTAGCCACATGTCTACTCTGGTACGCTTATTATCAGCTTACCGAGTCAAGATTCCTACAGTAAGATGGAAATTATGAAGCTGAGTGACATCAGCTCAACATGTTGGCGACGGAAATTAGACGATGTCCAAAGTTTCCACATTTTGGTAAATTAAGGTTAATTTTGCCACACAGCGACTGGTAGGTAGCATAACAAGTTAAAAAACTAAAAGATACTGAGGTTGCCGAAAATCTTGCTCCCCCGAGGCGTCGGATGCATTCACAAGAATTCAACATAGAACACCGTAGACATACTTCACACACAGAAAATCTTATGACTTTGGCAAACCATTAGGAGGTATATTAGGTGTGAATTTGTACGAACGTGTTCGGTGAACGGGATGTTCGCTATTTCACTAATTAGTGACCGTTCCATAAATTCATTATTTGGGTTTTCACACGGAATGCAGCACTGTACTAATCCACAAACTGGCTGCTACAGTGATAAAAACATTAACAGATGACAGTTATGTCAACATTATCTCCGTAGAACTTCATAATGCACCAAGACATTCACAAATGTGACATTCAAAACCACCGAAATCTAGCGACATAACATGCAATGTATTTTTCGTCCGCAGGTACACAATATATATGCCATACCTCAACTGTTTAATGGAAAATGATAAGCAGCCGTTTTTGTTTCATCACGGGTTTATGGATTTCAGTCGCGTTACACAGGACAAAATAAGCGGTCGATGTTGATCATCCTTTATTGACAGCAAGCCGTGGCATATTTGAAGGTACTAGAGTTCAGAAACATCACACAGATAAAAGGTGAGATTCAACCGTATTGTACCGACTGAGGGTGTCGGAGGGGCGCGACGCGCCCACCCCGCGGATCTACAGGTCCCCCAGTCATCCGTATCAGAATGACTCATCCGAAAATCATACTATACGCAAGTTCCCTCACTGGCTGTTATTTGATTGCAAACTTGACGAATCTGCCGCAAAATTACTTGAGACAGAAACGATGCGATGCGATCCGAACCATGACTACTGCCGTGTTGTGAGGCCTTTGGATCCGGGGTTGTGCGAATAGCATCAGAACTCACGACTAGCTTTGATGACACCGCTTCGGTTAGCTGAAGTGCAGGGCTCAGGGAGAGCGTTTTTGTAAAGTTTAGAGTTGCGATCTTCCTTTATCTGAACACGAACGACCTATACGGAATATGGTTTAATTTGATCGTATGGTCATATCAGGTACGTTTTTGATTAGCATAATTCGCCGTCCACAAATCAAATCGATCAGTAGCTAACATGTGTTTTTTTCAAAATTTAGAAATCTCGGTGTCTGGTCGCTTGGATGTACGGGCAAACTTTAGGCACTCACATCACGAATGCTTAATTCATTTGAACGTCGTACTTTATCTTTCTACCAAAGAAGACCGACAAAATGCCCGGATTACCTACACGTAATTCGGTTTCATTTTGCTATTCCCTGCATGAAACCGAATCGATTTGCTGGACATCGCAATTGCTAACTCACCAAACACGATGGTTGGTGTTGACCCAGTGTTATTTCTAGGAGCATTGATGCCATAGTGCCTGAAAACCTAAACATTCCAAATCAGACTCCAGGTGTCCCGTGCATATCCTTCCACTACTTTTAAAATTTCGCCACCGGTAGCCTTTGTTGCAGATAAAAAGCCATCACTGTTCGACCACGTCATTTTGTACTATGATATTCAGTTCCCACTCTTAAACGTTCATCTGTATGAGCCCAGTACATTGGCCGTCACTGCATATTGCGCCTGTTTACCTCTGGGTGGTGTCATATGCAAATAAGAAAAGGTCATTGTTCCTGTTCATCTTCGAATCATAAAATGCACAGTGGTACGTCACTGCAAACGTATTTCCTTGATGTTTCAGTCGGTGGCAGACGATTTTAATATAAACTTGGCATTGTCAACATCCTCAGACTCAATATCCTACACTGAAGTACAAACTCGGTGCCTCGTTACTTGCACAAAGCAGTCAGTAATGTAGACGTCTGTTTAAGCAGCTCCAACAAAGTCACACAACTAGCAAAACGAACTGTTACACCGCCACTTCATAAAGAAGTTAACAGTGAAAAGATAGTTTTCTATTTCAAATTGTCTGAGAATGCGTCGCAGCTTGGAGTAACTTGGTGCCATCCTAATGGAACATCACTAGTGACAGTGTTTAGGATTTGCGTAGGGAATCCTTTCATCGATCACGTCACGATAAATAGTCTACGTCTGTACTGTCAAACGATTTGTGAGACTATATCATGCTCAGACAACGTTCCTGGAAAATAATCCGGTTCCTTGAAAGTGTTTCTCTGGGATAAGAAGGCACACCTTCTTACCGCACTAAGATATTCGCAAATTACTAGAACTAATCCGTTTGAGTTATTGATGTGTTTGAAGACACAACAGTAAGTAAATTATGAGGTTGTTTATTTATCTAACTGTGCCTTGAAAGTTGCTTGAACAAAACTTGAATATGACTGCAACTCGGGGGTTTCTTGCTTGGAACTTCACCGATGTGCAAAATGAATCTATAGCTATGCCTATATTTTTGTGTATATGCTTAAGCATTCAAGATTTTGACTCAGAAGATACCATTTGGTGACATTTATTACATTACTGGGGCGTGTAAATGCTAACAACCAACTGTTCTTAGTGAATGGCTGCTTCGGTATATTGGCGGACGGATAAGGGTCTTCCTGTAATGTAGATGCAATGTAGATAAAAAAGGAAATATTTTTCATTCGCTGGACACCAATGGAATACGGCTGAATTCAGGAAACTTTTGTGGCTAGTGAAATCAAATCGTGTTGGCTTTTAGCCAAGAGGGAATTTAGTCTGTGATGATTGGGATGGTGTAGGGGATGAGTGGCACAGACAGTGAGGTTTTTATGTGCGCCAGGAATTAAGCGATGCTATTAAGTAATGTTAATAAGGAATAACTAATAAAAATTATCATTCAGCAGTAACGTCCTTTCGGTGCCTAGCTGCCATGCCACCCGAAGGGAGCACGAGGGCTGACACACTGTCAGGTTGCCCTATCCTAGACAGGAAAAGTCGAAATGCTTAGGTTCGGTTTGAACCAGGGACATTCTGGCCAGTAAGTTCGCCCCTTAACCCCTGAGCTATCTCGAAGTCTGCGAGAGGAAGTACCCAAGGTTCATCAAGCTGCTGCTAGTAATCGGCGTACACCTGGTATATGAATATTCTAAAACTGTGGGGTGACACCGAGTGTTGCACGACCCAGATTTAATAATTGCTGCAACTCTTCAACTGGCTAGCAAGAAGTGGATTGGACTGTTTCATGTGGTGGAAATAAAGCCACAGCTTCAGCGAGTAGCCCTGGTGTATCCCTGTGCAATATCCTTTGATCTTCCCTGAACAAGCACATATATACTCAGCTGACATTGGTGACCATGTAAAGACTGTCATAATATTTTGGCCTCAAGCACACTTTTCGGGAGAGGTTGCTTTTTCTGAAAATGACAACCGTCACTAAATAAATGTTACTTGCTTGTTTGCGTGAGCGTATACCTTGGTGTTTCCGGTCTTAATGAAATGAGTTATTCCCCCACGTGGCTGGAATTATTGCTTTTGAAAAGAAACGTGCTGTGAGTGCCTTTTACCTAAAAACAAACTTTACTGTGGGATACTTTTTGGGGGATCTATCTGGTGCGTTGAGTTAAGTCATATAAGAGGTGAAAATTTTGAACTTTGTGAAACAGCGTCTTATGACTTCAAACCTACTTATTATATTTTTTAACCACAAGAGGGTTTTTAGCTCACTTCTGGTACCAAGGAAGATGCATTTTCTGGCCCCACGTTTGGTTGACTTGCTTCTCAAGAGGAGACAAAACAACGGAAATGCTGTGTGCCATTAACTTAGGTTTATACGTTGACTGTTGCTTCCGTGGTGCAACGAGCAGGGTCGATACAATTATCCGACACATTAGTGGACCATTTTTGAGTGGGTAGTGCTTGACTGAACTCATAATAAGCCATGGATGCGCTTTGGGCACCACCTAAAGAATATTTCACGTTTGCAATGCTACCCGGATTTAATAAAGCTGAAGGACGGAATGACGCGATGCACGATACTTCAAACTCTCCCCTTTTTGATTAGTCATCGCTTTTGTTGTTACGTAGGAAAATGTCTTCATGGTTGTTTTTCAGCTTGAAGTAGATGAGGGAAACACCAATTCCTAGTGACCCAGATGATGGGTTGTGAGGAAAATTACTCAAAGTTACCACATTGCTGTAGAATTTGAGTCACAGATACGCAGACGCATAGAATATCTGGAAAATTCACTACGGATAAAGTAACAAGTTGTATTCCCGCTAAAGGGGGTTTCTACAGAACAACAGAAGACAAGTTTCATTACTATAGTGAAAGGAGTTTGCTATTTTGGAAGCTCTCGAGAGCATTTATTTGTGAGTCGGATTATTTTACTAGGTCCTTGCTTTCTCGACGAATCCTTCACACCCAGGAGAAAATAAAGTTATGCAACCATTTTTTTCCTTTAAGGGTTTCAATCTTCGGAGGTTTGTTTCCTCAGCAGGGACAATGTCAGATGGAAATGCAGTGTGTTGGTTCGAAAAAAACATAAACTCAACAAAATTGGCGTTTACCGAGTTGTTATTCATGGTCGTTGACGATTGCTGTAATCTTGCACTTCGCTCTCGGTTCATCATGATACGCTAGTAAACAGGAAAGTTGACGAAAATTGAGTTTCCATTTTGGTTAGACATGAAAGCATAAAAATCACGCTGAGTACCAAAGGTATAGAAAACCCTACCACTATGCGTCCTGAAAACATTTTTACCGGACAGACATTCGCCATAATATCGCCCTCTGCCACATCTCCCCCCGCTTTGTTTTCGCTCTATGTTCGACATCCGTCACCATACACCACAAGTTTTAGTTTTCACTTGGTTAACAGAGCATGATGCAACCTTATCTGTGTACTAAAGCACAAACAAACCCACAGTTATCTCAGCGGAAATGACTGGTGAATGTACAAATAGCCCAACGTTTCGTGTCTCTGATTGCGGTGAACAATCAAAGCACTGAACATGGCATGCAGTACCGTAAATGCTACCAGAAGTTATCAACTATCTCGTTTTCTAGCGCTATTTTCGCGTTCCCTCTTCGGGAAACAGGACTTTCATCATTTATTCGCTAGAGAAGAAAAATGTAAAGTACGACCAACACATACCTACATGTTCCAAAGAAGCATACGAGGATTAGACCCTTTTGTGTTATTATTAAAACGACACTAGCTGGTCATCGACATGGATGATGGCAAGAACAATCAAACAGTGAAAGATTCCGCGGCCGAACGAAACATAAAACACACTAATGCGGATATGATGGGCTCATTCGAAAGCTAGGATTCTTGATTTCCTTAGGCATATCCCGCAAATGAACCCATTGGTGCTTCAAAACTAAACAGATTTAGGCATTTTCCGCTGGGGCAAGCATTAGGAAGCGACTTATTGTTGTGTACGAGGACAGCTGCCTCTCGTTTCCGGTAGTGGGAATTTATTGGTAGGTATGAAAAAGGCTGACTATTCGAATTCATTATAAATGCCTCCTTGATATACAAATTGTTTCTCAGTAGGCATACGTTGACACAAAATCGAGCTGTCACTAAATTAGTTCGCAGGACTCACAGGTGTCAGCAGTGTTTTTTAAAATAGTTCATTGTCGTCGTCGCGTAGTAAAGAAAATCGTTTCTCAAACCGGTTTATTGCATACTGTTAAGGAATAGGATATCCTGATGGTACTGACTGAGCATTGTCGTGTCGCTTCTAAAGTGAGCGATTGAATACCATGACTTGTCCAAGTAGGACCTGAAAAACGATCCAGTGAAAGGCGTCGACCGCGTGTGGACAATAGAGTGATTCTATCTACATTCTGGGCCTGTCATCTTCTACCGCGACTTGTCAACTAACATAAATTCGCAAGCACTTGCAGTCGATACGAATTTTAAGGTCATACGCGAGCCAACTGTCAAAACAGAAATAATGATACTGGTCCCGCTTCGTCAAATCATATTAACTGATTCTTTGGTTGCCCGGGGCTTGATGGTGTGCCGGGTTAACCAAGGTGATATTTGCTGTGAGGGATCATAACTGCTCGGGTCCACCAGTCAATGTTTTGAACGTCCTGAAGAATCCGCTGCCGTGGAGAGCCACATAATCGCGTTATTCATTATGGGACCTCCTAGTGATGCAGCTAGTGAGACCTGAAGTTACGTAGAAGTTCAGATGTGCGGCTGTTCGTTTGAACGCACCTGCCGTTTCAAGGTGGTTTGCAAATTAACTAGGATGTTGTGAAAGAATTTTGATGATTCGGTGTCCGCCATTGTTGTCCCTCTGCTGTAAACTTGAGAGAATTGTGGATGTTATTTTATATTATCGGCCGCATACAATTCACAAGTTCAGCACGTCTGGACTTGAAATATGGATAAAACGGGTGAAATATGTGTGAATGGGTGAGCGACGTTTTATTGTGGGTGTGTGATTACTGACCACCTGGATAGTGAGGTTTGGAAAAATCCACAACTACCCGGCGAACAACTGTAGATCGTAGGATCTATCGGAATTCCTCAGCTGAGCACTGCTTATTGCTGTCTTTAGGAGTTTCGAAAGTTTTGCGGGAGACCAAATGAACACAGGAAAACGAAACTGAATAAGGCTTCCGCTTACGGAGAGGTCGAGTTCATCTACCACCATTAGTGGATTTCAAGGTGACACCAGTACAGCAATAGGATGCACAACAGTATATACACCGCAACAAAATTATGGATTCACTTATATTTTTCGCCACACAGTCATTACTATCTATCAGAATGGGTTTATTTTTGGTCACCAGGTGTAGGGCACATTCGGGAAGGATACCCTCAATTCACACGCATGCCCTGAAGCAAGTGACGTGAAATAAATTAGAGAAGTTTGGTCAACACATTGTATTGTCTCACTGAAAGAATTCAAAATGAAAGATCCAATCCATGTTGTAAGTATCGTTGACTAACGATTGATTGTCCTATTTCTGATAACTGTTCGGTTTTTACGTCATCAGCTATCGAATTTCCCCCCTCTGTGATTTGGCGTGACATTAGGCTTTGCAAAGTCGCCGAGGTTAGGTCTATAAATTGATCAGTCCTGTTTCTTTACAAGATGGAAGAGTAACCAGCTCTTAGTGAAGTGACAAGCGCTAACCGCTATTTTGTCGGGTTCAGAATAGCCAATCATCATGCTCGTTCGTCCAAATCAGAAACAAATGTAAAACCGTGAGTCTTGAATAATGTTGAGTATCGCCAATCTGCTCATCCCACCTGCGGAGTAGACCTCTTTGATTAAAATGGATTTCTCTCACACACCTGTCGTACTCGTTCCACTTTCTTGCGCCTTATCCATCAAGAAGTATTCTGATTTCATCAACAGCTCCATGCTGTGACTCCTGGTAAAGATTTGTTTCAACGTGGTCTTTATTAAACCAGTGACCTTCACTAAACCAGTAGCCACTGAAGTCAGTAAGACTCCATCTTCTTCAGCTGCTCCAAAATTTTGCTCCTGTCAGCTTTGTTTGCTTTTGTCGGATAGCTTACTGATATCACTCAGAGTTGCCGTTGGTGTGATGTGCCAACAGAGTTCTACACTTCTCATTCCAACAAAGGCTGCATGCTGTTCCGCCACTTAGACGAAATGAACTCCCCACTTTACCGTCTAGTATCAGTCTGATCCAGATTGCGTGGGCTATACCAGTACGCTACCTGTAGAAATTTGCAAAAGTGGGTGAAGTCAAAACCAAAGTGGTGTCCGCCGTGGGACAAGAACGCAGAATACCACTTATCATAATGCCCCTCGGATACTTACTAACAAACGAACAAGGTTTTGTAAAGATTCTAAGACGAATGAAACAGCGTTCGTCGTTGAAAACTATTCCCGAGTGAGCTAACCTAGCTGGACCCCATACCTTTGTCACGTTGATTCTTCGTTTTGTAGTTCTAGGATGGTGCTCTAAACTCTGGGTTTGGTTTCTAACGCTGACTACAAATAGCTGCATTTTATTAATTGTTAGTGGAATTAATGGGAGAAAAGAAAAGTGGCTCCATAACACCAGAATAGCCATTGAAAATTTAAACAACCACTCAAGGCGTGGCACAAGCACTGACTTTTTCTGATTGGTTCTCTGAACGTAACACTTTTTTGACTGTAAGCCGCCTCGAATGCATGGTTTTTAAGGTTTTCATTAACTATGGCTTATTCAAGTATACCTGCCAGTACCCCACGGCAAATATGTGCTTATTGTCAGAATGTTGACGTTTTAATTGTATTTATTATAAAACTCCCTAACGTGCCATCGGAAAAAGGAAATTTTTAACGACACAGGTTTTTGATTGCGAGCACCAATATTTCAGTCATCGGAACTCTTATTCAGCCTCGAGATGTGACTGAGCTTCATCGCTTCATGCTTTTTCCCAGCGTGAATTATGAACTGGAATGCAGCAAACTTCGACATTATGGCGTTTATTACACGTGTCCAGTAGCATGTTTGGCTGTGACGTTCTCCTTACATGTTTCTTCACCTAGTGTCTAATCAACGAAGTTGGTGAGCCCAGATACATTGCAGATATCTATATGCCTGCATACCTACATCAATCTATATATAGATACATCTGAATATCTACACAGATATCCACATACATAATCTGGCTGGTAGAAATGCCCTCAAACTACCCATCGGTTTCCTGCCTGAGTTGTCCAAGAATCGAAAACTTGCTGCACACTAATTTATGGGTAAACAGCAGTCCAAAAACCAACCATTGCCTGAAACATGCAGTGGTGCATATAAAATGAAAAATACTCATTTTTTCGTTTCAGAAGGGCTTGGTAAACAATCGGTAGTTTTACCAAGCCCTTCTGAAACGATGACTTCTCAATCGGTTCCAAATTTTTTCCAATTGATTGAAAAATACTCAGTTTATTCGGCTTGTATTTGCACACCGTTTCACAAACAAATCAAATACAACTATGAAAACGTCCACGAAAGCAGGCAAATCGTCTCCTGTAGAATGTGCAATGTTCTTCGCTAGCAACCTATTTTTTACCCCGACTTCATATAGAAACACATGAAAGTGGCCGTTTCACATGGAAAAATTAACTATCCACAACCACTGTTTTTCTTACATATTCTCGCGCTTAATTCCATCTATTCGTGCATGTCTCTTTTCTTGATCACTGGAACCTGGCAGAGCCGACGATTTTTGAAATTATACTGATTGATATAATACAAAGGGGTGACTACTGGTAAAAATATAATATGCGATCTAAAGATGACAAAATCGCTACACAAACACCTCGAAAATGTGGATTTATATGAAAGATTATTCGAGGAGAGTGGTTTGGCTTTGATCTGATATGCATACCAGTAATTCGTGGAATTGGTAAGCTGATTTTGTGAAACGCAGCTGTAACAATACTCCGTTTCGATGCGATTTCGGTTGGTTCTTCTAAGGCCTGTAACCTCGATGAAAAAAGTTATTACTCTATGGATTACTGCCTGGACATTTTTACGTGTCCTCTCAAAGTCTCCACGTACTATTCTATGTGCGTTACCAGTAGTGACATTTACCTTTCACCTTTCCTCATTCTCCAGGATTCTGCAACATTGCTCAACTGTGGCTATACGCACCAAGCTCTGTGTGACGAACTCCAGTACCAGAACTGCCTTGAGCAGAAGGTAGACCTAATTTACGACAGCCCGGCGGGTGATGTATGTTCAGATTTCCATCACATAATGCTCACTGTTTTAGGAAACCCCGGTGTATGAAGAACTTCATGACATCACGGTAAGTGAACCACAAAATGTTCCCATATAAGCACATCTTATTTAGAGAATAATCGACGTCAACAAACAATGTTTGCATTATTTGGGTGGTATCACGGATCTGGAGGATTTCTACTCGGTAATTTTCCATAATATAAAGAATTTAACCTGTCGCAGGACTTAACTGCTCTGAATACCAAGCGTGCATTGGAACTCGTTTCACAAAGAATGGGATCTCGCTTTTGGAAACGAGTGAGTTGGAGTGACGACTTTTAGTTGGATATCTTCCGTCAGAGTTAATATAGCCCATGATGCTTTCTTACTGCTGTCTAGAAATAAATGTAAAAAGTTGAACGGATTTTTCTGTAATTATTGTCGCACTCTTCTGCCTCAGTGTTAGTCGATGATGTGGTGCACGAAAGAATATTCCACTCACGACACTTTGCGTTCAGTTTCTCGGATAATGGAAGTTGGAATATTGAAGGCTGAGCTATTTAGTTCATGGAATTTCATTTATCACAAGGATACCGATGACTACACAGCGGATATTTTAAGTGAAACTGTTTGACGTTTCGACCACCGAAGGTGACCTTTAGCCAGGAACAAATAGCTGACATCAGAACATTGATAATGTGGTCATCCAGGGACTGGTCAGCTTACTGTCATATGTGCTGTGATTGATGGAGTATCATGTGTCCTATCGGTTGCGAACGCCTGTTACTCTATACGCATACCTCGTGTGTGACCTTGGGAATGAGCTGCCACGTCACTTGCGGTCTCGTGCTCGAGTCACCCTTGTGTGATAAATTAAACTCAATCAAACGGCAAACAACTCAAAACTGTCAGACCTGTTAACGCACAAAGGTGTCACGTGAACAGCTACTATTCAGCACAGCATCTCTGCACATACACCGAGATTTCGCTGCAGCAGATGCACATTATCAAATTTAACCCGATCGCTCTCAGCCCACACACGAAGTGTGATAGCTGAGTAATGCTTTAGTTCTTTCAGCTTGCTCGCGTTTTTTAAACTGACAGGAGATTGTCCTTTATAATCGTTGATTCGAACACCCAATTATCAAGTGGTTTGTCCAGTGTGAATACAGCAGCAATAGGTGCGATAAATCTCGTAGACGCAATTGGTATGATCATCAAGCTGAATCGGGCAATTCGTGCTAACCAGCTGTCCCTGCACGGTGTTTTCCATTTGGAAAGTGTTGCGGATGTTGAAGATGGAGAGCACGCAACTGATACTTTCAAATGTGTGCTGCCGTTACGGGATCCGCGTTGTGTCAACTGGTTCAAGGCTTTGTCTGGTTGCTGTAACCAGGCCGGCTGAAGCGTATGTTCGGTAAAATCTGTTGAACACTCACTGCTTCTCAATGTCCGTTTAATGCAGCTGATCTCGCTTTCGGGCGAAACTGTGCTAATACAGATTCCATTCACTCGGTGAACCAGTATTGCGAATAATCGATCACTTCATACGTAGTGGGAAAGCAGAGTTGAATTTTTGTAGCAATCTGATTGGGTTAGTTTGTAACGGACTTTGGTTCCAAAGTGATGACGGCTCCAAGAGACTTTAAAGTAAAGGAAAGCAATCGTTTTATTAGATATCTCATGTTTCACAGTGAAGCAAGTGGAGTTGCATAACGTGCTGAGATATGATAAAAACTGATTCAGCTAGCGTCCTTATGATAACAAGTGTGTCATCGATGCATCTCAGCCAAACTCTTAGAGGACTGTCTAAACTGCTCAATGCCTGAGATTCAAGCTATGCTAAGAATAGGTTGACCACATCAAGGTAAACTGAGGGCAACTCCATCAGCCTTTTTGGAAATCTGGCCATTAAACATGCACACAGTATACTGCAAGTATAATTATATACATTGCATATTCTTCTAGACATGAAGAGGAGTGCGGCTCTTCTTGAGGGTAGTTCATTGGCTACCAGCGATGTGTACATTAGTGTAAACTAAAACAACACCAGAATTGATAAAATTCTAATCGTCACCAAGAATTACCTGATTTATGATCTGACTAAAATCGTTTCTATTGGCAATTTGACTCACCATATTACTTTGAAGTGGATTCAGTATTGCTGCAATATTTTTGGATAAACTATGTGTGGGACAATTAACATAAGCCATAGTCAGATGTTGTGGAGTACCCTGTTTGTATACTCTGGTATCCTGAAATATCCAACCGGGCTGTTCGATTTTGGTGTCAAACGAAACCACAAGAATCGTCCCTTGTAGGTTTGGGAAACTTTTCTTAGTTGCATTCAGGTTCTTGCCTCCATTTGAGTAATTCTGTTCTCCGTTCCGGTTGATTCGCATGCATTTCTTAAGGGTTACTTTTGTACTAGTCCCTTTCTACTTGGTTGGCCAAGTGAACAGCTATTTTTGTCACTTATCTTTCTGCGACTTGTTTCATCACTCTTGATGCCTTGTAATCTCATTTTCTGACTTTTGCTAGGTTTCGTAAGGAGCCTCTTTACTGTTCTGTTTGTTTTTTTGATTCATTGGTTCATATTCTTCCTGGTTGTTTATTCCGGTAGTATTGATTTTATTTGTGGAGCTTTGGGTTCTCCTGATTCCTTCTACTGGTATTGTGCCTGGTTTTCTTGTACATTTTTATTAGGCATGGTTCCATAGTTCTTTTATCTTGAGACTGGTAGGCTGGGTGGACTGCAGTATGTTTCGAAATTCTGAGATGATGAAACAAGCATATCCTCAGGCTCAAAGATGATTGCTCAGAAGAATTCTAAGAAAAGGGAACCCATCGGAGATTTCAACTAGTCCAGCATGACATGCTTTAGGATGATGACGCTGAGTGAGAAAAATAACTTCCGATAATTTTAAAGGAAGTCTTCTGCTTGCTGGTAACATTACTCACTTATACATCGGAACCGTAGAGATGAAATTGGTTGACATTTGGCGTGCAACCATCACTAGAGTGCACGTCATTCACGAGTTACACGAAGAAGATGAAACAAGCTTCCGAGATAAATCACGGTTCCCTTCAAGAGAGAGTGAACTGGGTAATGAATGACGTCATCTTTAACAATTTGATCTTCAGTGAGGAAGACGTTTATTTTCGACGACACAAATCATGGTAAAAGGTGATAACTCGGTTGCCAAATGGAGGCTGAAAGGTGTAGTTCTTGAAGATACCAAAAGTCAGTCGGCGATTCTAGAAGCAGGAGGGATAGTCGACCTGTATATCCTTGTGTCTGTGACTCCAGAAAAGCGGCTTAGAACCATGGTCTTGCGGGATGAGAGTGATGAATTATGGGCAATTCAGATCACTGAAGTGTTGTTCTTTGCTGTCATCAAAACCACCGACTGGTCCATTTATAACCGGAATATTGCCCACTCCAGAAAACGGATCTCTAATAATTATGCAACGATTCAAAGTGATCTGCGTCTGCGGGCCACCGAAAATGTCAAGGAACTAAAGTTCACACTGTGCAAATTTTTAATGAGAGATGCTGACTATTAATAATGATAATATTGGTAGGAAAAATAATTTGTTGGTCTGTAGAATCTTGATCTTTTGTCTTTGATTGCTGTTATGGTGTTTTGTGATCCTCGAACTTATGGATCTCGATAAATTGGCTTAAAGGGATCTAAATTCAACACCGAAGGTGGTGCCATTGTACAAATAGATTTGGTCATCAGCAATAATGACATTATTTTCTGATGCACCATTGTGCCTGAAAAGGAACAGGCTAGTTACTATAACGTTTTAGGCACGGCAGTTTTACCTTTGTACCAAAGGCCATTGTTTCAATTGCACGGGTTTTATCAGCTGAAGTTAAGTGTCCAGTGTGGTTGATATGCTCTCAGGTTGCTGTATTTTGCTAGTGCTCAGTACGTAATGATCATCATCATGAGGATGATTTTGTTTCTAGATGGGTGTCAAGCCTCAAACGGACGTCTCTATCTCCGCAGACAACAGAAACGATAGTTGCTTTAAAGAAAATCTGCTGCACTGCTTTCTCAACACTTTTGCCTGGTAATCACATGATCATTGTTAGCCCGTAAGCCGAATAACGTTGGTGTTTCCACGTGACTGGTTGACAAGCAACAACCGTCACTTTTCACCATATCCGTCGTGATTTGACCGTCTTTTATAGTACCGTTCTGACAACACGTTCACACGACCCGGGCATGATTAAGCGTTGGAGTCGAATTTTTCTCTTATTAGAGCTCATCTGCGGTGTAATTTTTAAATTTGTCTACTCTTACACAGTCTTTTGGTAGCGGGAATTGTGAGGGTTAATGTAAATAGTTAAAAGTAGAGCGCGTGAGGCGGTGGAGGAACAATGCCTTTAAATACATTGGTAATAGCTTAGAGGAAAATTCCGGCTTGAGTTAGAAGCTTTAATTTAGCGCTTTTGACTGCACGGTTATCAAATACCACATATATCACAAAAGGCAACCCCGTGCCAAAATAGTCTGCCGATGGATGAATAACACATTATCTCGCTTTGGCGAAATTCGAGTAGACTCTTCATGAAAGCACCGCCTTTCCTTCTTCACCAATACGGTTAATGCACATACTTCTGATCAACAGGTCGTTTCGAAAGAATGCGTGGCACGCATTATTTAAAGTCGCTAATATCTGGATGCAAAGAATCCTGCGCATTCCAGTTGAGAAACGCACAGCCCAGTTTGCCTGCAGTACTCTGCTTCAATTTTGGTCGTGGTAGCTTTTGAGTGACAACAGCAACCTTCATCTGGCATTCATGAGTCGGTGCGAATTACATGGGACGCCTAGTTTTGAAAGATTAATCACTGGTAGAATGGGCTATTTTGGTGTAATGTTCATAACTAAATTAATATCCCCAATGGGTAGTTTTTTCTTTTTAGTCAAACTTAAGACATGCAGTTTCCAGCACATGTTACTAAGAGGGCTTATATTTAGTTTATAACTAATTCCAGCATGCTGCATAAAACTAAAGGAGTGAAATCGTTACTAACACCATGATCATAAAAAAACTCACGACCCTACGTGTATCATAGTATACTTCAAATGTTACCCACCTATTGCTGAGATGCAAAGATGACAGTGTAATAGAAAAAACATCATCATCATTGTTCGATAAGTGATGGTAACCACATCTCAAGTTTAACCATTTCATAGTTTACCAGGCCTGGATTTACTAGCTTCAGATAAGAATGTCGGTTCCTCTCAAGCAGTTTTGACTTTTGAGCCTAAAAGCTGAATTCGAGAAAGATCGTCCTTTTTCATTTCAAAAGTAAGATAGCCTGGGAGTGTGTGAAGAGAAACTGGAACATTATTTCTGAATGCATCTTAAACTGAAAATAAATTAGTATATTTATTCGCCTGATGGTAACCACCATTTTGATGCAGGAATGTTAGAAGCTATAATAAGTGTCAACAGTGCAGGTAGACGCAGCTAAGCCAAGTGAAACTCTTGTCAGTTTCAAGAGTAGTATACTCCTGATATGTCTTGCACAGGCTTGAAATAATCAGAGGTAGTATCCAAACAGGACAACATCATTTGCACTGATTTGACATCATGGCGAACAGTTATCCAAAACCTAATTTTATACAGATCTTAACAGTTCCCGCTTGAAAAATGTAGCTTCAGCAGCATTAGTAGTCCTCAAGATATAGTTAGGCCAATGCGCTATATTTTCCAAAAAAAATTCAGGCTTTTTGGATGGCTTTAGCTATATATATATATATATATATATATATATATAACAAACACGGATAACGTGAAAGAGTAGATCCAATGATATCACCAGTTCTTCCAGAACACACCTGGTCTCATTCTAAGTATCGTACCCTCTGTCCGGTGTAGGAGTAATGATCCACCCCCTGAAAGAAGTTTGGTCGACCCAAACGGTGCTTGTCAAAAATAGGCTTTGCAACGGTTATCTGGAAGTCTCACTGGCTACTTTGAAATGTTATTGTGGAAGATGCACACGAATAGTTGATATCCTCCCCTATCATCATGCTTAATTCGACAGCTGGGACACAGTACTTAGGAGTTGGTAGTGGCAGTCTCGTTTTGGACTGGTCATGGGACAAGTACGCTACACCGTACCCCACAGACACCGACACATTTTTGTTACCATCAAGGACTTCATTTGAATGTAGGCTTTATTTATAGCCTGTCTTAATGCTTTTTGGTGAGTCCCCTTTGGAAGGGGACGGGTACATCCTCTTCCGACTGCCTAAAGGTATTCGCGTATATACTCCGATTCTGGTGAAAACGTAATGGTGGAACCGATTCGATGTGCTTGGCATACAACCAGTACACGATTGTCCGTGAGTAGCTAATTGGCGTAAATGGCCTGAAGTAAATCTATTCTCCTGAAGGACATCTGTCCTGAACGTTTCTGACCGTTGACTCATTCATCACTTGGCAAAATGATATCCAAAAGCCCACGTCAATAATCCCTTCGGTTTCCGGGCACAGGTCGTTCAAGCTACGATGGTCCAGTTGGCATTTCTGATATGCCTGCAAATTACTAATATGTTACCTAAGTGGCGTCTCAGAAAGTACAGTTCTCTGATGCCGTCATCCGCTTTGTTCTCAAGGCTCAACATGATGGTATCAAACAAGCTACGACCCCACAGCCTGACCGTTGATACATCATCCGTCTGTTTGTATAATTACCGTTCAAAGGAAAATTTACGCATAACCCTATCTGTTCAGTCAGTCGGAAGAGATACTAAGTGAACGTGATTACATATCATACAAATGAATGGGAAGAAATTAAGTAGGACTGTGGATCAAGAGAAGCTGGACGCTTATCAGAGTTCAGGTGCCATTTAGTTGTTTGCTGAGTTCGAAACTTCTGTTAAACAAAGTTGTTGCAACGGATTAAATACGTTCCATAAACCACTTAGCCGATTTGTGTCGGTGCGTGACTGCCATCAAAGTGGAACACCTGCATTGTGGCTTTTGAGCAAGCTGTGCAAGTATGCGCATCGTTTCTCATTATGTGTGAGACACTCACATACTGCTTCGGAACCATGCTTTTCAATCATAAGATTACGTAGACTTACCTGTGCTTGGGGAATTTGGTCGCAAATTTCTTTCTATTCTTCAGAACTACGTCCATCTTGATTTTATACTTTTTTCATACCAAAGAATCTGTCCGGAACCTGAATTTTGACACAGTATCACATCTGGTCGTATCAATTGGTAACCCTCCAATTGGTCACGGTTGGTTTATTCACCATGTACAGTATCGGAATGTTGAGTCAACGAAATTCATCAGAACCCCATGGGAAGTCCCTCGTCTGATTCTTTAAGCGTTGAAACTGTTTTTCAAATAGGGTAATATTCACTCTGATTTCGGATAAACAGGGTCTAATACCTTGTATTGAACGTCTAGTTTGTATTCTGAATAGAGTTTGCGAAGATAATGTCCAAGAATGATTATCAGCATTAGTTCCAAACGAAAGCTGGAATATTATCCTTATCTGTTTCACCCAACACACTCAACTGATATCATTTATTATCGTTTATTGATGAAGAACATGTTCACAGACAGAAAAAATTAAATGCAAGCGATGAATGTGAAAGGGTTACAGGAGAATATGAGATAAAAGGGAAAAACGTCTCATTCGAAGTCATGCCACCAACAGTTCCCATCAGATAAGATGAATTCCGATGTATGTGAGAATTTTTGTATGGAAACGCGCGTGTAAAGACCAACAACCGAAGAATGGACAAACAATGCTGAATGCTCTCCAAGGCGCGGTAAGCGCTAGAACAGTCAAGACTCGCACATCAGGCACAATGTGTCCGTCATACTGGGTCTGGTGTGAGATTCAATGGCAAGAATGTTCACTCAACGCCATGTACCACGCATAAAGGTGTCGTAAGTGTGCACGGAGCCCACAATGGCAAGCAAACACAAGTCACTGACTGTGACCTTAGGAAGGCCTAGTCCAATAACAG
>SJOL01001508.1:0-32114 GCA_004794785.1 Opisthorchis felineus | reverse complement strand
TATATATATATATATATATATATATATATATATATATATCACCATGCGAGTTGTGACGAACTGTGGCAAAAATGCTAATTGTTTCCGTTTGATAATGTGAGGGGACGTGTATTAATCAAAGCCCTCAGGCGTCATTTGTTCCGGTTTGCAAAACGTATGGATTTAATATTGATCTGCGTCCTTCCAAGGCCATGCAGACCCCAGTAATTTGCTCACTCCAGCTTATGGGCACAGATTCACCCATTTACTTAACATTCAACCAAAACTTCGTTCTGTGGCACACACTGGATCGATAGTTTGATGACTGCGCGCCGCATTACTAGACTGTCTTACTGCGCGGTCCAACGTTGGTCAACACAACTGTTGAAACGTACGACATGGCAACCGATTACCGCCCTCAATGGAGAACTGCAGAGTTAGTCACAGAATCACACAAAAAATAAGATTCCATAGTGCAACAAGAGAACATGGGTGTTGCGCAAGATTGTAACCCGTTTGCTATTTGAGCACCCGATGCTTACAGTCACGTCGTGTCACTGTTTAGTAGCAGCTGGTCATATTTGGCGGAACAAGCAAGTGTGCTGAGTTGATATCTTAAAGCGGTACCAGACGGGATGGCAGTACCAAATCTGAACATCAGTTGATTACTTGGAAGCCTTTGTGGTTAAAATATGGAGTCGAGTGTGCTTTGGTATGTTCATGTGGCAGGAGAATTACTTGAATCGGCATCACGTGGGCGTAAATTTTGGTTGGTTGGCGTAGAGTAAACATGTTCTGTGGCAATAAGAAATTGCCCCATCCCTGGAGGGGATCAAATGCACATGTAATTTTACACAGAGAGTTGTGAACACAATGAACCACGGTGGAAATTCAAAGCCACAGGGTCAGTAGTAACGCGCACAGAAGCCATTCGGTATTCAGTGATAACACAGAAATAATCTCAATTGACCATTAATTGGCCTTCTTCATAGACAAAGACAGGAGTGAAATCTTGCGAAATTTCAAAGTAAATTAGGGGAGTGTCAAGTCAAGGCAAACACGGCTTTATGTAGCTGTGTGAGTGAGTTTCATTCGGTTGTCATTTTAGCAAATCGAACCTGTCGAAAAAAGCAAGATGACACAATTTATAATAGAGACAGAAGCAGAGGGAATGACCTTTAGATAAGATTTTTTTAAGGAAAGGTCAGGAATAAACATTAGGAAAGGTCTACTGCATTTGAAATAAATCCTTCCTTTAGGTGCAGGGAGTCAAATAGATAAGCAGATACGTTTAATGTTGAAATTTTATTAAGCTCACGGGAAACACGTGGAAGCTTTAGATTCAAAGAGTGAAAGGGAAAGGATATCTTACTTTATGATGCTTAGACCAGGGGAGATTGTTGGTAGGCGTGAGGCATAAATGCTTTACGAAAAAGCACTTGTGAATACTTTGGTTACCAGCCATGACGCCTTTATATCAGCTGCCTGATAAGAGGCCAGCTAAAGCGTGCTGACATTTCAGTGCATTTAAAATGAACCAAATTAACAGAGACAAATGTGACGCAAACCAGAGCGTCAAGTGCTGAGCGGGACTGACAATGAGGGAAATGGAGGGAGTCGAAGACATTCTTATTCTCCACCATTTGTTCCAGGAAACTTTCTCGCATCACTGAAATGCGGGCCACAAAACGTAACCTTTTCTAGCTTTTCTTAGAGCGTGAATGTTCAACGGATATTCAACGATTAATCATTTTACTGAGGACACAGCAGAGCAACTGAGTCAGTCAGCGAGTAGCGGGACAGAATTAGTCAGGTTGGGCAATCATATTGTTCAGATTTGGGCAATTTTTGAACAAGTAAGCCTTCGTGCATGCCATCCTAAAACGCGATTAAGTTCGACAGGCTTACATGCTACAAATCATTATCTCAGATACCATTAGTTTGGAGGGTTACACGTCTTGACAGACGTGTTGCTAGTGTGTTACACACACTAGCAAGCGTGTCTATGAAACTTTGAGAATGGTCCACGGCGTTCCAGTCTTCAGGAGTCTAAACTCACTGGAATTTCGACGTAAAGAATTCAAGACCTTGACCAAATTTATGCGCTCCATATCCGTTTGAGAAGTTTGTCTTAACTAGAAGGACGTGGACGAAGAAAGTTGAGTTTTAAACAGTCTTCACTCATACGCCCTTGAAGATGTTGGCTTTCATTAGGTCAGTATCTACTGGATGAAAAATGCACAAAAAATAAGCATTTTGAAAAACCACGAAACCTCTTGTCACACCGTTGGGCAGCCTACGCACTAATAGTGGGCACATTGTGCAGAAGGACGCAGTAGAAAGGGAGTTTAGAGATCAAGGTTAGTAGATTAGTTAGGGGGCAGTCACTTTTTCACCAGAGGCCACCAGCCTAGCGGAACCAATAGGGTCTTTGAAGATGAGCTTAACCCTTTGCGACTGTTACGGAAATATGCTAAAGCGTTCAAGATTTTGTTTGTAATTTTTCTGTTTGTAATTTTCCAAACTTCTAAGAGGCGTGAATAGGATGAATTTGACTAGAATGTCCCATGTCTAAAATGGTGGTGTTTACGTGGTGGTGATTGCGTTAGTTCCGCAGGTCTCTCAACAGGCAGCATTCAAGATATGATCAAACACGAACAGAATATTTAAGGTGTGTGCCTACTAACCATATGATCACTTAGACCACAGAAATAGAATGACTCGACTCAAGTTTGACTGCCACACTCAGAGTTAAGCACTGCATCAAACAGCTAAAACTGCGCTGAGTTATTTGGGGTTACGGATGAATGTGTTCTAAATTAGCACGCTTTAATGACGAGTAATAACAGTTAACAGCTAACAAGCCGGATGCATGGAGAATCGATCTATATTGAGGGATGTTCCGTAACGTGCAATTTAAAGTTGAGCTAGACATGCTGGTTTGTACTCGAATAAGAGGACAAAGCACCATATGACAGAGGATGTCTGTGACCACTTTCGTGTAACCGTTAAAACTACAGACCACCGTTGTTCATTACAGTTTTACTACGACGCCCGGCAAATCGAAGTCAAGCTAAATGAGCGATGTGCAAAGTTTGCCTGCGAGAAGGAACGCGGACACTGGGAGAACTGTGAAGGTTCTGTCATTGAGGCGAGAAATCTGGCGAATCAGATAAAGGTAAGACGTTGTGCTGGTTCGTTTTTTATAAAGGGTGTAATTTTGTATCTACTCGTAATGTCGTTTAGGTTAACCGAAAATGAGACTCCGTTGCACTAAAAGCTGGTGCGTGTTTCATGAAAAGGGATCTTTTACTCAGTTCTATCGCGTAAGTGAGACTGCGAACTACTCACAGTTTCATTTATGATGGACAGCCTACGAGTCATCCAAAGATCCAGATAAATGTTACAATACTTCTTGAGTGATTCAGCTTCTGGACCTCACTCACTTCAGGACATGGTTAATACGGTAGTTTCCTATAATTAAACCCGAAGAAGAGGAAAGTTCGCCGCAGAGACGCTGCCCTATTAGGAATGACCTAGCATAGCGAAATTCTAGGACAAGATAAATCCAATTTTAACGAGAAAAGCTATTAACAAGCTCACCTCCCCTACCAAGTAAAATCCCCAAAAATGCCTTATATTATCTGTGAAAATTCCGTCTGGTTGGGATCTGCTTACTCGGCAACATTCCACCTGCCACACCAGAGCTTCTCGGACTGTCACTTTCCTGGCCGGCATAATGTGACCAGGCGCATTTGACTAGGTGAAGATTTTAGATAAACGACAGGTTACCTTTAACCACTGCAGAATGGTTTGCTTCAAGTACTGTTTACCCGGTGGTAGAGCGATAACTGACCAATCAGCTGGTTTACTGCGTCCAGGCGTCTAACCATCATAGTCTACCGTAAGGGCAGTGGAATGTTGACAGTAGCACCCCATAAAAATTAGGGAAGAAAGGTAGGGTATTAATCCGCAAAATACCTTCAAACGATTTACCTCGGACTAGTTACTTCCATGTAGCTAGCGAATGCGTGGCACGGCAAGAACATCTGAATGAAGTACTTTATCTCGTATGCTCCATGCCGTTTGAGGACAACAATAAGTAAATACTTCCTGAAATGCTACTATGTCTGGTAAAAAAATTAGGAAGTTAGGTAAAAAATAATAAAAACGCTGACTATCTGTATAAGATAAATCATGCTACAAGGAGAGAAGTTGTGATGAAGAGACGTTTTTCTGGTAAATGGAATTGTTTTATACTCTCAAAGTCACACGGGTGTTCCTCTAAGACGTCGACAGTCATGCAGCCAGCCAACACCAGATCACGCGATAAAAAGTTATACCGAAAGTTCTGCGCGTGATGTATCCCAATTTTGAAAAATTGACACTGTTGAGGCCAATACTGCGCATCTTAAGTACATTACACAGTAGACTAGATCTTTGGCATTATTGTCACCCGAAGGATTTTGCCAGGTCCTATTGAAAAAGTAGAAAATAGGTCGTAGCCCAGCCGGGTGATATGTGGTATTTCGATTTTCTTTCCTTTCACAAGTGAATGCTTCAAAAGTAGTCACAGTAGAACAAATAGAATTTCAACGTTTACGATCGCGGAAAACTTACAGTAAGCATGTGTTTGCATTTGGAAACCGCATGTGAAATTTTAGAATGGTGTATTCATTGTCATTACTTATTCCAATATAGGATTACTCGATACTCGGCATGAATAATATATTTGTTGCTGAGCATATGACCTACCCATAGATAGACTGTGAATTCCTACCTTTTAGAAAATACATAGGCTAACAGCCATGAGACAAACCCGCTAATTCCGTACTTGCTCTCCCATGCACTCCTGACCCTTCATTTTTCCCACTGAGGCCGAAATAATTAAGTGATTCTATGCACCACCCCATGGTAATGAGACAAAAGGATTACAACTAATTAGCATGTACAATCCTCGGGTTGCGAGGATGCAACGTTCCTTGCAGGCAAATCTTAAACGTTTTCAGACTTGGCAAACCCTGATTTATAATAATTTCCGCTTTCACTGAAAGCAACGGTGGGAAATGTGTCAGGATAACGTTCGTCTTATAACGATTTTCTACACCCGGTTTCCATTCGCAGTTGGATGTGCATATTGGCAACGGACTTCGGCTGATGAAATTGCTCACTACAGTACAGGGTTGCTTAAAATCGAACACGTATTTCATGTTCACGTTGTGCAACACGCAGCTTCTCGCCTAGACAACATTACCTTCCACAAGTTGTTACATGCTGCGTGATAATTTCACTAGAGGTGCTTACGCATCACTTTCAAACTGTCTATGAGTAGTATAAATTTAATAAAGTAGAATATTCCGCTTCCTTCTCCACTGAGTTGTATTTCACTCTGATGCTTATGGATCACCTGGAAATAACATTATGCAAGTAGTTCATTCTTGTTTTTGTACGCAAGCTCAGTTCGGTTATCCTAAATGAATGGATCAACTATCTCTGTGTGATGGATTGTGTTGACTATGGGAAACGAGGGTTCCTGGTCGAATGCCGCTCATATCGTGACAAGGTGACTGATTGATCAATTTAAATACCACGAGCGAAGAAGAATTTTTCGTTCACACTTGCACTCAGAAAGATTGCCAAGGCGCTTCTTATAAATGATGGAGAGGGACGAGTATACTCAATGTATCTTAATTCATGCACCCATATCACCATGAAGCATTGATCGATTTGTCGCAAACTTCACGTTTGCGTTCTGTTACGACCTTTCCTGGAGAAATTTAGCACATAGACCGGTCACCAGTTCCTGTCGCTGGGTGTGGATGGTGCCTGTGACAAAAAGTAATTCAAGCTCGTGTGTATGTGACTCGACTGCTTCAATCTCGAGAAAGGTTTTTTTTTCGTAGTTTTGTAGCTCAGTATCTACCGCACGTTGGCGCCAACTTCGTTTTCTCATTGAGCTTGGCGCGGAACGTATCGTCAGCTACAGCAAAAGCCGTGGTTATGCTGTGGTTATCCAAACAATGTGATGCATGCTTGCGCTTACAACCTGAACTTACTGCTGGATATCCATCTGAAACGCATCTACCAATAAATATATCCTAATGTACTGAAGTAAGCAGGTGGATAACTCTTAAAGGCACAACATTTCTCGTCTTATTCACCCATGATTTGGAAACCATCCTATTACACACAGTGACAGACACTGTTAGACTGTTGTCACTTCATTCCATCTCACTAGATACATAAACACTAAACGATCACACTTTACACTGGATGGTGATGAATCGGTTGAGCTGGACGAGTCAAACTGTAGGAACTCTGTCCAGGTCATTTTCGTCTGAAGAATCTTTCCTAGTGCCTGGAGCAGACTTACGGTTGTCATGAAAACCTACATTATATCATACATATGGCTTTGGCATAGCTTTGGCTGCGTTTTGACCTAAACTCCAGATTTCCGACGCTTTAGGTGGGCGTGTTACCCCAACCTCACCAGTGCATGCTGAATAGACATTAATTATGATATCTGAAAAGGCGAGCCTCATCCAATATTGAGCAACGTGATCTATCGGTATGCATGTTCACAAGCGTTCAGTTCTCACGTTAATTGTATATAGTTCTTTATCCCAAGGCTCGTGTCAAGTTCTGACCACAAATGTTTGTCGGTAGTGATTTTTCAGCACCGCCACGCTCAAGGCTAAAAAGTTTGGACGAAGATGGTGGATTCGAAGTACACTCATTCGCAAACTAATTTGGTTTTAACGAAGGGGGGTTCAAATGAATCCCAGCTGAATCTCTAGTTCTTGATATTCTTCAACCGAATGTTTCAGATTTGTTTCGAGACATCGCAGCACATTGAAAAGATGGGGGGTTGACATGGGGTTACCAAACACCCTTCGATAGTCCACGACCGGTTTTGTTAGAACCGAATTAGTGTGTAACTTAGGGCGTTTTGTGAGCTGCATGCAATTTTGGTTCAAGCAGACCTTGGGGACTGCGCCCACCTGGTGAGCTCTAAGGAGCACGAAAGCGCTTTCTCAATAGTCGTATACAGTCTGCTATGTTGTTGGTAACTGGATAACGTTTCGCGAATACGTAAGTATTCATCTGGTGACTGTCTCCATTCACTAGGTATTGCCTTGTGTCAGGTTTACCTGACTGTGTGGTGCCCCCTTTACCTAAAGTCAGTGAGTCATGAAGTACTCATTTCCACGCATTTTCATGCCCACACTTTTGAGGGCATTTTCATCTCCCACTACCCATCGAATTCTTGCTATCAAAAGTGGGGTGAACTTTTACTTGTCTACATACAGTACAAGGGGCGGGCGTGTCCTAATGGATGTGCGTATAGCAGAAGACGCAACGCCCAGATAACACTGACTGAACCGAGAAAGACAATTCGCCACAGCAGGAGAGCTAAGTTACAGCACCTGGTCACAGTAATCACCATCCAACTTTTGTTTCTCAGCCGAGTTGGGTACAATTGTTTAGGCCATTACGGCAGGTTTTCTCTTAATAGATAAATAGCAAGCCATCTGACGACACTCTGTTTGCAGGCCTTCCTATTCATCTTATGCAGCGGTTCATCTGAACACATTTTATCACTGTTATTTGTGTGATTCCCATGAAGTTCATTGATATACACAGGTTTTTACCGCATGGGTTATGAAGCCGATTTGTCCAGTACCTCACTGGTGAGCTTTTCGGATTTGGAATCTAGTGCTCCCTCAGAGTGAGTGCAATCATCCTGAATCTCTTTTTAACGAAGCCTCCATCATAACGTGATGCGTGTAAAGGCGTGATAGTGTTTTTGCCCCTTTTTGGGGTAGAAGTGGTTGAACTAAGATGCACTAAAAACAGATAACTTGGAATACGGATACCACTCAGCTTCTAAAGTTATGTATAATGAGACAACCTTCACAGATCACTTACGTTCTTCGTGGAGTGAAGTAACTGTATCGCCTGTCCTGGTGCCACATTTAACAAATATGGGGAAGACCTAAGTATTAATCGGGTTTACTCTTGCTGCGAATATTAGCGACAGTTACGGAATCACTTTCCCTGTTAGTTCACTACGTATGCAGTACTGGTTGAGGAACTAACCTCAAAAACTTCCTCTCTGTGATATTGCCCTGCAGAATGACTTTCAACATATGGACCATCTGTCTTCTCGTGCATATGAGATCCTCAAACGTGCAGGTTCGATTGTCCCAATTCACTTGCGTCAAGCACGCCTAAAACGCCCAGTGAAAGGCATCATGTTGTGCGACTATGAGACAACATTTGCCAAGCTGTCTGCCGGTGATACCGTGTTTGTATTGACAAACTCAGGCCTGGGTGAGGAGGGTAGCACAGAATATAGTGCAACAACTGGGACTGGTACGACTGGATACAGTCCTTCTACACATACGGAATCGACTACGAGCGAAGAGATTGACGACGACAGTTTGGCAAAAACATCAAGAAGATCAACAGATGTCCACCCTACTGGACAAACGCTGCATGCGCACTTTCCTTTGGAAAGATCGGACTCTAGCGCAGCTTCGGACCTTGCTTCATCGGCCTCCACTTCATACCTGACAAATGGTTCTTATCAAGGAATATCAGCTGCAAAGTTACATTGGCATGTACGTACACCTGATGGTAGAGTCGATTGTCGTGTTCCGTCGGTATGTGTGCTACTTCCGGCACCTGATATTGATGCCCATCAACGTGCAGTTGCGTAAGTGTACAAAGCCTTGTCAGTTCAGTGCCGCACTTTCTATTGGATCTTTGATTGACATGTTTCAGCCAAATTTACAGTTTATATTTTTGCAGCAGATCAGGTGTGGCCTACTCTGCATTTTTCCAACGGTCTGGGCTGCGTCAAGAATGTAAGACTGCTTTGCCTTGACGTGCTGTTTTCACGTGTACACCAGAGTAGTATCCAACAGGATCTGTAAAATGCAAAAGGTTATCCGTAAACCAAACTTTCAGCAGTCAAGTTTTTCGGCATTTATTGACGTAAATCATCCAGAGCTAGTTAAGTTATTCCAAGTGCTGAGTTTGAAATCCAATTCCGTGGAACAGTCAGTTTGATGCTAATAGATTTTCCAAGCAGTGGATTCAATCGTATAACATGATGCATAACGACGCATGCCCACAATGTAAGCTGCATCTGTTGGGCATATAAATTCCGAATGTTTGCACATCATCTCATCGTTAAACCACTTCTTCACAGATCCACAGAGTTGTCAAGATGTCTGGTTTATTTTGTTCAAAATCGAGTAATCGGGCCATTTCTTAAAATTGAGCGAGTGCTGCTGAATATTTGTAGTGGAACATGTGGATACTGGTGCTTGCTACTATGTAGGCGGGAATTTGTAGTACCCATTCAATTCAGTTTAGCTTTTTCTTGTTGAAAGTTATCAAAATCATAGTTGACTGATAAGCTTACGTTAACTAATGCGTCACTATGCAAGCGGAATCAATGCATTCCGAAATCGTCCATATTTGACAATTTCTGGGGGTAAGAAGAGAGATGCCCAGGTATAGGGACGGAAGGGCATGTACGGATTCCCAAAATTATTAGGCAACTCAAGGGCCTGTCCAGAAACAAAGTGCCTCACAGAGCAAAACCAGTTAAGCCAGCTATTCCGTAACACAACTTGCAGGCAACATACCCCGGCTCCTTCATGACCGCAGTTCAAAGAGTTATCATTCCAATGTGTGTAAATCTGAACTACTGTATAAAGTTGAGGAGCTACCCGCTTCATTGGCTACCTGACAAAACCCCCCAAAATTGGTACGTTTGATTGTTCTTATACTCACTTTTGATCACAGAAGCTTGGCGGTGAAAACTTACTGGACTGAACCTTGGACCTTGGATGAACAATTAGAAGAGTTCTCCTGAAAGACTTGTTTATTTAATACAGTTATTGTCTGGTCTGGTGCGGTGACTGACCTTGCTTTCTAATGCAAACCATAGTTGAATACCTTAATGCCACCCTGATGATTGACTCATGAGATGAACAACCAGTTTTCGAACGGAGTGGTCTTTGATTAGTATGCTTAGAAAGGAACAAACCATCCATGTTTCATCAACCTAGAGAAAGTTAAAGGGAATCCTCAGGGTTTTTTGGAGCGAACGTCTGGCAGTATTAGTAATATGGCTACCACCACTAATAATAACAATAATTCTGATTGACAGTAAATTTGAAAATTAGGAATCCGAGTCAACATTCAGCACGGTGTTACATTGTAGGTGGCGTGGCTGAGATCTCTTGCAGAACTGAGCCCACCTTACCTTACCTCACGTTTAGATCTACTACCAGACTAGGGGGCCCAAACCATTTCTGCGTCGGCGGTTACTTACTGTCACTTTAGCGAAATTTACTTTCTTGTCCTTATAAAGTTATGAGTGTGTGATTTGATACCCGCCAGTAGACTATCGAACCATAAATCACTCAGATGAGCCTTAGTAAGATTTCTTAACCAGGACGAACAACTTCCTTTCTATAATTCCCACTTGCAAAATTTTCAGCCCACGGGTTGACGACCATCGGACCTGCCATATTCTAGACAATCTGAATGAACTGCCTTTTTATTCATATGATGATAACATTGCTTCAGTGAATGTTGCGACCAAGTGTGCTGCAATCGGAATATCGGAACCGTGACCATTGACCCTGTTCAGTGCGGCTCAGTGTTGACAACCGATTGGATCGATCGGTCACAGTCAATCAAGACGAGAACAATATTTTCTGGGTTATCTACATTTGGTAACGCTTCACACATCATTTATCCCCAGAGAGACGGATCCGTATTGACTACTTTTGTCGTCAGGCTACACTGTATCGGTAGTAGAATTAGTTTTCTTGGTTGAGCGGTGTTTTCGCTCACTGTAGTTAGCGTCGCTGCCTTTGTAATGCTTTGTAATCTACACACTGTAAGTCAGTGCTTACAAGAGGTCCTGTCAGTGCACGTTACAACTAAAAAAACTACCGGTATATAGCTGGTGTATTTGCAATCTACGGTTCGGGTGGCCTTCAAAGACCTATACCCTGCGACAAAATTGTGGGGGACCACTTCAGTCCTTCAGGCTATTCACAGACACTGACGCAGTGTTCGTTCGCCCGTTCAGGGTAAAAACCGCCGTAAAAATCTTTCGACCAAACAGATATGAGGACAGGGGTTTTGAATTAACACATTCTGAGGTGAGCTGATCTGATTTCATTCAGGTCGGTGATTTTGAGAGGTCATTTACACTAGCGCAGTCTAGCTCAGGAGTAGCTGCTTGATACAGAGAGGTAAGCATATGGGTAGCACTGGACTACGACTGAAGTGGCCCCGAAATAACATATAACATCATTTGTAAACGGGGATCTCTACTTCAGTCAGGGGAAATAAAAGGGACACACTGCAATTCTTTTGCAGAAATGCAGAAAACGAATGATTAGTCTTACTTTCAATTCAACTATAACTGCATCAGAACTGAGAACGGAGACATTGCTTACCAGAACGACACAGGTATCACTCAGCAATGTACCGTTTTTGAGATGAAATGAATGTATCATCATTTTTACGTTGGTATGCACAAAACCCCACAAGAGATTATATCTAGTGCTGAGGAGGTAATAAACTCTATAAGGCGGATTCCGTGTTTCATTTGACGGCTGAACTGAGCTGAAGTCGACATGTACGATGCTCACAGATTCAAACGATGATGATTCAAGATCGCGATTGCAGTCTTCCTGAGCCAAGTGACGTACGGTGATGTTAAAAAGCACGATCTGCGCCGTCCGATTTCTGACAGTCCGGATGGCTAGGCGCACCACTGAAAAAGAGAGAATCCACAGCAGCCGAAGTGAAAGTGAAGCACCTTTTATGGTCTAGGATTTTATCTCTGTGAAGTATAGATGGTATGTGGTTAAAACATGGGAAAATCGCGGTCGATTTTTAAATAAGGAAACTTGAATATCACCTGTTCCGGTTTTTATGTAAAGGTCAGGTAAGAGAAATTGTATTTTGTCATGGCAACGCCTCCGTCCGTATTGTCTGGGCAAATTGCGTTTCCTCACCCAATATTCTTCACATGAGAGCGGCCGCCACAAAAATAGGACCACCTCAGTACTGTTTAGTAAAATTTTGTTTGGAATTGGGATATTTGAGGCACCTTACTTGCCTCCTAGACACAAAATTCTGTCCGAACAAGGACCAAGCTGAAAGCCAAGTAACTTCTGGCAGGGAGTTTACTGCTGAAATGAGTTTCAAGGGAAAATTTATTGGCGGTCTATCATAAGAGGTCGAAAACACTCCAGGCTACTTGTTCTGTTTAGGCTACATAGTCACTAGTCTAGTGTAAACATCCATAAAATCAAGCTACTAAGTTGGCCGTCTGCGGCCATTACAACTAATTTTTCGACGGTGTCCCTGAGGCTGTGCAAACAGTTCTAAAAGGGCCTCTGAGGAGATACCGTTACATGCTTCCGGGTTTGATGGAGAACCCTCACCTATGGTTCAAGTTAAAAGCGTCACTTATTCAAATCATACAGGGATCTCCTTTTTCAGCCTTCAACTGTGGTGGCCCTCTGCCCTAGCCGGACCATTCTTAGTGAATGCAATATGTGGTTATTTTGGGGTGATCATACGGGTGGGATCGTGTACCTTGTGTTCACCACCTCTATAGGTGTGTGGATGGTTCACGATTTTGTGAGTCCACGTGTGTCTTCGACCGCCGAGTCCGTTGCCTGGAACAAATCTAACTAAATGTTGTTGTGTCGGTGCTACTCCATCATGATCAATTCCTCCTTTAATGGATACAAGTAAACAAAAGTTTTTAATCTCACAACTGCTATTACGGCGAAAATGCGATAGCGCTATTTTTGTTAAATTAGCTGGGGTGAAGCGGATCCCGAAATACCCAAAGTTATCAGCTGATCTAGTCCTTCTGTATTTCTAGTTCCGTGCTGGAGTAATCACACGAAGGCATTATTAAATCTCTTCCACTTTTCAGTCTGAATCATGTTCTTCTCACTGCCTGGAAGGAGATCATCGACGAAAGACTCGCCACCTCCCTCGAATTCTTCAAATGCTTCCTACGACGTCTTTGCGAAACTGATGTAAGTCCCACGCAAACCTCATTTACAAGCGCTATTAAGCCGAATGTATGTAGCCTTCTGGGTGGACTTATAAGGTAATAAACACTCAAGTGACTGTTTTCCAAAAGCTTGTTTTCTCAGACATTTCCACTCTCAGGCAGCAAAGGTCGAATTTATGTGTTAAGGTCCTTCTAGATATATAAGTACATTTATGAATATGTCCCCAAAAAAGTTAAATTTGTTCATCCGGGTTGATAAGTTTTTCCGGTGCTTGTCAGAGGGCAAATTCAGGATACTAAGATTTGTCTATCGACACTTCTAATGGCACTTGATTTTTTTTTCCATCAGTCTGAGGGCGCACTCCACCGGCGGACTTTTATGATGCAGATTTTGAAGGTAGATTTCACGAAAAAATTCACCCATGTTAAGCACAACAAGCAACACATCTACGTGTACAGGATTGAGTGAACTATTATCACCACTGTGATTTTAAGCATACCGGCGTCGTTCGAGTGCTTGGTTCGAGAACAGAATAGAAATGACTCAGAATAAGCCTTAAAATGCCGTCCCGTTTGGTTGTCCATTAGAAAAATGTGGCCTTCTTTGGGGAAACAATGCGAAAACATGTGTAACCATACCAGCAGATATTTATGGTAGGCTCAACAGTATAGTTACAGGGGATATGGCCCGTGAAGCATAGGCAATCAGTGAAATCAAGAAGAGAACGAGCTGAATAGATAAAAGGAAAAACTAGACTGCTCTGTCGAATTGGAAGGTGGAGGGCGACCTGTCATGGAAACCGTACCCGACCAAGCAATAGCGCAGCCCAAGAGCTTTTTTTGTTTAAATTTTTGTCTCCTTTTTTCGTACTCGCTTCATGCTTGTCACATTTGGCAGCAGTCAAATGCAACTTTCGTGAGATGCGTTCAACAAAATATTTGTGTGATGGACACTATATTGCTTTTATTCCAAACGTCCCAATTGTGAAGACACGAAGTTTCATTCCCGGCGAATTAATGGAAGAACTTCTTTATTATGCATGCTGTTTAGTATCTACGTGAATCACAAGGAAAATTTTTACACCTGGTTTAGTCCAGGCATAGGTTTCGTAACACAGAATGCTAGCGCACCCTAATAGGGGGCGGATGTTGTATATGTTACTGTGCTGCTGAGTGCTTTACTGCTGGTTAGAGAGAAACAAGAGCATCCCAGATGGGAGCTGCGTGTGTGAACAAGTTACAGCGCTTGGCGCACCCTACACCTTGCAAACAAAAAAAACAATAGAGCATGGCAGGCAAAACTATCTGGTGACGACTGGCATGGGGATTCGAGGGACGTCGCCGGAGATGAATAAAAAACCACATACGTGTGCATAACCTAATCATTTCAGACTGGCTGCCATCTCAGAGGGGTTTTCCGGCTCACATCACTCAAGTGCGAACATGTTCACCTGTTCAGACGTAAAAATTTGGATGAGTCCGGCGTGCGCTAGTGGAGTAGTGGTAACACGCTCGCCTCGCGTGTAAGATCTGCGGAGTTCAAACCCGGCACAGCCATTGGATAGGTACTGCTGACGAGGTTCAGTAAGAGCGGAACTCGAGTCCAGCGCTTCCAACCCCTTTTGTGTGGGCTCACCAGAATGATTGCGCCAGGACCGAAAGACGATTTTTCAAACGGGAGTCACGTGAGTATGCACTGTACAAAATCCCGCAACCACCAACACCTGAAAAAATGGATAATCGCCCACAGATGGTAGACCAGAAACAGTTAGCGTACTGCAGAATATGGTGTCAGGTGAAAGGTGAGGATCAATATGTTCCTAGTACAACTTTGGAAGGTTTTGCTACTGGCATTGAACAAACTGAAGAAGACAGCTTTCTCCATCCCACTTTGGTGCACAGGACTAACAGGACAGAACTGCAAAAGCCGCCTCATGCCTCAGTTAGCACGACATTCGAGATACCGAAGCACATTTTCCTTACACGACTCACTGCTCATAAGTTATCTGATAACTCCTCGAGAGACCCATACTGGTTCCTCTCTTTATGGGGCTTATCAGGAGATTTGGTCGACAAGTTCCAATGATTAGTATCTTGTCAAGGTATGAAGAATATTGTGGCAACTGAAACACTGGTGGTCTTTGTGCGGCATACTTAGTTAAAGAATGCATAGACGAGAGAATTAGCTAAGATCCAAGTAAGTCTTCCTTTACCGCCGAATTAGTTCGCAGATGAGTGTGTTTTGCCGCTCCTTACAACTTGGTGTTCAATTAGAAAACAAGGTTGATGGAAGCTCTGGGACTACACCCGTTTTATGAGAAGGGCAAAAGTGACCGTGACTTGTCGAAGTTTTTTCATTAACCTTGCGTGTAGTGTATTAAGCCGAGAATCAAGAGCTATTTAGTACATTTGTAGTTGTGTGGTTTCAAGAAAACTCATCCCTTGTGACTAACTGGGATAGAATAGGTTCGGGAAACTGCTCATTCTAGGCACAGTTTGATTTATTCTGTTACTGTCTCGAATGCCCTATGGACGCGTGCAAAAAGAGGGAATTCTTTGTAGCTATCGGTAACAGTCTTTCAGATGTAACAACCTTTCGGTGCCTGGCTACTATGCCACCCGAAGGAAGAACGAGGGCTGAGATACTGTCAGGTTGCTCAAGCCTAGACAGGAGCAGTTGAGGTGAGAAGTTGGGTTCGAACCGTGGACCTCAGGGTCAGCAAGTTCCTGCCTTAATCGTTGAGCTATCCAGAGCTCAAGTCTAACTGGAACGCAGCAATAAAGTGGAGAAATCTGATGGTGTTAAGTTTACGGCGAAGCGTTTTACGCCATAGACCGTCAGACTCCTGACAAGTCAATGTGTAAAGAAAGGTCAGTTTATCATTACCATCAGATTAGAAACACTACCAATATTTGGGTGCAGCAACCCTAGATTTCGCGATAGACCCTGCACTCATCTTCAGATATAGCATATATGCCACCTAAAGGTCTCTGTGGCTGTATAGATTGTTGATATCATTTGGGGGAACTGTCCTCAAGTTCAGTAATTACGGATTAATCTGGATGGCATTTTGGAATCTTTGAGATGCGTAAACTTGCATAATGCAACTATGCCTACCTGTAGTACATACAGTTCACCCTTAAAAGTTCCATCCATCCCGTTATTAATTAGTGGGCGGCCATCTTCGTGCCTTCCTCTTCGCGTCCCTCACTGCGGTTCTATGTGTTCCCCCTTGACTGTTTCTTCCACATCTGCATCCCATCCATAACCTATGCTGCAATAAACCTAGGTTACCGAACACTTATGCCTTAGTCATATGACCTCAGTGTGTTTTCGTCAGACAGCTTTACACAAATGGACTGAAAATTGTGAGAGTTAAACTGCAATAATATTCGTCGTTTACTTCGGTCAACATAGTCACAGTGCCTATTAAAACTAACTTTGTCTGGATTCAGTAAGTTCCGACAAAGTCCGTGGTTTCGCGCAAAGTTTACACTAATAGCGTTCAGCCAGATTATGGTCACTCGCGTAATGTCTTTTAGGGATACGAGAGACCCCGTATCTGTTCGTAAACACTAAAAGGACAACAGCACAGTGACGAAATAGCCATTTGAGTAAATCGGTTGTAGTAGTGTCAAACACATATGGTTGCCTGGCATCCGATATTGATTTGCTTGTCAGTGGTGGTTAGACTGCTGGACCCCCCGCCCGCATATGACATATAAGATTCAGGATATGTGTAAAAAGGAAGCCCTTTTTAAATGCGTTCCAGTGAAGCCGTGCATGTCGAAACTCAATGCTCTTGGACACGGTCAGCCTATGGAAGAATGTCATACACAAGGGGACAATACATTATGGCCTTGGAATTAATAAACCAATGCCTGAATAAATATACAGTTGCCTCTATCAGAATCCAGACAACGATACTTTTGATGGAGAATAGGAAACTCTGGCTGTATTCTGGGAAGCCGCATTATTTAGTTCTTCTATCATCATCATAGACTGACCACCATCATACCATCTTTTGGCATGCGCCTTGCACCTTCAAAGTGCAAAGTCATGCTTCAGAACGTGCAGTCTTTGAACATACCCCTTACAATTCAAGGAGAATCACTGGAGGTTGTGGAAAATTTTACATACCTCGGTAGTTGTATTAGCTCTGACGGAAGTGTGTCTGATGAAGTCAGTGCAAGAATCTCAAAGGCTCGAATCACATTTGCTAATTTGCGTCACTTGTGGCGTCAAAAAGGCATCTCACTAGATCTTAAGGGTCGTGTGTATCAGGCTACAGTAAGGGCTGTGTTGTTGTATGGGTGCGAGACATGGCCTCTGCGGACAGATGATGTGAGGCGTCTTCAGGTTTTCGACCACCGATGCCTCAGAAGCGTGGCTGGTTTTGGATGGCGTCAGCGTGTTAGTAACGAGGTGATTAGAAAACGGGTATTTGGTTGTGCTGCAGGTACTTCAATCGGGGAAAACATCCAGCACCACCGACTACGATGGCTCGGTCATGTGCTACGCATGCCGAAACACCGTCTACCGAGACAAGTGTTGTTCTCCGTGCCTCCTTCAGGATGGCGCAAACCGCGAGGTGGACAACGTATGACTTGGCAGAAGGGCGTGAAAGAGATCACGAAGAGTTTGGGTGTTGTTGGTGTTGTACGCCTTCCAGGATGGGGCCCCCGTGACCCCGCCTGTGCTTGGCTGGAGACGTTGCAAGAAATGGCGGCTAATCGATGTCAGTGGCGTTCATGCTGTCAGTTTCTTTCCAGATTGTCTGATTGAGCGCTTGGAGGTGTAGGCACCTCAGAACGCTTGACATAGGCCAGCACTAGGTCCCCTCTCTCACCCACTCGTTTTTCTCTTCTTTTCACTTTAGGGCTTTAAATATAATTAAACGAACCTTATGGTTGTACGGCAGTGAAGCATCAGTGTCATCACTGATGTTGCTGTCTTTGATGATGATGATGCTGACTATTATATAGAGTTCACTTACGGTGGTAGAAAGTAGCTTCCTCCGTCCATGCGTTTCAGTCGAATTCTAGACGTTTTTCCGACGAACGTTTCGCCAGTTAAATCACCGAACAGATCAGGCGAATCGTGCCCGAGTATTTTCCTATGAAAAACAACCCCGCGTTATTGATGAACAAAAATTTTGTGTTTGATTTAAATTTCAGTAGGTCACAGCTGGAACAGGAATTACGATACCGATTCCACTGGCATGTTAGTCATGTTGCCTGCAAGATGTAATTAGACACTGTCGTACGGGCAATGTCCCCCTGTGATTCCACGCTTCGTGACTAACAAACCAATACTGTCATTTCGTGTGATCACCCTCAGTATCCCCACCAGGTGTGAACGGATTCACCAACTGAAATAAAGTTTCAAGCGAATATTGTAGCTGCAGATGAGCTCAATCTGTCCCAAAAGCCGACGAAGATCTTGGTGGATCACTAGGTTTTCCTAGTGTTAACTTGGGTTTTGTCTCTTTTAAAAATACGCCAGAATTGAAATCTTTTTCATTCGCTGTTCAGTACGGTGATGGTCAAGTATCGTTTGACTTGCATGAGTATCCTGAGGCTTGTGATGTGCCTATTCAGCAAACGCTCTACACATCTCTGCGTGAGTTTTTTTCTCTAGAACGCCCCTTTAGATACAAGGAGTGATGCAAGCGGCTACATATAACAAATTTCGTGTTTAACTGCCACACCCTCTGATGTAGACTCTGTATTCATGTTTGCATTTGCCTGCATTAACCCCCGACTAGGCCAGAGAGAATGTTGGCACTGGCGTACACCGGCCGTGTATTGGGCGGGTTATGACGTGTAGCCGAGGTACATGACAAAGTGCTGGGTAAAAACAGGTGAAAACGCCGAGGACAGACAGTGCCAACCAAGCAAACGCGTGCATTCCTTTGGGTCATACGCACAACACGTGATGCAGCTGTCGTTCCTAGCCAGGCTGAGCAACCTCCTTAGGTATTAATGATAGGACTGAAAACGAGGGTTATCATGTAGAGGTCGCACAAGACGCCTTGTCCGTTTAGGAGGCATCGCTAGCAGGAATCCTTTTTGTGCTAGTTTGGGTGGGATTTGAGCAGGAATCGCTGTGGAGTTCGACAACTCAAGGGTGGCAAGTGGCAGTTCCAGGAATTCGCAATCGTTTGATGCAATTTGTGAGAACTCGGGATGTACCTGATTTACGTGTCTGAGCCACACGTTAACTGACATCTACTAGGTATGACATCTTTCCACGGAAGGAGTGAATTATATCCATGGTCCATTTTGGGGGTGATACCTGTACTACCGAAAACATATTAAGTCTCCTGAGTTAAACTTTTTTTCCGTGTTTTTTTTTTGCGGGAGACTGAAAATGCATAAACCTGTTTGTCGGAGGCTTAGACCCTGGGTGGTAAGCATCCTGCGCCCCAAGAGAGATTCCGATGGACTCAGACTATTTCCCAGAGATGTGGGAGCGGTTTTTGTAAGTAGAAAGGTTTGCACCCAACCCACTCAACCATACCCAATCTTACATTGGTGACGAAAGGTTTGCAACCAACTTCCAAGCCCGGTGAACAGACCAGTGACCAAAGGTCTTCAATAACCCTTCCGATGTACCTTTCGCTTCTGACGCTATTTCGAATGTATCTACAAAAAGCTCCGCCTCACCATTTGATTTCAGGTGATGAGGAGGACAATGTGCATCAGTAATACCATTTTAAGCATAAAAATGTTGAAATGTGGCAGACTTCAAATGTATTCCTGTATCGGAATACGCTAATGTTTCTGGATAGCCGAACTGATTGAACACATATCCGAGGATCGATATTGCGATACCAGTAGATGTAGAGCTGAGGGGGAAAGCAGCAAGCCACTTAGAAAACGCAGATAATTGGTGCTATCAACTGGACTTGCAAAGTCGGTATGTAGTCTTGACCATGGGCGTTGTAGAGTAGGTCATGATTCAACAGGCACTTTAGGTGGAAGGGTGCAAAGTGAACAGGCTCTGATGTGTCGCTCAATGTTCTTAATTTGCGGCCAATGAACATAACTAATAGCAAGTGATTTTGTACGCCCGAAGTCTGGGTGTCAGGCATGGACGGAGGGGAACCGGTATAATTACTTTGTCCGAAAAATTTAGGCAATAATTTACCATTGACGGGGGATTACGGCAACGAAACAGCTGTCATAGATTTCACGTGATCTCCTGTACAGACCAAAACATTTATATATATGGGGTAACTTATGATAACAGGGAATCTATAGTCGTAGCCTCCTTATTATCAATGAAAGTGACTAGAATCTCACGAACGGTATCTGTAACCGAGGTTCCCGTGTCGTTTCCCAAACTGATGGAAGCAAGTGCAATGTCTTCCTCAGGTGACCTATGTAGATTGATCAGTCCGGAAAAAGTATACGCTTGTCCAAACCTGGATACCAAAATCGTAGCCGAGCAGTGCAGTTGGCCAGAGTTTTAATCGACTGGCGCTGTACACCGGAATTCCGTTTTTGGAACCAAACATTATTAACCGAGTTTAATGGCCGGTTGAAAGGGTAAAATAGCGTCCATAAAGCTTCTTATGAGACTTTTTCAAAGCAGATACAAAGGAAGATGCTTACTTTACAATGGATCCACAGCTTCAGCTGCTGTCAACGTACAGGCAGTATACATCACGAGTTTTCACCTTCATCATAATAGTACCGACACAGATGTTCGGTGCGTTGATGCAACGACAATTCGTAAATTTTGGTCAAATTGTGAGAGGTAGAGGTCCGCGTTTAACATCCTCTTTACAGAATCAGTGGATTTCTGGCACTCATTCGACTAGAAGCACTTTGCATCTTTGAGCCGTGCACACACAGCAGGTAAGGCTGACAAAGCGCACTGTAGCGTTTATTTGGTCCTGGAAATGGGCGAAGTGCACTTGCATCAACATTGATGGTATCAGTTTTACCAGGGTCTGGATTTCGACCGTACTGAGAAGACGGAGGCAAAGTACTTCGTGGAAGTCAAAAAAAACTGACACTTACTTTGATATGGAAACAATAGCCACTGATAAATTAGGGGACAATATCATGCCTTTCATACTGTTCATGAGCTGCCTCCTACTACACTCGTATTGTCCAAACGTACAGCTGAACCTGGCAAGCTTGTTATCCCGGCGTCTATAATTTGTTGGAAGGTCGACGGTGAATTTTTTCACCCAAAACGACATCCTCTAGTACCGATACATCCTGCAATGTCGGTTGACTGCAGAAAGCTCTTTAGATTCTCGGGACACTACTACTTGTAAGTAAGTCTGTAAAAAATATATAACCTACTCTTGGCCGAACAGTTAAGTGTTCAAACTACTAGCCAGGAGGTCGTTGGTTCGAGACTCTCCGGAGTTTAGTGATGATGATTTTGCTGATGATTCCCAATAAGGATGAAACAGCTGTACAGTGCTTCTCGGCTTTTCAGCATCGATTGTCTTCACTTACAGGACGAAATCTCCACAAAGAATAACCCAGTTTGAGTATCATGAATATATTTTCGGTGACAGGTAGTGGACGTTGATGTGTCTCTAAGGGCGGATTGAGACCCATGGAGTAATCCGCGTACATTTTTAGTTTACCACTCATTCTCCCAAAAACGACAGCTAGTGCAGCCCGTACGAGTGACGGTCCGGCTTTTTCAAGTCGTTCAAACTCTTGCTTGGGAGGTGGAAGGTCGACGTCGATAGCTGTTCGTTTGCGTTGGATAACTGGTTTAAGTTAGAGGATGGCTTTGGTTCCCGTGCGATATCCAAGCATCTTATGGGAAGCACTTTGATATTTGTGTTAACCGTGACAGAAACTATGTGCATGAAGCCGGAAGTGGATCCGTGAATTAACTCAGCTGACCACAGACGCCTGTTTGGGGAAAGCTGATGAGACTGAGTTTCTCTGATCAATCCAAAACTAGTTTTGAATTACAGTCGGAGATAACACGTCCTATAAAATTTGATATTGCCGTAGGCATCAGAGGAACTGACTTCACCATTAAGTTGGGCAAGTCACTTGACACACTTTAAGCCACGTGCGATGAAGTAATTATGAGGGTTCTCTAAATGGCATTTGATCAGGTGGCTGCTGATCTGTTCACGGAGCTTGGCAATTAACTAACAGGTCAATTGCCAAGCTCGGCAATCAGATCGACAGCCAACCGAACAGCTAACAATGAATGCACCCGAGCTATCAAGATTCTAGCAAAGTTCCCCAAAATACTGTCATTTGTCCACGAATTTGGTCTTGGTGGGAGACTAAACTGAATCCCGCTAGGTCTGTCGTTCACGATAATCTTCCTTAACTGAGAGTGCTACACAAGACCGCCTCATGTTTCCGTTGGTACGATATTTGAGATACCGCAATACGCTGTCTAGATTTAACACACTGCTCATAGTGTTTCTATCGAAGAGTTTCCAGCAATCTGGTGAGTAGCGTGTTGCCTCTGGATAATCCTAAGAGTTATACATGACACGAGCCACAGTTCACTGGAAATCAATGTGATATCTGAAGCAGTGTTTATTTGCATACATGCTGGTGTACCATGAATAAAAAGAACAAACTTCCTTCCAACATCACCTTCAAAAGTAACCAGTAAGTTGTCATAATGACTTACTGGACCTCCGTTCGTTCTCCAAAACTCATTCAGTTTGTTTTGTCGTGACGTTTGTATTTGTGACCACGTCCGCTGTGTGTTCCGCAGCAATGCTGTTTGGAAAAACGAAACCGGGAGAAATACTAAGCCCGAAACGCAAAAACCGTAGTAGCGGTACACTGAATTAGAAGTCCTACTGTTTGTGGAGGTTCTGGAGTCGATTTTTGCTTATGTGGTGATCTGTAATAACCTACTTTGATTACTGAGCGTTGCACAGTGGAGCGGCTCTATTGTATCACGGTAGAGTCACCCTTCAGATGAAACGGCCACTGGCATTCAATGTTGATTTACTAAAGAGTCATTCGGATGTCTGCGTTATCAGGTGAGTGCACGCGCAGACAAAGACCCTTCAGATGAAATGATCTCCTGTCACACAGTGAAACTTGAAAAGTTCACACCAGTTTTGTTGGTAACAAAATCATCTGCTTCCTTTCTAGCCAACCTGAGACAGTGAATGGAGCGGTTTGGTCACAAAATAGCTGGTCCAGTGTGATAACTGCATTCTTGAAGGAAAATGTGCTTGAAGTTTTCAGCAGAATGAAAATTTGATATCTCTCATACTCCATCGCTCCCAGTTTACGAAGAAGTGACCGAGCATTTCAGCCATCATCCTAGGCCGCAAATTCGACGGTGAAGGAATTATAGTATCGACAAAAGCAAGGAGTGAATGTTACGTTGGCCGAAGGGCCGAAAATAAACTCCTTGGTGTTGTATCAGGTCGCACAAAATGAAGGTGTGATGGGAGCTTTATGCATTTGTGGTGTTGTTCCGATGAAGAGAAAGCCAGCCGAACAACATGAGTTCCAGCTTCAGTCCAAGGAAGAGCCTCAAGTCTTCCCCTAACGTGAATAGCATGGGAGAAAACGTCTTGACTTCGCCGTTAAGGCCACCAATCTAGAAGTTGTGTTTGTGTGTCCCTGTGTCGGGTTTCATCCGACCACTAACAGCCTTTCAGGTTTCAGACAGGTTTGGTTGTTTTTGTTAGGCCTACCCTGTTATTCCTCCTATCCAGTGAAAACAGGTCCAGGCACTGCAACTCATCTTGGCACGTCTTACTGCGACCTCACTTTCTAATAGACCTGGTGTCAACCGTCACCAGGACTTGCCTGAAAGCGATAAACAAAGGTGCTGACACTCAGAGCGTAAGTCCTTGCCGTAAGATAAAAATGAAATGGTCACAGTCGGTTAACCAAAACTGTCTTCGCGAAATGCACTCATTTGCAAACAAATTTGGTTTTGCGAAAGACTCACCTGGAACCCAGCTGAATCTCTCGTTTGTGATGTTTCTATGCAACTGAATGTGCTGCACCAGGCCGCCTCATGTTTCGGTTGCTACGATATTCGAGATATCGCGATACATGTATATTCGTAATGCACTTACTCATAGGGTTGCTGAAAATTCTTCGACAGCCCATGACCGGTTTCGCCCTTCTTGGGGCTCATCAGGTAGGCGCAGTCCCCGAGTTTCCGTCAACCTTATATTCTACTTGAAACAAAATTGCACGGAATTAGCGAAAACACTCATTTGCAAACAAATTTGGGGACTGCGCCTACCTGATGAGCCCCAAGAAGGGCGAAACCGGTTGTGGGCTGTCGAAGAATTTTCAGCAACCTTATGAGTAGTGCACTAAGAACACAACTGTCTTCCTTTTTTACCATGTCCAAGGCGCTTCAAAAAGCTCACACAAAGGTTGAAGGCAGACACTTCACATTTTTCTTTCTTCAGTAAATTGCTTGACGATAAGCATCATACAGTTGAATGATACACACTAACAGTTGGCCAAATTTCGATCGCTGCTTGGTTGGCTAGTTCCACGAGCAGCGGTTAAGTGTTCTTCGAAGTAGGCAAAATGATTGAAATGATAAGTCCAGGTTTATTGCTGACTGAGGTCCGACTAATAATTTCCTCTGGGATTGGTCGTTAAGGCTGTTCGACCCCTGCCACCTGCAAGTGCTTCAAGGGTGACTTACACTTCTGCCCGGCAAAAACCGATTGTTTGCTGTCGCCCCCTGACTGCACACGATGGCCGCCGACACCTATCGACCGTTCGGTTGGCCAGCTGGGTTTTGCCACTTAATTTTTTCCGCGCGCGCTCGCCGTTAAGTTGGCAGTTTCTTGTTGAATCTCGGCTGGCGTGTCTATCCTAATTTGTTATAGGAATAGATACACCGCAACCCCTGATCACCTGGCCCAGTTATACTCGTGTGCTGACGCGTCCAATGGACAGGAGGACCCAGTTTAAGGTTAAAGCTGCCTGTGCCATACCCACAAACCCTAAGAGAGCGATGTCTATCGTTTTGCATGCAGTGAAGTGTGTAGGTGCATACGGGAGCACGTTTGTGCGTAGTTCTGCCTGCAGATAGGGTTGCAGAAAAACTGTGTGAAATGTTCGGATATTCAGAATGCGGTGGCGCCACAGCGAGCAGACCCATGGATAGATAACAAGGCGGTAGGTCATAGCGAATGCAGACAGCGACGTGCGCCGGACCTGCATTGAGCGGGTTATGGTGTGAATCAAAAGTCAACGACAGAGCACTGAGTAAAAACGGATGAGACAATGCCAAGTGATCAAACGAATGCATTCCATCCAGTCACGGGGACGGAATGCGTGTGATGCGGTCGTCTGCCGTGCGGCCTAACATTTACCTGTGACGAAAATCCTGTTCTGAGCCCACAAAGAGCACCAAACTCGGTTTAATCCCATTTAACACAGGACTGTGTGCATTCGAAAAAGTGACGTTGTACAAAAACTTTTTTCCAGCGTTTCACTGACTTTTTTTATTGGTTCTTTATTCCAAGGCTTGTGCCTATCTCAACTGTTTATCAACATCACCACATTTAAATCCGAAGGGTTTAAGTTAAGACTATGGAGTAGGAATACACTCATTTGCAAAGGAATTTGGTGCTAACAGGAGGTTCACTCGAAACCCAGTTGGATCTGTTGTTTATGATGTTCTACAACAAAGACGATATTCGAGATATCGCAGAATATTTTCTTGACCAAGCACGGTACTCATAAGGTTGAGGATTATCATAATTGAGAGATATAGTTGGGATTCTGATGAGTCCTCTGTTAACACCAGTCTGGCTTGTAAATTGTTCTACTTTGCTACTTGCGTACAATTTGGTGTTAAGGTAGAATATAAGGCTGACAGTAACTCGGAGACCCTGCCCAGGAATGGTGGGACAGATTGTGGTCTGTCGAAGAGTTTTCAACAACCTTATGACTAGTGTGCTCTGTCAAGTAGATTCAGACAGTCCACCAAACAAACATGTATAATGGCCATTACCATGCAGCCAAGCAAAACTTTCATTTTATTCTGGACTTGAAAAAATCACTTGGGCTTGTGTCCAAGTTTGAAAATATGCCATCCACATTTTTGTCTAGAAGTCAAGGGAAATTAATCAAAGGGGTGCATTTTTCGATGCACGTCTAAGTCCATAAATAACCGCTTGAAGAATTGTAATCAAAACATGATGGAATTGGTTGGTGTTCATAAACTGGACGTTCCCATTTCACCTCTGAGTTTGTTCAATCCCTCCTGGGGAGAAGTCTTTAGGATCATCATGATCATGCTAATGATCATTCCCAAGCGATTTCATATCCCTCTGCCATGGCAATGGCTGACCACCTTCCAACAACTTGATTGTGATTCAGTGCTTAAAACTTAGTCTGACGAGTCTTCATGTCGTGTCTGCATATTAGGTAGTCGGAGCTGAGAGGCGTCCCCGGAATATCGCAATCGACTCCCAAGGGTTTAAAGGGCGCTGAGTAAATGTTGTGGGGTTAATTAACTTCACAAAATATGTTTGGTCTAGCAATAACCGGGTAACTTCCAGAATTTGAGGGCCTATCGGATCTAATATGCGGGTAGTATTAGACTGACGGCTCGTGAAATGGCCGTCTAGAAAAACGTAGCCAAATTTTTTCAACGACCACCCCCTCCCCAAAATCTCATCGAAATTTGTGATCATTTTCATGGGTTATATGTGACGCCTAGTACCACCTAACATAACTTTACTTCAGTATGAACTTTGACTTTTCTCAGGAACCCAAATGTATTCACCGCGTGCTGGTTTACAGTAGTAATTTTTGCTCTTCTGAGTCACGATAATGTCTCCTTAATTAATTAGGTGGTTTACGGGCGATTTCTTTCAGCTGGTATCATGAGAAGGGAACGCTCGGTTTATTAAGTGAGTTGACGGCGACAAACACTGACTGATTTAGTGGACGGAGATCGCATGGTGGTGTGGCATCCAGTAGCACCGTGTATGTATGTAACTTGTAGATGTATTACGACTCAGGAGAGCCATTCTTTAGTCCTGGTTGCGACTGGCATGTGAATTTTGACAAACATTCACTAACACCTACATTACACGCCTCATTCAACTGGTGTGCCAGGTAGGTGGTACCCTTTGCAACGGCATAGTGTGGTTTTGAAGCCACTGGGGAATATTCGCACCTGTTCCGCACGAATGAGACCGGATAGATTGTGAGCTATGTATGACATCTATCTGACCTGATTACTAGTGAGAAAGAAGTCTTCTGAATGTTGCCCGCACATCGGAAGTTACCAGGTCAGATTTCTTCCTGAAGCCAGTCTATGCTGAAAAGCCGATACTTATTGAGAATCATTATTAGTGCACATTTCACGAAACTCCGGGGAGTTTCGAACCCACGGCCTCCCGCCTAGTAGTTTGAATGCTTAAATATTCGGCTAGGAGCGGCTGATCAGCAGTGTGATTAGCTCGCACTTAGACAGGACATAGCAATACTCATGATTCAATCACAGAATCCACACCGAGTAATCAAATATCGACTGGCTGAAACCACTTAACCCTGCATCTTCTGTCTTTCGTAATCCGAATTATATTGCTCCTTACGAAAAATTGTCCAGGGTGGCCGTAGAAGGACCCGTAAGTTTCCTCAAATGCTAATGAAATACGAACAGTAATTCATTGCCTGGTGTTGGCGCAGTACATCAAAATCTGTCGTTTTCCTTCCATTTACAGCGCGTAACCGCGGCAGATGATGAAGCATTTAAGCGCCTGTTGCAGGAGTTGCGTTACTCATTGATGGCACCTCCTACTGCAGAAAACGAAGACACTAAGAACAAAGAACTGATAGAATTGGTGAATGCAGTCCAAACACATTGGGAGCAAACACGTAACGGTACGTAGGTCTTTTTCAAGCGGTTAATCTTGTTGTAGCAATTCCATCGAGATCGAAAGGGTATGCAACAAGCCTGGCTAGTCGAAACATAGTTAAAATCTGAGTGTCATTTTCAGGAAATGTCTGTTTGCTTAGCTTTTTAGCTGGTAAGCGTCATCTTACCACTTGGTCCAGTCTGCGGAGGTAGTTGTAGGCGATAATCAAGAGTTTCTGTGAGAGCATGATCTCATTCGGTGAAACAGAACAACCCTGTAATCAGGGTAGATGTGAGCAGTGGCGTGCAGTATGCCAGCAGCCTAGGTGCCTTAGTGACGTACCCACGGATGGGATCGTCAAGTGGAACTGGACGGAGGTTAAGAGAAAACAATGAAGACGTCGCCAGTCGCTTGCTTTTGATTATCCGCGCTACTACAGGCAGCGACCAAGGCAGCCCGTTTGATGTCACAATGGGGTAACCGATGTGGGTTGAGGGTACTTTTATCTATACAGTTCTTGACTGCGTGTAAGGTGAGATACTGCAATAAGGACCAAACCCGAACAACTGGGCGATTAGAGTCCTTAACCAAATCCTCTAGCTCAAAAGCCCGAACTCAAGTCTGCACTGGTTGGTATGATACCACCGGAGTAGCCTAAAGTTCGGGGACCACGTTCGTTACCTGTTCCAGATCCAAACAAGTAGGTCGAGGATGCTGTTTGTCCGACGTTTATCCACTAACCAACATGGTAGAAGAGGCTCTGTGGATGTTGAAGGGACATCCTCCAGTACGACCGAACGGGCCCCTGAGGTAGGCCAACTGTCGCACCGCGGGAGGTCCGGTATCGTTGAGACGGACAGGGAAAGAGAAAATTTCTGGCCAACTGAATCAACAACGTCGAGTATAGTAGCTCAGTCAGCTATAGTGAAAACTGTTGGAGAGTTTCTGTTTACATCAGTCCTTTCTCAACAACTTGCTGACTTATCAGACAACAATAAATGCAGTGCAAAATTTTCCAGTAACTGTGAACTCTTCACTATGTATTAGTCCATTTGCTACATAGCACGTTAAAATCAACAGCATGAGATGCTTAGTTCTTTCGGGAAAGGCTCTTCGGAACCTCGACACAATCAATAGCCCCTTCTACTTTGTGGTTGATATTCTCTCCATAGGTGAAGAAGGCACAGGAGGAAGGGAAATTCATTTGAAGCGAACTGACATATCAACGTTCAATAACGTATTGTTCTGGATAAAGGTGAGTCATTTTCATTGGGTTGCTGATCAACTGGTTTTATTTTTCAGTAAACGATGTTTGTTAACCTATGACATGTTTCAGGCGATCATTAACTGGATATGTTGGATTTCGCAGTGCTACCTGGTTATTTTAGCATTGGTTTGAAACGACGTATTGAAAGTTCTTTCTAGTAGCAATGGAAAATATCATTCTGTGTCCACTGCATCTTTACTGCAAACGAGTTTATCCGATGTGAACAAGTCACAAAAAGCAGATTGGTATGTTTGCGGACAAGATGATCGCCATTTAAAAGCGCTGAGCGTGGCAACATCCAATATATTTTCGTGCAATACAAAGGGCTATAAGTGCGTCAGGAAACGAAGAATAGACCTTCATCACGGTGCCCACCACACCTGTAGTTCGAACATTGTAACTCTGAAGGACAACTGCTGAGGGCTTATTCGTGCTGTTGGCTCTCAGGCGATCAACTAGTGACACGTCAATACACGCTTCATTACCATGGAGTCAGGAAAGTGTTTTGATGTTTCTGGATAATTGATCCGGTTAGAAGACGTCTTACCCTAAGCTGCGTGTGAAAGGTCAAGGAATGCTATCACTGTGGCCGAACCCACCAACCTCGGTTAGGGACTCATCACAATAAATCCTCAGGGAAAAGAAGAAACAAACGCATTAGTCGATTTTCACGAAGAATTATGGGACTCTTTTAGTGTGACGGCATACATAGTGCTTGGCCTATCGTTCACTATCCGTGTGCACGCAGTAAAGCTGTGATCAGACCCCCTGAAAACCAGTAGACCTTCGTTGAAGATCTCGTAGCCTATTTCAAGGAATTATGCAACATTTTGAGTTTAGTTAAGAATAACGTTTGTTGATTACCTATCAAATTTAGACACCCTATGTCAGACAGAAGTGGGCTGCCGAGATTCAACCCGGGAACCATGCTGGACTGTAATACTTTCAGCATTTTAAAAACGCTAAACCATGAGTGTTCTTGTAGCACTAGCAATACATTTCCATACAACAGACCAATGTGTTGAAGTCCACCATTTGAAAAGAGATTCTCATATTAGTAATACTCAGTGTTTTGTCAAGCCTCCCAGAGCTGGTGAGCTCAGGAGCGGTTAGCACCCGAGCTCATCCAAGTATCTCTTCTCGCTTGAAAATTTTTCAGTAACTGGTTGTCCGTGACACTTACGAGGATCGCTTTTTCTGCACAATAAGCTTCAGTTCCTGTTCACTTTAGGAGTAGGAAACTTCAACCATCGGGTCATTGTAGTAAATGTTCTCAGAGGGCAGCTCACTAAAACGAAAGATAATCTTCTCAACGTATTAGGCACACTGCACATCTTGCAGCATAATACAAAATCATACCTCACTGATGACTAGTCTTTCTAGGAAGGGCGGATTTATGTTGCTAAGAGCCATATTTATATAAACTATTATCAACTAAAATAGTATGTTTGTTTCAGACTCATATGCAAGCAAATCGGGAATATGAACAACGGCTGCTATCGACAAGCAAATTTGATCAACAGGCGGATGAAATGAGGATGGACCACTACCGAATAACGGAAGCCATCGAATTACTAAAGTAATATGCCCCTTTACATTTGTGAGTAATTATACTTATTTTTAGTGAAGTCGTGAAAAAGGACCGTGAAAAGGTCAACGAGCTGCTAAAAGAATTACAATTATGGAATCGGCAACATGCATGGAAATTTGTTCCAAGAGGTTCATCGCCACCTAGCTCGTTAAGTGATTGGGTGAAAACATCCGAGTCTGATATATCTGACACGGATACTTCTCCGGTAGACAGTGGAACGTCTGAAACAGAAATGAAGACTGTGTTAGAGAAAAAGCATCTAAGTGTTACAACGAAAGAATATTATCCCAGCCTGACTTATGCGCTACCAGCAATTTTTACATATAACCACGGGAGCTGTTCGGAAGAGGCCTCTAGCGACAGCTCAAGTATTTATGAAGTCAGTTGGGAAGATGGTACAAAAATGCTATATCGCTGGAGGCCACATTCCGGTGTCGAGTCGCCAGACGGGGCTGGTAATTCAATGTCCACAACGGAAAGTGAGGACGTTGATTTGGAACCGTACATACCACACTCTCATGGTAAAAGCGCTCCGGTTGACATCGCACCTCAAAGCAAATCAGGTCCAAAGCAAGAAAAAAAACTGTACAGAAGTATAAGATTGCTCAATAAATCCAAGTTAGACTCCAAATACTCCGTTGTTTATATTGAGGTGGCTAGAACACCACAACAGGCTCCAGAGAAGGAGAAAACAGAAGCCAGTACCTGTGGCCCAAAAGACAAGATGGTTCAAGTTGACACAGCCACCAGAATGCCGCGCGTAAGAAAAATACTTGAAGTCAAAGAAGAGGAAGATGAAAGTTCCATAAAGAGAAGCAGGCGAATGACGAGGGTATTTGCGCCAAAACAAAGGAGGAAGGAAGTAGCAGTGCAAAGCAGCATAGAGAGAAAACACCGAGAAACACAAACACGAACAGCAAGCAAAAAAGCATCAACCACGGAAGAAAAGCTAGATATTGAGGAGGAAGAAGAAAATGTGATCCAAATCCGAACACGCGCGATAGAACAGAGGAGGGTAAAACAACAAAAGATGATTGAGAAAGCAACTGAGGAAGATGGAGAGAAAGAGCACTGGGAGATAAGAATGAAAGAAAAGCGCAAAAAAGACACCGAAGAGCAAATAAATGAGGATAAAAAGATTGAAGAACAAATCCCATATTACATTGAGGAAGGGACCTCAAAAAGAAAGAAAGAACAGAGACCAGTGGAGATCGTCGGCGATAAGGTGGCGGTTCGCGCTGAGTTGATCGACGCTTGGTGTTCGGCAAGCTCCTCCGATTTCTTCGATGCGCATTTGACCGTGCTCGCGGAATCCGTATTGTCAAAGGGTGTGGGCGTGCAGACGGATGTGCGTGCGAGAGTTGAGCGCTTGGA
>SJOL01001502.1:85628-110834 GCA_004794785.1 Opisthorchis felineus | reverse complement strand
CTCATCGGCAATCCGAGAGTTTTAACCTTGTTAGCTTATATTTGGGTAGACACGGTCGGACCCCTCATGGATGAGTTGCGATTAACCTGGCTAATAATTGTTTATATTCTTACAGGGGATTGAAAGCTATATGTTCACCTATTCAGGCACTTTTGACGGCTACCACTTGAGAAGAATGGGACTTATTTTCACCAGCCGTGTGAAGAATAACGAAATATTTTTCCCATTTAGAATTCCCGGATGGTTCTCTAAAACGCGCCTTTTGAAAGACCACAAGGTACTCATCAATGGTAACCACGTCTGGTTTGTATGGTGCCATATGCGTTATGAAGGGCGTGAAAGTCATGTGCGTCCTACCACTCGTGCGTGCGTGTTTCACGAAGCGCATTCTTAGACTGACCTGTCCTGTCACTCTGGTCTGCCCTGCTGTGTTCATCCCCGCATAATTAAGTCGACCGGACCATACGGCATGACTCAGCTCACTGAGTTCTGCTACCCCAATAAGGCGTCGTATGAATAGTAGCGCAGCGGATGTACGCGCAGTATAAGCTCACCACCAAATTTGGCCCCGATGTTCCTCGTCTAACGCATGGAGTGCAACCGTTGAGTCGGGCCACAGTTTGTTCGGCTATGTTACGTTGCTTGGAGCCACAAAGAGCGTCGTTCAATTTTCTGCCATTTTGTACAATGTGAACGCTACCACAATCAGTACAATCGATCCTGTTTAGTCATTGGCCTTGAGTAAGTCCTTCGTGTGAACGAGTTGCCCCAGCCGCGTGTCGCCCATTTGTGTAATTTTGTGGCTGCTTGGGCTGGAGAGTATGCAGTGGGTAATTTCAGATATGTACCGCCAGTACGGAATCTGCACTGTTTGCATTGGTTCAACCCCGGTCCGGTTTCAGTACCTTGGTTTGGTGGTTGAAGAGTATGTCTGGTAAAACCTGTCGGATGCCCAACAGTGATTGTTCAGTCCCGCCTTCAACTAAAGCTATATTGAAACTGCAACGTTTATTCATTCGGTGAGTCAGCGTACGTATTACCGCCCGCTCTAGTCTCAGAGCGTGAGCAGAGTTAATATTCAAGTAACGATCCGATTGGGCTTGTTTCGGATACACGGTGATTTTAGGGCGTTAATTGTCCGGAAAGACTTTACAATCAAGAAAGGCAGTCGTTCCGTAAAACGCCTCGTATTTTTTGCAGCAAATGGATCAACTGGAGGACACTAGATGTTAAGTAATATCAAAGGAACAAAGTCGGCGACGCCAACCTGGGCCTTCAGAGTGAAAAACAAATGTGCAATGCGCAGGAAAAATACATACTAAGAAAGCGCTCATACTAGGCCCAGGGAGCCGGGGGGCTTATCGAGCGAGACAAATAACAACGAAAATATGAATGCAAGATGGCAGAAAACTTGGAGTATTAGATATAGTGCGAGCATGGAGGGGAGTGTCGGACAGTTCTGGCAGATATCTGTCCTTAAGTCTTCAAGTTTGGTTAACGTGGCGACTTGAACTTCTGCGCACCGTTGGGCTTAGAATCACTGGAAACACCTCCGAAGAGCAAGGTCAACTGCGGCCAACTCAACTTGCGCCTGGAGTGACGGACCTAAGGGCAGAGTAGAAAATACGAGAGAACCGAGCAATTCAGGTCATGTAGTTCAAGATAACCCGACTTGGCATGATTTGTGCTGGTGGTCCCACATCACCAGCAATATGATCAGAAGCATTTCTTTGTGTTGGATGACCACACAGGGTAATCGTATAAAAACCGCTACTGTTTTCTGCTTTCGATAAAGCGTATTAGCAGGCGGGTACATACTCGAAGTATTGGGGAACATGTGGTGACCAGACTGGTGAGTGTAAGTAAGGCATTGGAGGAGTAGTCTAGCCGAGAGATGTTTGGTAGACAACTATTGTATAAAAACGCACTCGGTTGAGAGTGGTGGTTTCCAAAAAGGATCACAGAATAGGCGGGCGCAGGAGGCAGGCGAGTCTGTCCTAATTACAAATCCGATATGAGCCCGGTGAGTAGCTCCAAAGGCACCGATGGAAGCTTCCATTTGAAGATGAAATCTTTGAGCGCTTCAGTTTTCCTGAAGGATATATGCCGTAATGTGGACGCGATGGCGGCATTACGTAATAAGAGCCATTCAGACTTGCGTGCTCCTAAGCTGCGAACCACAATACGTGGCCCTGTCGCCAAGCGGCTCTAATAATAATAATAATAATGTGTATTCCCAAATGGTTGCCAGCAAGTCCTCTGGAGGACAGCTTGTTCCTCATATAAACCCTTGAACTACTACCCTTCAACTGGTGCATTCTTTGCTGGTATGTGGCCTTGCCACTCCCAAGGCCTCTTTAATGGAATCTCAGTAGGTCGGATTCAGTGAACATGTTGTATCAGTGCTGATTACTGTTGTGTAACGGAGCGCCTGGGCTAAGCCTGGCTAAGCTAAGACCACCAGATAGTGCGCTGGCCAACAGCCATCTTTACTGGATCTGATTGTCACTTCATCAATCAAATGATGATTGAGGCTTCTTTAGAACATAGTGACAACTGTGTGCTGACGTTTGACTCCATTCACAACTGCGCCAGGAACCTTAAACCTCAAACGTCAATTCGGAACTTTTGCCGAGCAGATTTCTAAGGACTGTGTTTTTAAGCAGCTGAATGTGCTGCACCCGGCAGCCTCATGTTTCAGTTGGCACGGTATTCGAGATATCCCGATAGATGTACAGACGTAATACACTACTCATAAGGTTGCTGAAAACTCTTCGACAGCCCATGACCGATTTCGCCCTTCTTGGGCTGTGAATCATTTTGGACAGGGGCAGTAAGAACGCTCATTTGCTCGAAGGAACATACTACTCCTGAGGTTGCGCAAAACTCTTCAACAAACTCATGAGTAGCGTCTTCTATCAATTAAACCTACTACGACCTCTTGGTTGTCGTAAGAGTCAAAAATTTGTGCAGCACAATCAACTGGAGAACTTAATAAACGAGAGACAGTTGACACTCCTGTTATCACCAAAGTAATTTTAAAACGAATATACTCCTTCAAGAGAGCGTCTTCCCTATTCAATTGTCAGTAGACCAATTGATTAATTTCGAAATGTGATTGCACCCAGTTGACATTGTCCGGGGTTTCGACCCTAACATATCTTTTGGAGTCACCTTCAAGGTGCAGACAGACACGGGACGCCTTACTTTGCAACAGCCAGTTACTATGCCCTCCAAGCCCATGTTACCCGTGAGTGGGCTCTCGGCCACAGGTCTTTTTTACACAAATCATTCGACAGACGCCTACACGTCATGCAGAATTTCCGCCCTAAAGTTGGGTGACCGTTTACAGCTTCTGTCGACTGGCTGCTCACGATTACCAGCAGACCTAAAGAAAGCTCCCGAATAGAACAGTCCAGCATTTTTTCTAATGGTACCATAAAAATAGACAATTAAGCATATTCCATGGATCAGGTTTTGGTAAGAATATAATCAACTTTAAGAATGAGGAAATCATTCTAGACACCCAGTCAGTGAAACCGACTCAACGCTCTCATTTCCGGACGGTTTATGCCCAAACTAAAGTGCTTTTCCTGCATCAGAGCATCGCTTTGTACCTATACAAAGTGACGCGAGCAACAGAAACATAAAAGAGTCAAAGCCCCACTTAGGCACCTTATCAAGCATGCTCATTATTCTCCTACATTGCCCCACTTTAAATACTTTGGAAAAGCGGGTAGGTAGGGCTGTATTACACACGACACTTGCCGGTCATAATTAGGTTTTGTTTACAGCCTTACAGATATACTTGTCGCAAGAATGACGGCCAATGCATAATTAATTTTTGCAACCTGATGAAGTATGCCTTAAACGAAATAAAGCCATTTGTGACAGAGGTTCGCTACTCAAAAAGAAGAGCAATATTACAACACTACATTATTAAAACTGCCACTTTCACCACCCTTGTCTTTCCATTTTCCAGTTACGACCAATCTATGCTCGGCTTTATAAAACGGTTTGAAGATGGACCATGTGATCTATAAGATTTGAGCGTCTGTTTTTACAACTTCCCTCATTCGATTGACCAAAGGCATCATCTCAACAGAGGATAGTCTTTAGGTAAATACACAGTGCATCTACGAGCTGTCATCAATCAATCCACAAGATACCATGATTAAAGCAGTGTGAAAGTAACGATACATCCCAGTTACATGTTCTCACCTGGTTAAGATCACTTATGATACAATACATGTAGCCCAGCATCTTCTCAAAAGAAGGACGGGGTGAACTAAAACTCCTGAAATCCTATTGTCTTTTAATTTGATGAATCCTTCCTTCCAAGGTTGTAAAATTTGATTTTTCTATGAGCTCTATCGTCTATAGAATGCGATGTCCGAGTAGAAGTTTGACAGCCAAATTCTGCTTGGATAATATATTCGCTGTATATTGTTCATCAGCTTTACCCAGTGACACCACGCCGAATCAATCTTCAAAATTCTAGGAGAACAGAGTGAGTTAATAAGCAGGGATGCAACTGACGAACGCCCGACCGAAGTGAAATACAAACTCGATGAGCTAACAGAAGAAACTCATCTGAACCTATACGATAAAGGTCGCTGTTGGAGAACCGCAGGCTTAGTGCAAAGTGCGGTCCTCGCTATCTTTAGCGAGAATTCCCGTACGACTGGTAAGTTGAAAGCATATGATATTTGGCGTTGTTTTAGAAATTGGCGACACTCGATTGCCGTGTGAATATTACCTAACGATCTCTACTCCGATACAATGGATGACTCCATCCTACTACTAAAACTACCCATAGGTAAGTGCACCTCTGTAATCCGCTCACAACAGGTACTGCATGGGCTAATGCAAATCACGCTACTTGAGTAAGGGAGGCAGACAAGTGTTCGTAGAACAGTCCGGACTTGTTGCTTGTCAAGACGTGATTACCAACACGGATACGTGGATACGGAAAGCGAGGGCAAAGATAGATAACCACAATATGGGCGAATCGAACAAAATGTGGCGTGACTCAGCTATCACACTCCACGCATTACATGAGAACCATCAGGTTGACTTTGATGACGTGCATAAACTGTGGCAAAATCTCGATCTATATGCACAGAGATGCCATGCTAAGTCGGTTACAATTCACATGACACCGTGCGTTAACAAGTCTGACGATGTCGAGTTATCTGTCATTGGGTCCCGCGTACTTCACTTCACAATGGCGACTCAAACACAACTCAGTCCCAAGGTCAGGTGTGAAGGAGGCACATAGTGTAACACATACAGGCACAAGCGACAGAACATATATGACTTTCATATTATTCATAGCGCTTATAATAGTATACTGACAAGTCTAGTCAGGCTAGCCGCATTTGTGATGTTTTAATGTCAATCATTTTTTCCTCGATGAAGGTCACCCTTGGTGGTCGAAACGTCAGGTAGCTTCATTTATTGTATCCGCTGTGTAGTCACCAGAATGTTCTCTATGAACCAACCACAGCGCCTGAACTTCTTCAAGCCCTTCGAGCTTAGTTCAAGAATGACCTGTCGACAGTTCGGGCACTTTCTCTTCAATACTGTGTTAAAAAGAGGTCCGTTTTTGAGTAGTGACAGTTATTTAGTAGAACCAAATTTCATATAAGTGGATAGCTTACTTGTTAGGATCCCGTTTGGACACACCGTCGTCTTGAAGACTGAAAATCTACAGCTAAGGTGTGAAGGTAGTACTTCACATCGAATAGCCCAGTACAAATTTCTCTTTGTGCATGTGTCCATGTAGTGTGAATGTATTTGCGCAAGTGGAATTCGTTTTAGCTGATGTATTTCCCCAGTGATTGATATCCATAAAACACCACCACAAAACATTTTATTAAGCACGGAAAGTCAGGAGGATGTCTACTTTTTTCAACATTTTGACCCTCCATGATACAAGGTGTCATCCTATCGTCACCATTTTCGTCGTTTATTAATCATTAACCAGTTGTCATCATTTGTGAGAACGTTCCTCCACACGGCACTATTCATAAGGTGGATAAAAACTCCAGATAGTCCACTACCGGTTTCGGCCATTTTGGGCTCACCAGGTAGGCTTAGTCCCTGAGTTTTCATCGATCTTACATCGTGCTACTTCACCAAATTGAGCGGAGCTTCGATTTTTGTTCATTGATTAATAATGAGTTGAGGGGGGGGGGAGTGTGCATTAGAGGGGACAGCTCGAAACAAAGAATGTTAGACTCAATCACGACTGCCCATAGCATCGAGTGTGGTTCGTTGATGCCAGGTCGATGAACATGCATAACTATGCATTGGAGACGATACCCTAGATACAGAGACAACATCGCATACACATCGGAGCTATGTATTTGGGCGTCTAATCTCGTAATGAGCGAAAACCTTGATTAGTACCAAGCACACCTGGAACTGCATCCACAAAGTCAGATGCACTGGCTTTCCAATTGACGCAATACTCAATGAAATCTGATGGTGACTTCATGTAGGATATGGGGTGTGCGCCTGGAACTGCCTGAACGAAAGGCTTTGGAAACTCGTCGATCTAATTCATCACACAAGATAACCAATGCGAAGATTCCAGTTAGAACAACTCGCAAGGCGGCGCTACATTAGTCTTTAACGGTTTCAGCAAATTACCGTAAAGTTACAGTGATTCCGTTAAGGACAAGACACCATTACCTCATGAAGTTGGATTAGTTCGTGAATCGCACACACCACAGAATTTCCCGAAAGGGAGACTATTGGAGCGGCAGCTTTTATCAATCCCTTTTTCAAAGAGACCAATCAAGATGATGGAAAAGAAAGACCGTGTCTGCTATCCAGTATGGTTGGCTAACCTTCCAAGCAGTGCCAAACGGAAATGTCCAATGCAAGCACCCATTACCTCTGTAAACAAATGGAACGCTCCCTGATTGAAAGTGAGCATATAATTAGTATAACTGAGTCTTCGTGGCTGGTTGTGTTCACCGTTCTTCCAAACCTTTCCTATCATCGTACTTTTGGAAACGAAAGAATACACGGCAGATTCTTGGTTGCAAAATACGGTATCATGAGAAGGCAGTCGTCACAGCCGTGTTAGACAAAGGTGCATAGCCAACAAGCGCCCCGGTGCTAAAACAGGGACAAGCAGTGGTCCAGCGTTGAGGACGCTGATGCCTCAATGAGAAGCATAGCGAATTTAGGAGATTTTATGATGGCGTCCGCTTAATACATCCGTTGAGATATTCTGTTTTTGTAGTCATACGCCGAAAGCTTTTTTGTAGCTGAAATTCAGTCGTAGCGGCCCAAACATGGTGACTGAATATACTTGGCTGGAACAATCTCGGGTACATATGTGAAGTAAAATACATAATTTATACCTACACCAACTGGCTTAGTCACGATAGAATGCTCTAAACGGCACAAAATTCAAGGGCTGAACTCCAGCTGGCTATAATGAGCTAAATTTTTGTATTCACCTAATCAATCATGCAGGTACTTGGGCTGAATAAAACGGGAGTAAGATAAAACTCTTGTGCCAACACGGGTTAAAAAAGGAAGCGTATAAAACGTTGCCCCGAAGGTAAAGAAGAAGAAATAGCAGAACATTTCAGCACATGTGGCATATATTACCTTTAATCCATTAGACGTTCTGGTGGGCCCAACTACAGCTGAACAAGCTGGTGAAACTTCCAAATTTCACTCAATTCCACCAAATTCCTGTGACTAAATAAATGGGAGGCCCACATTGAGAATCTTCATATATTTGGCCTGATCTTCCATGAAGCATCTCCACGTGTTTAATAGTTGTTATTTTGCAAGGACAGAACACCATGTCTTCTATAATGGCATGCTTTGTAGGATCACTAAGTACTAGGGAGATCTGTAGCAAGCTAGACCGTCTCCACTATCCTCCAGAAATCATCAGCCACTCAGCATCCTCAAACATGCGAAATTTTTACTGACCAAAAAATTGACCTAGACAACGGGAAATCTGCACTCATAGGAAATGCACGCACCACGATCCACTGTTCGGCGCGGAAGCACATAAACTGCAAAAAAAACGTTAACCCATACTATTCCGAATAATCGTTACAGCTCCAAAGGGTATCATAAAATGTATATGACTTATGTCCACCGGTCTAAATTCTACGAAAAATTGCCTGACATCGCCCTATTGCTTGTGAGCCGTGAAAATTGGCGACAACTATGCTGTTTAAGACGACGTCAGACTGCAGAAGTTCCATCTTCAATACCACGAGAATGTCACCTATTTTGGCGTCGCCTGTTTAACGTGAACCGCTATTTACGGGGCTCACCAACGGACGCCATCGTGGGTCAAGACTGTTAGCTCGTTTGATCAGTTACGTATGTAGCGTGTCAGTTATGCCTAAATGAACCAGACTAGCCCAGAAGTAACACAAAGCGCGAAGACTAATACACCAAGTCGTCTTGGGAAATACGGCCGGTGGTACTCACGACACTGATATAAAAGAACTCAGTCGATGCAGGATAGTACCGTGTGATGCGGGGCCTAAGAATAGGCAAAAGTTAACGAATTGTGTTAATTGCCACAACTTTCAACAAAATTTTTGCTGATGGCAAAGCTAGTCTGCTTGTGCAGTTATGAACATAAATGCAAGAATGGAGCATTCGTAAGGGTGTATGCTAGCTGGATAACCTTCAGAGGTCTTACTATTACGTCTGTCTGGACGATGTGACCTTACAATCTAAAACGTTTTATCCCCAAAGCAGGAGCATCCCATGTATTGATGACACTGGTTCACTTCAGGATGCATTACGCCCTATCCACCTGCGTTTTCACGTCAACAGAGAAGTGGTCATCTGTGGTTTGTGTCATTTCTTCGCCGTCTAGCTGGTGTACCAGTAAATCTAAATTAGCCAGATAACGCCTTTGTTTACCGACATTCAACTAGACTTCAGAGGTAAGGCGTTTCCAAATATTTGCATTACAGTTTACGTTTAATTACCAAGTTGTTACCATGCATGTGAACTTGAAGAACAGATTATAACAATGACGGGTAATTTTTTTACGAACGACAAGGTAGCTGACAATCTGGACAACGCAATATCCCCAGGTTTTCTGGAACCACCTAGCGGTATGCTAAAGGATGACTCCCAGAGCGGCACTATGATGGACGGAAGGGCCCCATGACACTGAAACTTACCGGAATGAAAGACCACGCCCACACTTAGATGGCAAGTATATGATTCCGGCCCTCAATTGTTACGTCACGTTTAAGCCAATTGGTAGATTGCAACAAACCTTTACATGTTTGTCTCCCAACCCCTCAGAGCTGCATCACCGCTAGAGGCATGCATGCAGCATAATATTAAACTTCGAGTAAATTGTCTGTTGCCTTCCAACTGTGCGCACGCTTACAGTGCTTCAGCTACTGTTAACTTGCAGTCCTATTCAGACAATCACCACTGAATATGTACCAATAAAAACCCTACCACAAGATTTTATTCAAAAAATTTCACAGCCTAATGGATACAAAGTGTACGCTAATGAAGCCATAAAACGGTGGAGCGTGAGTCGTCCAGGTGTAACACCCTTCCGGTGCCTAGTTGTCATGCCGCCCGAAGGAAGCACGAGGGCTGGGATACTGCCAGGTTGCCCAAGCCTAGACAGGAGAAGCCGAAATGCAGAGGCCGGGTTCGAACCACGGACATTGTGGTCAGTAAATTCGCGCTTTAACCACTGAGCCATCTCGCCCGAGCGTGAGTGCACTTAATAAAAACTAATTTGATAAGACAACTGCAAAGTTCGTCATTTTATCGAGACTACGTGGACGAATACATTTGAAACCACTAGGAATGTCATAGAAACCAATAAGGAATTGGTCGTATATCGAATGAGGTGGTCGGAACTGATTTTATTACCACAGAGTAGTGAAATAATTCGGAGGAGTGAGGGTGTAAGCATGAGACTGTTGAAGGGAAAGTGTACGGTATAATTGATAAGGAAACGAATTTATCGCTGTATAACCCAATAAAGTTGGGTATTTTCAGTTCATAATATCGAAATCTTTTATTTGTGAAAAATGCGGGTGTTTTTCAGCAGCACCGAGGACTAACACAGAACTGCACGCACTGCAAATAATTCATTTTTGCGTTTGTTCGCTTTTTAAGATTGGTCGGTGTATCAACAGATTCTGTTTTCGCTAATCGCATCGCATAAAACTAGCCAACTCATCATCTGCAACAGCACGTTCAGTTCTGCCGGTCATGTGAATTTGAGTGCTTCATTTTGAGTCGGTAAACCGGTAGTTGCGGTCTCACACGACGAAAAGCAATGAAAGCATATTCTAGATTACGGTCACAACAAGGCAGACTACATTCTTAGACGACTGACAATAAGCCATCCGGTCACATAATCCATACATTCTCTTCATAACAGTGAAGTAGCTCGGAGACTCATTACAATCGCTTTGTCCGACATGACGATCAGTTCCTGTAGTTCTATGCGTTCAACATGTGAAATTCCGGCATCTGCCTTGCACCTTGTTAACGATTGGTGGTGTGAATGTTTGTAGGCTGTCACAGTTCTTACATGCGGGAGTAAGGTAAGGAGTAAGGCAAAAACGTGACTCTGTTCAGTAAGACTTCTACACGTTGCAATAGTATTACGATAAAACCCATAAGCATCTCCAGGAAACTTACGGAGAAAGCCTCCGAAGAGGGAGCTCTCTGGGACAAGGACACCGAAGTAAACGTCAACATACTATAGAAAGTACCGTAGCTAAGGAAGCCGGATACCTAAAAAAACACATGATCTCCCACCCAGTCACCTGTAAGTCTCAAACACAGGCCACCCAGCACTGACACAGGCAGAGTGACGCCTTTGCGCATTAACGTCAGTCAGATACGATGCATACAGAGCATCAACCGCCGCACAGTTACGTCAGTGACCACTCGTAACCGGAAAATACTGCTGCCTGGATAAATGCAATGCGCAACACATTTCCAGTCAGTTCCCAGATGATATCAGCTTTTCATCCGCTTAGCACAATTCAGTCGAGAACGATGTTGCTGTACGTTGTTTTCTTCAGTACGGTTCAAATACACGCGACGCTACGTAGATGGATTGTGTAGAGTTCAGAATGATGAGCATCTGATCTCCGAACTGTGGGGCACGTGCCACCATCAGCTGAGAACGGTAATGAGGCCGGATTTCATGTAGATGGATTGAAAACAACGAAATCCCGTGCCATGATGCAGTAATTTTGTCCTGCGCTTCAGCGAATGCTGTCATTTGCAACAAGGACTACGTGTCATTCAAATGTTGACAGCAAGTCACCTAAAACGAACTCAGTTATGACCTGTGTACCGGTAGCAGAAGCATTGCATTCGTTCAGGTTCGATTACGGAATTTTGTTAAAATTTCGCAGTGTGCTCTATGTGCGAAATTTACGTGAATAAATCAAGGTCACAACTCCCAACTCACGATTTATGAACCGCCCATTTTGTTACAAACGGATCGTATGATTTTATAAAGATTGAGATGATTGCCGCAACGTACCTCACAAAAAGGTCCACCCTCCGGAAGACCCTTGAGATTTTTTCTCAACGTCGCCTCTCCTGGGAGGCCTACCTATTGTGGTAAACATGCATATATAAGCGCCTAAAATCAATGTTTACTAGGTCAGAAAAGAATAAGATCTGTAGGTAGCACTTACTCAAGCTGTGAGGTAACTCGTAATTTCAACTTTCTCTTAATCTGCCGTTCGAGTCAACATCCTGCTCTCTATCACAATCTGGTCAAGTCAAATGGTGGAGAAACTCTACTGGTCTACAGTCAATAACACGACTGAATACGCAAAACAGGCCACTGTACAGAAGAAGGTAGACCGTATGAATCAACTGATTATTGACTAGTCGTATGAGGACAGACGGAACGGGAATCTAACTGATAGGCATTCGGGAGTGGCCACTACAGACCGTGTGACTAATACAACTGCTACGACAAAATCCACCGGAACCCATACTCAGAACAAAAACAGCCAACGACCTCGAGTGAATATTCGTGCTTGATACATGCACAGTAAACGAAATAGAAATTGCGTCATGGAAAATCGAACATAAACGACAACGGGCAGGGGATGAAGCAAATGACGGCTTTTACGATGAGCCTCATGCGGTTGTCTGCCTACGTGTGGGAGCCGAGTATAAAATAGGACTGGCAGGAAATCTAGACGGGGAACCAGGTAACAGACTAGTTGGATTCAAATAGCTTTGCAATTCTGTGTTGTCTTCCTGTACGCTGCTCTGTTGTGGGTAGATGATCAGCATCCGAAAGGTCGTGGAACAAGAACTAGAGACCTAGTGCACGGTTTTCTGGGCTAGTGTCAACAGAAAGTCATTTCAAGTTGCATTCGGTTGGGACCACTGATAGAGCAGATATACTGCCACAACAGTTGAAGATAGAGCCAGGGTGTTGTGAAGCAGCTTCCGTCTACCGTCATCCCGGTGAATGAGAACCACAGGACGGAGAGGAGGACCGTAAGGATGACTAGGATTCTCAGTAATTACGGGCCGTATTCGACCGTTATTGCCCGTCATTTGACTCAAACCAGAAGACCCGTTAGGACTGTTTCCAATGCTTCCAAGGCATGCCGGCGATCCGTTGGACGAACGGTATGGGTTTTTGTGACTACCATTCATGATTGACCTGAGACCACGGGGAAGCGAGGACAACGAGGGTGCCACCTGATATTTGCAACATGGATCCCACTGCCAAAAAAGTGCGTAAAAAGTGGCAGCCACGGAACTCAGACCACTGAAAAAAGTTGTGCTCATTCGTAGCAGTCGCGGAGTTAAAATGAGGAGCGCGGTTCCCGCAGGAGTGTCGTTTAGCCACCGGGAATGAAAACTGGACGATGAAGAGAGGATGTAAAAGTGATGCGAATTCCAGAAAGCCGCAAAGCCTGCTGTGGCTAACGCAGAAAAACCTGCATGAGGGGAAGAACAATGAAAGCTAACGACAGGGTTCAAAAAGCTTTTTGTATTTGATTTCTAATGTACCCAGCTGAAAGGGAGTAACAACAGCGTGCTTCCGACAATCGTTACATATCCCATTATCCCAAAAGTAAACGAATAAAACCACCTCGATGCCAAGTGAGGCATCAATAAAAATGAGTATTTGTCATCAAGACGGAGTGTGTTGATTGAAATGAGTCAGAAGTTAACCATGCGCAAGATGTGGACTACAGACAACTGGTACAGATCGGGTGTGAAATTTGGACTGACCGTTAGATGATCGGCTCAACTATAGCAACCATGGCAAAACGCGTAGCTGGACACACATGTAGTGATCTTATTTGTCTGTAACTGATACTAGCTGCTCGAAATCAAGTTTCAGCTGGTGAGCGCCGCGCGTGGTTTGTCGCCAGTACATTGGGATGATGACTGTTTCTCAGGTGATCCCTTGTCTCCCGTGTTTTGCAAGGAATCGTCCAGAGACAGGAACAGACCAGGTCGGCGAGAATAAATAAACATGTGGAATAGCACTGAAAGTCGCGCGATCAACAGTGGATGATCGATAATGTGTAATGCATTTTATCGTTTGTACTCACATCATTCTCATGTGAAAGGTCCTCCTCCTATCCTGGCACAAGTGCTGGTTAGTTTACATCAAAGAGGGAAACACTAAACAGGGGCTTCGCTTTCATTATAGGTCAGCAGCAGCTCATATCCCTGGTCGCGCAGGAATTCGAACCCAGGACATTGTACATGCGAGAGCGCGTTATCGCTGCTCCCCTAGAGCATGCTGGACGCACTTGAATTATCGCGACAGAACAGGCGTGTTCACGTTTCCTCTCTCTGGTGTGGGATAAGCAGAATAAGCGCACCAGGACAAAAGGACTGTTTAACCCAGAGTGACGCAATTACAAATCTCACAAATAGTGTGTTGTTGCCGGAAGTCTACACTACGTTCCTCACTTGGTTATGCAACTAATTTGACAAGCCTTTGGTGAGTCTCTCACCACATTCCAAACAACACCCCTTTTTGATTTTCTAAGGCACTTGTCAAGCAGCTGAAATGAAGAATGCATAGTGATACATGATCGCAGTCAATGGATTGCCTCAATTTTAAATTAAGAATTCAAGACAATACATAGGTACCGATCAGATTAGGAATAGTCCGCAATATCCTTCACGAGCGTACTGGAGGAATGCTACTTGTGTGAATGAATCAAAGTGTTGATCGACCAAAAGAATTCTATGAAAACACTGTGCTTTGAGACCGTTGGTTCAATCGAAACAACCATGACAGTTGATGAGAGTTTAGCTTCCTAGGTACTTGTATGTGGTACATTTTTTACTGACCCACATAAAAATAGAGCCAAGTATACTCAATCTGAAGAGATAAGGCGACAATAAGTTGATGGTTGCATGAAGATTAAATACTAACCCACCACCCACAGAGTTCACTACATTGCTCTTGTTAGCGTTGTTAGTGAACAGCACTCTGCAAGGCAACTCCTCATGGCAGCTAAGTTCCCACTTTCAGCCTAATGGTCCTTTTAGTGGTATTATTGTAGAAAATGAGACAAATTCGTTAACGTATCGGTCAAAAACGGTCTGGAAACGAGATGACTGTAGAGTTATTCGGTGTCTACAATGGTTTTGCCATTTTCTCTTCAATTTTTCATGCAACGATAAACAGAATGTTTCCAGTGATTTGCACTTTTTCACAGTCAACGAGTCATTCACTCAGAAAGTTCGTTTTTCGGTATGACAGCATAACCAAAGATCCAATAATAAACTCATAAAACACTGTAACGTGATTAGTCGCTTATATCCAATATACTAATTTCGTTCTCTTTAAGTCCGTCTCATAAATAAGCGGTTGTCAAGTGTGTGCACTGCGGATTAGCCGTCTCAGGCCTAAGAAAGCGTTCACGTTCTGCATAGGACGGCGTCTTTAAATGCTATTCGAGATGCGTACTTCTGGCAACAGTTAGGAAAGATGAGACAGGCGGTGGAGCTTCCCAGGTTTTAGCACAGGTTGACTTGAGCGAACACGGCAAGCTTTTAGTATGGAATCCTTGAATTCGAAAAACAGACTCAATATCATAAATACCGCTCATTTATTGCACATCACATAGGCAGAATGATACTGGCCTCGGTAGACACAGAACTTACGTTACGTCATGCGCACAACACCGTTCTGTTAAGCTGCAATTCGGACTGAAGGCAATGGGATATGAAAATAGGACGACGCAATGCCCGATACCTCGTTAGTAATTGAGCAGTGTTTTCCCGCAATATGGAGCTTACAGGTTGTGCCCCCGGATTTTATTGTGAAACACCTCAGCACCCATAAACATAATAATAAATTGATTTGGTGGAGTTTTACGCTGAAATGTTTTTACATTTTAGAATGTAAACATCAAGTAGAATGGAGTAAAAGTCTCTGCAATCTGGAAGGACTTCAGAACCACTCACTAGATAATGCGCAACATTTTGAAGCGCCTTCCGAAGATTTGTCAAAGCCTGATGATGCAGTATAAATCAACGTAGTTTCCATCCTCCCTCATCACAATCATCATCATCTCAGTCTTTATTCAAATCCACCTATTTATCGTCACTAAGTTTATCCCGCAAGTATTCTCTTTAGGCGTTTACTTGTGTCTTGGACGTATTTACGGAATGTGGGAGGGTGGCTAAGGATCGAAAATATAGAAAAGCATTCTTGAGGAGTTTGACGTCCTGGCATAGCTGATTTTCGCCGTATGCTGAGATGGGCGGTGAAATGTAGTCTTTCTGGAAAGTGAAGTGCTACTATACGGCTAAATTTGCCAACAACAAACTGCGATAACTTCGTGTTTCGAGTTGGGTTAGCAGAAAAGGTTGTTAGTTTGCACTGATATAGACGGCAAAGGCTGACAATTATGCAATTGATTCACCACTTTCCACTGGTGCCCCGATCAAGACCCAGTAAATACCGGAGCGTATACTAGGAACAAAGAGGAATGATAGGTCGTAAAAAGCTGATGGAAATAGGTAAATAGGCACAGTCTTCCGATGGTAAGCCCACACACCGATGCATCACCTCCATACTGTGCACTAATGATATTAAATCATCCGATGACGAAATGTTTGTCCAGTTCAGGCAACAATCCCATCACCTACGGCACAATACCAGCTACCCTCATTTACTTCGGTATCAGAACTTTCTTACTGAGTAACCGACAAACGGGGGAACAGCGCGCAGGGCCTACTTGCCCCCTGATTCTACAACACACAGGGCTCAGTGCTGGTGCTCATTTGATTCAGAGGCGATTCGGTATTTGGGATTTTAATTCCGGCGCCACCAAGTAGGTGGTTTATTACAGAACTACACATGCTTTTTCCACGTCCGGTCGACAGTGCTGTCCACTACTTTCCAACCATTTGGTTGAAATGTCTAATGCAGATAGTAACTGAGTCAGTCGTGGGCACTTGGATTCAGATGGAGGACTATTATCGAACCTCATCGTACACCACCCTACCCAGGTCCACATGTCGTTCACCCTCTATTAAAGACAGAACGGGAACATTAGTAAACTGCGGTTCACACAGTTCTTCAATCATCACCGATCCGTTGAGGACGTAGGTATTTGTTTCGATCTGCTGCTCAATGTATTTCTCGTTTAAATCGCAAGGCCTCATGTTACAACGCTGGTGTTTGACACCAAATAAGAGCTGTCCACAGCAATTAGTCATTGTCTTAGCTGTGACAGATCAACAATACAACGTAACATTACAAGGAAACTCAAACTCACTTGCTTCTCTCGTCTGTTGGGTTTGCGCAAATGAACATAAACTACACCGTATGAGCGCGCTATAGTACAGTGCACTTGCACGAGGAGACGCTCTCGTCAAGATAACCTGTACTGAATCTAAATTGACCCCATTCATTTGCCACTCACCCTGCGGCAAGGGCTGTCCCGTCCGATACCTGTATATTAGCATGTGTTAGTGTGTGAATGTGAGCAGCTGACCTACTTACCTATGTGCGTTCGTGCCCCGTTTGCTGAGCCTGCCTTAACTTGTTTTCTCATGAGTTCCGTGTGATCGCACCACCAATCAGAATCAGGAGACCGTCATCGGAAGGGACGACCGCAACCCACACTACTGAGCCACTATTCCGCTCGCCGTTGTTTGGTGTGCCGACGTTGACACTGCACTGTGCCGGTCAGTGACAGACTTGTGCACTTGGTGACGCTACGATCGTGGACAGTTGAGGTTTTTTGTATACATTTGCTTACCCTTGTGTAAACAGCACCGTAGAATTTCGGACCCGATTCTTCCTTTTGATATTCGTGCCCGTTAAGTGACAGTTCATGTCGTTTGACGTGCGAATGACAACGACGGGGTTGGCGTGAAATCAGGTGCTAGTTCGTGACGCCTTCTCAACATCACAAATACTTGTCAACATAAACATACTCGTCTGTGGTACTGTTCAACCGGATAGGCTATACAAAGGCCACCTGATGCATTAGTTCACCACCTAAGCTTTTAAACGAGGGTATACCTTCACAAATGTCTAAATAAGGTAATCAATATGAAAAATGCTCGAAGGAAATTCTGAGACTAGATCTACCCGATGAGTCTCAAGAGGAGCGCAACTGGTTGTTAGAATCTTCAGGAACCTTGCAATTAGTGATGAGTCAAGAGAAAAATACTTCAACACAGTGAACATTGTCCGAAGTGAACCATGAAGTGGTCTTTATGCAGTACAATCAGCTGAAATTTATCATAAATGAGAATCAGTTGGTATTCATTTGGGTCTACCGTTAGCTCCATGTTAATTTGCAAATGAATGTATAAACCCACCTAGGTAAAATTTGGTGCTCGAATTGGAAATCAGCAACAACCTTTCAAGTAATTTTAAGTCGAGGATGCGTTTACATAGAGAAGAAGAGACTCAAAAGAGTCTCAAACATAACTCTACAAAGATGAGAACTTAGTCCAAAGGCTGAAATATAATGGGAGACCAAACCAGTGTGCGAATCTTGAGTAATCTCACCATAATGCTTACAGGATACAGTATTCTAGTATATTTTCTGTGATGCATATCCGGTGGAATAACACCACGGATAGACTTAATCGGCATTTGTTTCGATCTCTTGTTTACACTAATATGATATGCTGACGAGCTGAGTGCAAGATATATGAAAACTGGGTTTTCGTATCAAAACAGCCCGGGAGCTACGCCTACTTGGTGAACTCCACAGAGGGCGTAACCGATAGTTGTTGTCCACGGATTTGAAAGAGCTTCCCATACTGCTTGATTACCTCACACTTAGACAGGACACTGCGTTATATCCTAAGTGCGAGCTAATCGCACTGCTGATCAGGCGCTCGCGCCTGAACGGTTAAGTTTCCAGACTATTATCCGGGAGGTCGCGGGTTCGAAACTCCCTGGATTTTCGTGAGATGCGCACTGCTGATGGTTCTCAATAAGGACAAGAAAGCTGTAGAGTGCTTCTCGGCTTTTCAGCGTGGATCGGTTTCACTTAGAGAACAAAATCTCCATTAAAATTTCCAGGTCTCCTCACACCACCAACCACCACTTCTTTTCTAAGACAAACACTTGTCAGGAAACAGAACAATGCTCTGGCATAAATCATGCGAATCATGCGTATATACCTGCTCTTTTTCAAGCGCTAATTCTTGGGATGTTGAAGCCTTGCAGGCCAAAGAACAAAGCAAAGACATTTACAAGCCACATTCAAACCACAATCGTTCGCAAACAGGACAGAACAAAATACATCGCACCACGCCATCCAAGTGTTCATTATCTGTCATTATCGACATCGAAACATGAGTGTTGAACAGCGACGCTTTGCTGTGTAAAAAAAGTGAGTAGGGGCCTAGAGCTAATCAATGACAAGCACTCCCAGGTGCTCCCATCTCCAGAAACTCACTCAATATGCAATAGCCCCATTCACATCGACTAGCAGTCGTATATTGCAGCGGACACAGTCCTGGAAGGCGGGTTTCAAGATTTCTCCTGACTGCTTCTACACCATTCTGCCAGGTAGAATTAGTGGGCATCTTTCTGCTTGCGGCACGGAAAGCAGCATTCACCCAGTATTCAGCATACATAGCACACGACCAAGCTGCCGGAGCTTCCGATGCTTGATACATTCTTCAACCGAAGTGCCTACCGTTTTCTAATTTCCTCTTTGGAACCAGGTTGCAAGATCTACAGTTCTGAGATAACGACCATCTGAGGCCTGAAAAAGTCTCAGTTCAACTGCTCACATAGGCCACGTTTCACGGCTCGTTCTGCCCGATATACACTTCCCAAGAGATTCGTAGATATCCCACTTCGTCCCCATAGGTGCCCTATATTCGAGTCTTTGATATTCGCATATTGATCACATGCATCACACTACTGTCGAAGCTGATACAAATTCCATAATTTAAAACACTCCCTTTGGTTACAGGTGGCGTGTTGCGACTGTGTGTCCAGTAGCATGGCCTTGTGCATACAAACTGCTTGCTAAAGGGCGGAAAGGCTTGGGTCAACCCATCACATCCTCAACTCAACACATATGCCTCTTTTTCCTCTTCGGAAACGAGAAGGATATAATGTATCTAATCAAAGTCGATAAGGTTTTCATTGGAACCTACTTGGACATCACAGTTCGCCTAATTACCTCGTCGATCAGAAAACTGAATAGAAGTGGAGAGGATGTACATTGCCATCGCACGTCGTTTTTCATTAGGAAAAGCCTTCAGATAGCTCTTTATGCACCCTAGTACGCCCTTAGGTACGACGAAGCAAATATCTGGAGTAGTCCTTGCGAATAAAATTAAGTAATTAATTAATTAAAGTCAAATGCATCCTGTAAATCCAGGAACAGCAAAGTTTTGGGGCGCGTATACGTATACCGTTGTTTTTGTATCTCATGCAGTACGAAGACGCGGTCAACTCAACTTCTACAACGCCGCAAACCCGTTTTCTGCTTCCGAGTCAGTGTTTCACGGGACACCATAAGATGACAGAGGACAAGTAACGCTGAGAGTGTCGTTAGAACAAGAGTCAAGCTGACGCCCCTGTGATCACCATATTCACCACGGACCAATTTTGAGGAAGGTCGCTATTATTCAATCACTGCAATTATCTGGGATAGTCCCTTTACTCCAAGAAGAAGCAAGTAAATCAGATAAACTTTGACTAGGGATAACGTCCCCGTCTTCGAACAAGCTGAGCGAAAGGTCTTCAAAGCCGTAGCTATCCATAGAACACAATTATTCACTTGTGAACTCATTCTCCAGTCTGACTCCGCTGCAGAATGTTTCAGTCTTCGTGATTTCGAAGTTCATAATTTCGTGTAGCTTGTTTATTCAATTTCAACTGACCAGACTACTCGCGAAGTAGTGTTTTCCCATTGCCAATTGTGTTCTCTAACTAGTGGAGTTTTCCATTTGCATCCCACATTCTGACATTGACACTACAAATCCTGGGCCTCTTACACACCAACAACCTCACTCACTATACTGGATTTTCTTCTACTTCCCTAGGATCCCCAGAACACAAACTGATAAAGTGCTTTTACCCCACTAATTTTACTAATTTTAAAGCAGTATGGATCGTACTGCCGCAGTCTATACTCTGTCCTTGATAGACAAATTGACGTCACGCCGATTCCGTAAGTGTCGGGGGTTGGCAAAAGCTGACCCAGACTTTCAGATTCGGGGAGCAATCTCGTCTCCAGCCAGTCCACCAGGAAGTGTACAACTACGCGAGTAAACAAATTTATCTACCATGTCGATTGGCTCACCTGCAAGCATGAGGTTGGGGTTTGATCCCGCCCAGTCTTGTAGTAGCACTTTGAACTTTGCAGGTGTGAAGCGCATACCAAGCCGCGAAGCAGAATTATTTTGGTTATTTAAAGGGACTTGCATTTTTGAAGGGTATGGAAGCACTATCGTCCGCATACTCACTACCTGCGAGCGAATGTCCATGGGGAATTTCGATCCGCGAGGTTTCAGAGGCAGACAGAGAAATTTCAAACAGCATATCAATAGCAAAGTTGAAGAGGAAAGGCAAGAGAGGGCAGCCTTGTCTTGCACCACTGGACCTGGTGAACTCAGGCGAAAGCTTGCCCTATCACTGAATCCACATCGAAGGCATGAAATTTTGGTTATTTTGCGTCGTCTTCATTGAATAAATGAAATGCAACAATAGTATGTGTCCCGTCGTACGAGGAAACCTACCTACAAGCGACAAGGAATTTGTCAGTGGGACAATTATACAGCAAGATAGGGACGATGATCCTGTGGAAGCCTTCAGCTTACAGATGTAGACAAAACGACTACACCTGATGACTACAATGAAGGCTGTATTCATAGCACAAATACCTGTGAACTGTACATAGCACTGCATCATATAACAGCATCATAGTGAGTGAATAACTAGTGGTTTAACTTTGTAGAACATCCAGTCATGTATTGATTAGCTTCAGCGTGATGCGATGACAAAAGTAGCACCAATGATTTCGCGAGTGCCAGACAAGTTTGCAGGCGGTGTATCGGTTGGTCTGACACTGTCAAGTGTTTCACATGGTGCAATGATTAGTGTAGTAGTGGAATAGGGTGGCAATAGGGGGACAATTATTCAGTAAAGCTTGCTCAGATGCGTACCTGGGCATCATCAGGTACGCTCCAGAATAAATGAACAAACACCACGGAAACCCACTACATTCGTTACTGGTAGGACGTGAAATGGGGAGGTTAGACACATTTATCCCGACCATGGCAAGGCGGATGAGACCACAGTTTAAACAAGCAGATAACTTACCACAAATGACGGCAGTTTTGTGCAGCCAGTTCCCTGTACGGATCCACCGCCAAGTGACTTCTCCCAAAGATTCCGGTTCAATGATGACTAAACTGACTTTACGACTGAGGACGAAATCCAGTTCACGTTCAAAGTCTTCGGGTGCATGATGATTATTGTATACAGCGCGAATTACAGCATACGTTTTCTTATCCGCAGTCATTAATAGGGAACCTATAAAGAACAAAGCAAGAAAGGGGAATAGCAGTGACAATTGATGAGGAATCGCTGTTCGCTCTGGCTTCATGTTCTGAACCTCAACCAGTTGTTTCCCCAAGGCACTATAGAGTGGTAAGCTTATGCCGGTCCCCGCATAGATACTTCACATGCCGTACCTAGTCGCGTGCGTGACTTAGCGGAAAACAGAGAGTATGTGATCGTTTCTGAGTAGTCTGATAAACCAGGAGCACGATCAACTCGTCGTTGTACGGCAGTGAAGCATCGGTGTTGAACACTGATGTCATGCTGTCGATGATGATGATGATGATGTCAAGTACCAGGTCCAACAACAAAGGGGACGTTTGACCTGAATGGTATGCTTTTCGTTGTTGAAAGGGTGCACAGAATGGATTAAGTTTGGTTGATCTTTCAACGTTGGGCTATGTGAAGGTTCGCAATCGAAAGAGAGGATACTGATGGTCTTTGAAAAACTTTCAATTTGTGGCACGCAACAAATGCTGTTGAGGCCAGAGTTTTCCTGAGGCCACTTGCACGAGACGAAAAAGCGCACGAAATCGCCAAGATTCGAGGCAGATTCCATGTCTGATGGCAAGTCCGACCAGAATGGGTTACGATTTAGTAGTAGTAGAATGTGCGGCCTTTAGCAGAACATGCAAACGTCATTCCTTTTGGGGAAGCAGGTCTCCGTTGTCTTTTTGGATCAACCTACTTGGCCAGATAGCAAGGCTTTGCAATGTCACCACACAACGCTGCTGGTGCACAACAGTTTTTGCAGAGGTCTTCAGTGCTATCCACCGATTGTTCACCGGGACAAACCGGTTATTTAGTTGTTTAGAGCTGTAAGGAGTTATGACATCTGAAAGTATGTCAACTTTTTGGGCGTATTGCGTTGCACTCCACTTACGGGACACTTCCTTCGTTTAGCGGCGAGGTGGGTTGCGAGGTCACATTAGTGCGCCATCTGCGTTTTCGGAATCCACACCTGCATTAGATGTCTATACAACCTAAATCATGAACACAACAGAATATAATTTCTCAGAGGGGTTGTATGGCCGTCAGTCGAATGCTACACCACCAAATCTTTGGTGCGGAGGACAACCTTAATGACCAGCTGAGTTATGGCTGCGAAGTTCATGGACCTACAGCCATTTTCAAAGCGTTGGCGCAATTGTAACCAGCCAAGTATACGTCGTGTGTTGTCGTCCGTCCACCAACTCCATCGCTACAGTGCATTGGAGGTTTTATTGATCACCTGTGGCAAATCTCCATAGAACTCACCCCTTATGGTTAGCACAGTCGCGTTCACAGGAACCTCTTGCAACGAGTGACTGTAGGCCTTTGGGATATTGGATTTCAGGCAATAAGGGTGTTCTCAGTACGCTTCCTTAGGGTAGTCACGTCGCTATTGGGATAGGTCGGCACCCACAGCTTCCAGCTTCTCTAAGCAAGCACAACGGGAATACATGGACCCCATCCCAGGAGACGAGTACACCTAAAGTCTTCCAGACTTTTTTGTTAATGCCTACATAATCGGTCACGAAGTCAGCTTCGTCCAGTTCGTTGGTTGCACTAAATTAAACCAGGCAAGGTAGACAGCACCCTTCTGAGTAAACAATGGTTTGGCACAGGTAAAAGTGGACAAACAAACAGTCTACTCGTCTTGATGCATTCCTCTGTAAGAGTGTGCTAAGCAAGTTAAAATCCGCCTACTGGAGGTTCTGCTATTAGAATTAAAGAAGTCTCAGACTATGCCTGCAGAGGTCAATCGACGATTCTGCAAAGCAAAACGACCTCATATGTGCTACTCTGGAGGCTGGAGGTTATGCAGTTCTGCTTCCCCAAGTGGTACACATTAGCGAAGCGATTCGAGCTCCCGAGTTTCGGGTGGAAGTTTCGTTTGACACACAACCACATGAAATAGAACTTCCAAGATAAGCACTGGGCTTCGTAGCCTCCCGGGCCTCTTGTTGAATTGTAGGCAACGTGTGTTGTATGTCTTGGGGCACAATTTTACACCATCGGTGCGAGGTGCATGCTAGCGCGTCGGATGTCCTAGAAACGTTTGAATTTCATCTTACTTTCAAAAAATAACGTTGTCCATGAATCGACAAGGTTCTAATCGGCGACGATACGAACCCCAGGGTTTTCAAAATCGTTGTGTTTGCACCTATTTGGTGTTGGTAATAAGCTAACTACCCTTTGGGAAGTATCCTTACACTCCAAGCCATAGGTATGTAGATGCAAATAGCATATCGTGTTGACAGATTTCTGTGAAAAACCCCGTTGAGAAGGCGTGTTTAGATGGACGGACCAGTCGATGGGGCCGAATGCACCCTTGAAGGCAAGGAATACTAGCATTATGGGGAATCTGCATGTATGACACTGCTCTAGTGCCTGGCAGAGAGTGAAGGTATGATTAATCAAACTTCTACCTGGCCTTACGGATCCACGAAACTTCTTCGGCAGTGAGTGTACTACGTTTTATCTGGCGCCGGTGGACCCGACGACTTGAAGTTTCTCTGCAACCAGCAGGAATTTGCCTCCGGCAGGGCCAGATTTACCGCAGATCCAATGCTTAGCTGAGTCAGTTGGTTCGACCAAATAATAGTAACCGCAATGTGCGGCATTGAAAAGACCATAAAGATTGCGAGTTGACATCCAACGATGTCCATTGACCGTTTTGGAAACGGAAGTTTCAATACGAAGTTAGAACTCAACATAATCGTTTTCTAGAGTATTTCCCAAATGCCCCACCATCAGATGTGAATTCATACTGAGACGAGATTGCCAGCTCTTTGCACAGGGGTGGAAGTTTTGCCTGTGGCACGGCGCTACCAGGCTCACTCAAGCACTGGATATCAGACCGAAACTTGGAACTGCTTAAGTCTCGGAGAAGTATCCCAGCCAGCCCCGAACATAACTTGATGCGCCGAATTATCAGACGTCAAGTGGGAGTGGGCGTGCAAAGTGACCGTGAAGTCTGGTGTACACAGAAATCCAAGGAAATGGAACAGGCCCAGAAAGCCCGTTATACCCGAAGATTATTGCAGTTGATCCGTGCAAACGGTCACATAAAAATCTCCTGTGAGCGAAACCATAAAGGATCAGAAGGGAATGACCACATACTTTTTCATCCCCCTCTCCCCACCCCATTAATAACT
>SJOL01001502.1:42398-55617 GCA_004794785.1 Opisthorchis felineus | reverse complement strand
GTTTTGCGTATTCAAGCAAAAATCGTTTCTGAAACTGATGAAATACGTAACGTTATAATGAAAGCAAAAGAAAGGTACAAAACACCAGACATTCTTCATTTTCACTCACCTTTTTTACCCGATGGTAACCACGACATTTTTGCGTTCCAGAATTTATCATCTTGAGTTCAATTAAGCAAACGTACATTGTTTGGTGTTACCTTAGTTTAACACCAATTCTTAGTGAGTTGTTGGCATTTGACCTGGGTAAAACTCAAACATCATGGCCGAAAAAAGTGCTTGAAAACCAAAAAATGGAGAAATAGGGGGAATATTTTTCGTTCCATAAGTTTTCCCTCTTTTCTTTAACGTCTTCGATGTAATCTTCGTAATTCCTGCAACGTTCTGGCTTCGTGTACAGGTAAGCGATTAGCTAATGCAAGCGTCAGTGGGTCTGCCTGCTTTTTCACCGACCCTGTATAATGACTTAACGAACTAGTGGTGTACCTAGCAATAGCTGGTGGGTTGGTAATACAACCAAATCTTGTGCAGGCAATAGGAAGTGTAATTCGGCTGATCGATTTCAGATGGCGAGTTTAGGCGTTTTACTGTGGTTTGACCCAGCGAGCCAGGCATCCTTTTCACATAGAGCAAGTCATTTTGTTTTTGCTTGTTTGGCTTGTGTAAGCATATTTACGTTTACCAAGATGGATCCCACGCGTCTGTAAAGTTTCTTGTCCCTTCCGTTTCTTCAGATTTCTGGACCTGTCTAGCTTCTTGATCCGATCTCCCTGTTGTTGATAACCTCATCAAACGTTGCAGGCTTGCTACACTTTGAGCCGAACCTGTAATAGCGGTTATGCCCCAAGGTAGTTCTTGACCGTCAAGGTTATTCAGGATGTGATAAAAATAAAAAAACAAGTTGAAAGCACTCATGGCGAATCTTATTTATGGCGTATGTAACAATTTTTTAGGAATCACGAAGTCTTTTTGATGAGCCGCCGGAACCGGATTTCAGTAGATACTGGAACATGATTGGCTATGGTGTTCATGTTTTCGGCCGAGCGAAGCTTGTTTTATGCCGGCCCGACTAGCCGCTCCAACTTCTAGCCAATCATGTGCGCGTTACGCCTGCTGGTCGCTGCAGCCCCTAACTGCGAGCGCTAAAACGATTAAGGACTAAAACCGCTGCTCGGTGTTTTTGGCGAATGGAATCGAGCTCCCGGAAACTACGGTGTTTTCGAGGTTACCAATTCAAAGTTAAAAATGTTTTTTTCTATTGCGTTTTTCTGCAAATTATCTGTGATTTGTTTAAGCGAGCGAATTTCCAAGGTCATCAGTTATCTGCAATTAGGAAAAGGTGGTTAATGGAATGAGATATCGCTACTTGCGTTCAAAGATTGGATCGCTCACAGCGGACGAAAGTTGGGGGTAGTTCTGCAGCTACAATAGTCTATCGAACTTTATGAAGCCTACATGGTGCTCATGGACACAAAATATGCATAAGTATGACTCCCGTGACGAAATTTTTGATTGTATCTCTGCTTGACTGGACAGACAACCCAATCCTATGTTCTTGGAATTCGAGAATTGCTACTCCGAATAATCATCGTGGATAACCAATACGAGGTCTGGAGAACCTAAGGCTTGCGGATGATGAGGGTCTATGCTAGCAGGTCTAGTTTTGTGGTGCACTGCAGCAGAGTTCCTCATAGTGAGGCACACCAGGCTTCACGTGGCCGTCTCCGGAAAGTTGCAAGATATTTTGTGGCTACCGATGTACGTGATGAGCTGCTCATCACAACGCCTAACATTGAGTCCCAACCTAAGTGAGTGAGGCCGCGGTCGCTTGCACAATACAGCAACAAGAATTTGGCTGACGCACACGACTAACATGTGGCTAGAAGTCCACGATGCCAAATCAACAAGCCAGGTGTACTTTTCTTTGAACGTGGCGGACGGCTGAACGAACCTAGCTGACGATACGGCGAACATGTGGCTAAGGCGGGTCCATCAATCTCGACTGGGAAGTTTCAATGGTCCAACTTAAACGGGATAGAAATTTGAATTTTTTGGGTGTTTTTATTAATACGCATATCCTGAAAGGAAGTGTACGGCCTTCTCGGTGGGCAATGTTCATCGAGCTTCTGACGTCCTGAAATGAGAGGAGGATATAAGTTGATTTATGGAAATATCAGTATGAGGCAGGCGGCTGACAAAATAGTGGCAGTTCTTACTCCATAAAGCGAGCATAACACCGACGACAGCCTCGTTGAACCGTGCCTAAACGACGCCATCCTCAACGGCGGATTCGAATTGAGTTTTTGCTTCTAATGACTACTGAGTATTGGGCCCCAAGAAATACTAGACTTACCTGAAATGCATGATGCCTCAGTAACAAACGAACAGACTGCTACTGACGGACCTTAGGGGCATCGTAAACGAGCGATTCGGCCGGGTTTTAGGTGAGTCTACCGTAAAGACCAAATTATTATGCAAATAAACACATTTCGTAAATTTCGTGAAATTTAGGTTCAAGTAGAAGATATGCTTGAAGGTTATTCGGGGCTGTGCTTACCTTATGAGTGCCAAGAAGGCCGAAACCGCTCGTGAGCTAACAGTTTTCAGCAACCTCATGAGTAGTGTATTACGTCTATCTATGAATAACAATCCTCAATGTTTACAATGGACCGGTCTCCGAATATGGAGAAAAAATGGATACAATGAAGCCACATCGCCTAGTAGAAGAGACACGTGCATTCACCACAGCAAGTGTCAGCCGCCTGGGTGTTTGCTGAAGGATCTATTAGTTAGGTAACGTGGATTAACCTGACCTTGTTAGTTCCAACGCGATCATGATGCAGCTTTATCGGTCGCGCCTCCAATACGGGGAGACATACATACGTAGTCATTCGACAGAAAACGTTTAGAACGTAGTCGTTGCCTCAGGATTCCATTTCAGTCACAGTGCTGAGACATATGTACCTCAGATTTCCGCATGAGCCACTCATACTGCCCAGCTGCCCTCTGCGTGGCATGTTTGAGTGTGGTTGTGTGGTGCAACCGCCTTTTCAGGAGACTGTTGAAGTTTTCTAGACGGTTGTTGGTCACATTGACAAAACTGATCATCCCGAATTGTGCGTGTGCAGCCGGTGATGTGCAATCATTTGGTCGTAAGGTAAGGGACGAGTCGCGGGTCTATTCGGCGCAGCACTGTGGGCTGGTTTTATGATAAACAGAAAACCTACTGTGCGGTAATGTCTTGTTGAGCCAAACGCTGGAATGTTACAGCTGTTCAGTGTCCACGACCATGTCGCACGGACGTTAAATGATATATACGCGCTTTCCGAAAGCTTTGCGAAAACGAAAATGACACAGTATGACATTTCAGCCGAACACCACTCTCACTGCCCGCATTTGTGCCGCGAATTCGTTCATGACGAATTTCTTCACTTGCTACTATTCGCCCATCGTCTCCCTGAACAAACCACAGTTTACGCATAGGAGCAAACTGTTCACTTTCCACATAGGCATACCTACCCAGACGTCCGGTACCCATGACATTTGTGACGGGGAAGGTGTAGAGTTTGTACCTACTGGCCACATATTAATTACTTTAAAAGGCCCACCCAAATCGGTTCGTTGCGTGTGTTCCATTGCCATTTACCCCATCCGGGAAGCGTCGGAGCAGTGCTACCTACCGCCATCTAGCGAATCACAGGTGACTGTAGCGGCCTTCCCCCGACTGCAGCTGACGCGACCGTCCGGACTTGCGAAGATTCTCTAGCACCGAAAGCATATCATCTGCCACAATAAAACTCAACAATCCTTCATTTACTCAACAGATGTGGTCGGCACTTCCCGTGGCGTTCGTATATGTCCTGATTTGTGACGACTTCGGCGGATTCATCGGCTGCATACTGTCACACATCCCACGAGGTTTCACACTTCAGCAGGGCTAGGAAAATGCCCAATCCCCCTTCGGATAGCCATCGATTTGCCGGAAGTCTATTGTACAAGGCTTCGGTTACCTTGTTTTTCGAGGTAATAGGGGCTGACAGAAATGGTTCCTGTGTCTACTTAGACAAAACCGTCACAGATGACTGGTGCTTCGTGTACTGTTTGTTATTGGCAAATGCGCTTAACTTACTGAAGTATTCAGATTCCTCGACTTTTGTTGGTTTCTCTGACCGCCTGCTGCATTTGTAGCACACGTACACGTTACGCAAAACAGCTTTTGTACTTCGATTACCCACTGCACGCACAAAAACTGCACACATATCCTTCATGCACTAATTTACCGCTTTCTCAAATGCCGTGACGGATGAAAACCGGCAAGACATCAGTTTATCAACGAACACATCTGATGACTTATCTGAAGCCACACCACTGCGACTGTGCAATTGAATGCGCGCCAAAAATTAAGAAGGCAGGTTGTTCAAGACAAATTCCAACAACACTGAGGCAAATTACGGTGATTTTTGGTTTGAGCACGCGCGCGGCAAAGTGAAACGTTTTAAGTAAACATTTTCACTCGACTCACGAAGGTTTTTGGGGCCAAGAGCATCTGGCGGCTAAGGATCAGCCCAAAAAATTCCACCGCAGAACCCCCTTGATGTAGTTTAGAAGTTGAGGGTTTACCACAGTATCATTACTGGCCTGCGGATCCCATCTGTCCAAATTCGCGATAGTAGTTTTGCGTACATTGGACATTAAAGAAAGCACCATTGACTATTCCCATGTAGTCCGACGCCAGCCTGCCAATAAGCTCTGAGGTGTTTCAGTGGCTCAACTAGCAAGCCATCAGCCTCCAAACTAGATCAGTGGAATCCCCTGCCGAATAAGATAAGAGCAGCCATATAGTCCCCGAAGCAGCCCAGGTTGTTTTCTGGAACTTGTGGAAGTGCTCCAAATTACAACATTCTATGAATATCCGTTCAACGTAGTCTCTTGCTGCACGGAGGCCTCCCTGGCCCGGTCTCACGGGAGGTCCGTGCATTTGGGCCGTTGAGGTGACAGTGTGGCAGAGATTTTGGCTACGCCAACCATCAGCTTGATATCCTGGCCGTTTTTACAATTACCACTAGTGCCTATTTTGGGATTCGGTAGCAACAAATAGACATCCCTGTCTACCGGGAAAACTTTGGCCTCCCGTTCAAAGCAAAGTCTTACAAAAAGATTCCAGGAGCACCGGCGAGCGGATTCTGCAGGTTTTTGCCCGAATTCTACCCCTATCTGGTTACTTTATGCTTTTTAGTAACTCGTTTTCTCAGTCAGTTTATCTCGGCTGGGGCACCGGAAATCCGGGTATACTGCTCAGACCTTGTAGTGTCCCTGCTGAACATTTTGTTGTTAAAAAAGACGATTGAGTAGTCAGCTGACGTTTCCAGTCCGCCTTACCGTTCCCTCACGCTCGTTACTAAATGCCTGGCAGCATTTCAGCTGATTTTGCTGATTTTTTTGTTGTCCAGGAGAACAAGCTCCTTAGCAGAAAATTTGGACTGATGTAATCTAAGATGCTGACCACTAACGACGATCGGTTTCGATGCACGTTTTAAAATCTACTTACCAGTGGTTAAACCGGGATGTCCCCTGGGGAGAAAGTGGACCGTTGGGACCCGGAATTATGAAGTGCAATGCAGCTGGTTAAACTTACCCATTTCCGTTGGAGACAGGGGTTCCTCGGCCAAAAGAGGTGGAAGTAGTGCTTGAGGCCAAGATGTTGAACTTGTGGACGAAAAAGGATGTACATGAAGCTGGACACCAAAAAGTTTAAATTTGAGGGATAGGTATTTGGGGACAAAAATACTCGTGGTATAAGCGATATGAATAAAGCCAGTAAGTTGTACAGTTTTGCAAATAAATGTTGAGAAAGGGACTTTTGGCAGTGCGGTGTTTGCATTTCGGTAGCCAGAACTCCTTGAGTTTACCAAGTCAGTAAAGACACTGCTAGTGAGCCGGTGTAAAATGCAAGGTATTTAAGGCATAGTTAGACAACCACATAAAAGGCAAGTGGGGTTGTGCAACCAAAAGGAGAGAAACCAAAAAGGGGCTTGGAGCAGTTGCATGTGGAGACGAAAGCTTTTAAGCCAGAAATTGTTAAAGCATGCTGGGTGGGGCACGGGTTCAGACACGTGGGGTCAAATGACAGGAGAATGATCAATGTTGGCCGCAGCTAGGAAGAAGCCGGAAGGCCAATTAATGAGTCCATGGGGGAATAATATTACATTGGCCGACCTTTAGCCCAGAGAATGGCGTGACAACGTAGTCCATGAAACCGACCAATCTTGCGAGGAAGCTCGGGGGCGGATGGCCACTCAGATAGCAGTGCAGCAGGAGTGGTGAGCCTGGCAAGGGCTCTGAAGAGGATACTCCATGGTTTACACCGAGTGTCGGTCAAAAATTGACGCCAAATCTGAATGGGTGAGCGGGTGCCTGAGCTGGGCAGGATGTATGGACATAGGACGCATGGAGGGATGTTGGTTAATGAGGTTGGGGGTCAGGATGATTATTGGTGGGACGACTTGGTGGGGATGGTAGTGCTGCAAGAGTGGCGATAAATACCTGCTCAGGTGGTGTGTAATAAATAAGCCTGAACGTGATTAAGTGGGCTTTCGTTAAAGGCCATTATGGTCAACGAGTGAAACCTAGTTGGTGACCAAGTTAGAGCAACCTGTGGTTGCGGACTAGCTGAGGGTAAACACCGGAGCACTTGCTTTAGGGACTGGGCATGGTTTACTTGGACTTACGATCTAACCTACTGAGGTAGATTCTCTAATTTATGAGACCAAAATACAAGTGCAAGACTCGGGCCTAAAGGCCATGATTTGGGTGGTGTATAATGCAAGAAAGTTGGAGCATCCAGTAAGCAGTCAGGGTAGCGAGGAGCTGGGTGAAAAACCCACTGGTAGGGTGTACAAACGACACGTAATGTGGGTTTTCTTGTGGCTGAGCTGATCCGTTTGCAAAAATATTAATTGGGCTGGGGTAATCAAGCACGCTATAAATAGGGTGCTGCGGTAAGGAATACAACGTGGTGAATCTAGATATAGGCAGGGAAATAGTAAGAACCGGAGTAGGTTACAATAGTCTTTTTTGTCTACGGAAGGGCCAATTAAAATGGCTAGAGAGAAGATGTTGGGTGCAGGTTATTGATGGCTAACAGTAAAGCGATGAGACGCCCCAAACCAGTGAATGGCAGAGCTGAGTTTCCGCTGGGTAAGTTGTGTTCGTGTACTGGAATAGTTATCAAGCCACTTAGAAACCCAAGCGTCAGCTAAGCAAAGTGAAAGGGCCAGTGCTCGTTCACACGGCCTCTACCGGTGCCATAATTGCATAAGGCGTAGGTTGCTGAGGCAGCGTTTTCCGAGCATTGGGTTGGATATGCCGTCGAGCCCTCAAACGTTGGGGGTTTTCACAAGCCCAGGTGCTTAATTATTTGAATTAATGACGCCTTGTGCTTAAAGCGGGCCACTTCCGTTTCATTGAAAAGCATCATCAGTGTGCACTTCATCGAGCTCCCTTGACTTGCATAGAATCCCGCGAGTAGGCTATTCTCATCGACACTCCACTGGGCAGACAAGAGCGTCAACTTAGTAGTGATTGATGGTGGTTTTGGCCGGAAAATTCAATTTAAACTTTTAGACTAGTGATCATTGCGAGGTAAACCTTAGTAGCACGATTAAATTCTCTGACTCTGCCCAGTCAACCTGTTCCCAGTCTTTCGGCTAATACAACATTCTCAACTTTGTAGCCAAGCCTCGCTCATTTTAGTAGTGGCTGAATTTACATGATGGGGCAAAACTAGAGTAAAATGTCAGAGTCACTTTAGTCATCAGTGAAACAGGATAAAAGTTTTTGCTTACGTATTTCTAACGTGATAACTCTGAAAACACAGTCCTGCGATTTTCGGAGAGATCAAGTAATAGTGTAATAAATCAAATAACAACACGCAAATTAACATTTGGTCGTCGAACCCAGAAACCAAGACCGCCCGACCGGTCCAAACTGATTCGTCTTCTGGTAAGTCCAAATCCCGTGAACTGCGCTGCTAGCCAATTGACAAGCAAAACTACGAGATAAAATGTCCTGCAGGCTTAACTAATCATGGTAACAGTGCCAAAGTCGAACTGAAACATTTTCCACAATGTCTAAGACTTCTGTTACAGTTTTATGGTATTTTCGAGTGACTCGTAATACTAGAACCTCCAGAAAGGCAGAACAAAGTCGGAGCTGAGTTTGCATACGGTACCATTTATTTGAAGAATAAATTCTTGAAATTCGCACACCTCGACAGTGGATGCGCGTCCATAACAAACGGTCAACTTGGGCTATAAAAGTACAGAACAAATGAGCAAAACTGGCTCCCACGTGAGACACTCACACGCGCATAAAGTCGGCCAAAAAGGGCTGGATAAACTCAGGGTCAAATGATTGAAATATCAGGAACAAACAAACGCCAGCTTGCACGCACGCACCAAACACAAAGGTGGAGAGTGGATTACAAATAGGGGTTACAAATAACAGAAAAACGTGGGGAATTTCAAATGCCAAAGTAGCGGACGATATATCTTTACTGCCTTATATTACTGGAATAAATGATAAAGCCATTTCGTGTAATTCAGTGATCATTTGCGAGAGTCTTCCGCGACATTTTCCCAAGAGGCAACGTGCGCACATACTGTGTCACTGTTATCGTATAGGTCGTATTTCAAGGCCCCACAGCTTAACTATGAGTGTTTCTTTACCTCACCGAAGTTGAGACTAAAGTTTGCCTGCTCCTGACTTACTTCAACCCAATCGACCTCTAATAATGGCTGTCTCTTTTCTCTAAGTAAACGCGGATTGTCATATCTGCAACAGGGCTATTCAGTGGTCATCTGGGTTCAACCGGCGTATTATTTCCAGCCGCATTTTTCCGTTCATACCTTTCTGCTGCGGTTGGTCCAGCTATTTTTCGGCATGGCCTTATCCACATACCTTTCTCTAATGTATATTTATGCTAGGTATACTTACCTGGGTTTGTCGTAACAGTCTTTAGATAACTGATTAGACTAATTCTATCGCGTGCCGCATACGTAAAGGACCCTGGGTATATGTGCTTATGTTGCTGTGGGATGTCTACAGTTTAGGAAGTAACAATAAAATTGCATGCGTGGGTGCCCGAGCCAAAAAAATGAATCTTCAGTTTCTGTAAGTGAAATTATTCAAGGTACCATGGAAACCTCGAGAGATGGAGAACCGTTTGTTTATTTAGGAACCGTCTACGCTTCGGATAATCTGAGGCTGTTGCCACCTTGAAACTCGCGAAATAAAATATTAATATTCATTTCTGTGAATAACGGAAAGTGCGCATTATTTCGTCCCGTGGATACTCAGCGAACACATTCGTAGAGCATGGTGAGAATCGACCAGCAGGTATTACGCGGACAGATACCCAAAAGAATTTATTTATCTGGATCTCTTCAAACTTTTCTTCTCACTGCACCATGCAAAATCGGCTCAAAAGGCATTCACTGTCCCACGGATGATTCGGCGCACCTTTCCTAGTATTATTCGCATGGGGTTCCAGATATTTTATATGGCCTACGTCGGATCGCTCCCTAAATATGCCAGCTACGTTGCCTGCACAGGACGCATCAAAGAATCAACCCTCGTTGAGCGTGTCCAACGAGCTGCTACGAAAATGGTTACCGGGCTCAAATCCGTTGACTACGAAGCGCGAATCGCGGTGCTTGACCAATTTCCCCTGGGGCATCGTCGCCTCTGAGGAGACCTAATGCCTAATTATACCCTGTTTGAACAAGGTTTGACCGACAAGTTTTCACCGTTGACTCATCTAACACACGGCGGGGACATGGTATGATTTTCAAGCTCAGGGAGCACACTTTATTAGGCGACAGTTTTTCTCATTTCGGGTAGTTGGTATGTGTAATAGCCTTTCCCCGATGGTTGTTCACGCTCTATCTAGTAACTACTTCAAGGCACTTTTTAGTTGAGTCCTCGTGCCGGCAAGATAACTGCCCCGCGCTGAGAACCCGAAGAGCAGTGCTACACCCTTTATTCGCTTGTGCCTTTCAGGTGAACATTAGCCGCTGAATGACGAAAACAAACCTCACCCGGGAAGCTTGGGCCAAGCCCTGATCCTGTGTATCAACCCATGAATCCGTGAAAATGCACTGCCGGAAGCTTCGGGTCCAATATCTCAGATGGGGAGGTTCAGTCGTTTTATTTCAGTCTCCCTACAAGAAACTGAGCTGATACGACATCACCTGATCCTGGTCTGTGAGCCTTCGTCCTCCTAGTTGTGCACACGCCTACTGAAACTACTGGACATCGATTAGTTGAATGCATAGCGAACCGGCTGCGGGGCACACGGCATACTCTGATTAGCCAGGATTTGGGCCAATCAGAATCGACCTGTTCTAATCTGGTGCCTCTAGACTCTCAATCGTGACCCAATCGCGGCTTTGTGGATTCTGCTATGGTTATTTTAATAATGGGATTGTAGTGATTTCTTGTGGTCTCCACAAAAGACCGATACTAGCTACCGTACTTTTCGATACACCACAGTGGACGGAACAGCAATCCAATGACCAACACGGGTCGAGAACCACAATAGTATTTGTAGTATGCACGCTATCGTAGCACCAGGGGACAGTGATTCTCCGAAGGTAGGGGTTCACGACAATATCTGTGGATGGAAAACAGAAAGAAAGTTCATGGGCCGAAGCACAGTAAGCAAGGTTGTACATCACCAATACTTACATATAAATCAACAAAAATGACAGACATTCGATTGTCTAGTATAGGTCTACACTACATACGGCCACTTCAGCGTCAGTCATGTTATTTAGAAGTACGCAAGATGAACACCTGCGTTATATTAACGGTACTTAAAAGCGCATACAGGAAGATAGAGACTTGCTTTTGGATGCTACAACATGAATTCTGTATTGGGGTCCCTCACGATGTAGCTGAAGCAGATACATAAACCTGATCATAATGAGCCACATTCGATTGAATCTGTAGAGGCCCTCTTCATGGGGCTAGTCGGTGGAAGTTCTTATTTAAAAAATGATTTCAATCTTGCCGCGGAGGATGGGCTTCTGTCATCTGCCTTCAAACTCTCTGCCTCGTCAGTATTTTCGTGCACTTCAGTCATATTCTTCTTTTGCAAGGAATATGTATATTAGAACTTCAACTATCGGGGCTCTAACGCGTCCTATGGCCGATGGTCGCGCTTTCTTGGGCCGCGCGCTCGGCGCTTGGTCCTAACAATGGAGAGTCTCCATGGGACATGTGTTGCTCGTGGGTGCTGTAGCATAAATGGCCACGCAAAGAATATATTTCCTGTCTCATGAGCACTCGTAGTTTCCAGTGATGATGAGGGCTTGTAGGTCACTCGATTGGCATACTCGGTATTTAGATTTGCACTGGTGGGGCCTGAGTGCTGTAATTCCGATGGCCATTGTTTTAAACTTCGATCCACAATTTACAACCAGGTAAGGAACGCCAAAGGAAGTCGGTCGTCGAGACTCCGCAATAAGAATGACCGGATTATGAGGTGTCTGGAGCCGTGCTGACTCCTGCGATCGAATTGTGAAGGTTATGGGGCGTTTATTGTAGGCTCCCATCGCCGTATGGAAGCAGCGATGCCGAAGAAAGTAGGCTCAAAAAGTCACTCACTGCTGAGCGGCTGACCTTGACCGCGGGCGTCTAATCCAATACGGTCGAAGATAAAACGAGCCCCGCGATTAGCTCCACTCGACTTCAAACGTATTTGCTGTGTGTAGCGTAATCAGTTGGGTATCCATGCCCTCTGGCCGACCAGCCCCCTGCAACCAAGTGGGTCAAGCTGTTGAGTCTTTGGCTCCAGGAATGGCCCTAAAGGAAAGTCGTTAGAACTGCCATCTTGCTCTCCGGACTCATGAGCCAGAAGCTATGGGAAGGGTTTCAGTAAAAACTATGCCTTGTGGGTCAGATCTCTGAGTTGAGAAAAAAGCGTTCAGCTGTAGCACCCTTTCGGTGTTTAACTGCCATGCCACTAGAAGGAAGCACGAGGGCTGGGATACTGCCAGGTTGCCCAAGCCTAGACAGAGGAAGTCGAGAGGTAGAAGTCGGTTTCGAACCACAGACCCTCTGGTCAGTAAATTCGCGCTCTAACGACTGAGCCATCTCGCCCCTGAGTTAAGAGCTCAAGCTGGGCTCCCAAAATGAACCAACCCTCTTTGGTCTGGGTAACCGACAGGTACCATTCGCCCTTGCAGCTGTTCGTTCATGGACCGCTCCGAAACCTACTTTCCCTCGCTTCCGAACGACACTTTCCAAAGATAGGATAAGCCGGTTCTAGTCGGCTTGAGATACACGCTGCCCAGGCACGGTGATCGGTTTTCAAATCTAAACAAGCCGCACTTCATTGTTGGCCCTAGTAGTGGACTCCGCAGACCACATGGAGACAAAGTTGCTTCGTTTCTCTTGATTTTCCTGAACCAGTTTATTGGTTGTTCTCCATCTTTGAGGTGATTTACGCCTGACAATGCTGTCACGCTGTAGCGGTCGGGCTTCTGTGCTGTAATGATCCTGCGGGCCATACTGGCTGAAACTCATCTCCTAAAGGTTCAACCATGCGACGAAGGTCAACTGGGGGCAGCCCGATGAAGAACAGCGAGTCCCGTGCTGCGAGTAATCGTAGTACCAGGTGATCTGGAGGTAAAGTCGTACTGTCCTCTGCAATAGGAGTAGGAAGGCAGTAAGGCGTTTCCCCAGGCGGCCAGCATGTCTATATTTATGTAAGCAGTGATGCTACCTTCCCCAGAGGAAGGACAGGTTAGAAAAGGTCGGCCCTGAAAACCGCACATCGATCTCGCAACGGCTGACCGTGACCGCGGGGCATTATTCAATACGGTCGAAATGCTTTTAAAACCAGAGTCCGGTGCTGCTCCAAAGGCACCTGCTGTGCGCAACCGCATTAGGAGTGAGACAGTTATGCCTTACTCCCTGCGTCCACGGGCCAGGTCGGTCCCCTTCAGCCAAGTAGGTCGGACTATTTAGTCAGTGGCTCCTGGCCGTCACGAAGAGACTGGACCTTACCATGGTGTGGCGGTTTGTGTACCTCGGCGATCTATTGAGCTATACTGGTGGGTGTCCCCGCGACACTCACAGAGTCTCTCATACCAGGTTGGTCAGTGGGTAGATGTCGGACGAACACAGTATCCTGGCCCTCCAGGTTGGGGGTTGG
>SJOL01001502.1:0-32347 GCA_004794785.1 Opisthorchis felineus | reverse complement strand
ATATATATATATATTACCTCCTTGTCTTTTAATTTGGAAAGTAACGTGTGTACCTTCACATTCCAGTTCTTTTGCAAACTTTTCGTTTTGTCCTCAGACCTTTAAACAGGTGGTTGCAAATCTCCATAAGCCACTGGGTCATAAAATCCACAGTTGATTGAAAATCGTTGTACATATAACAAATGAAAAGAGCATACCTGTCAGGCCTAAATGTTTAATAGAAAGTGGATGATGAGCTTAGAAGACTAATTTGGAAGAGCTCCGGCCACCGAATGCGCATGCATGTCATTGGAAACTAGATGACGGTGGTGTGCTTGAACTCGGTAACAATCCTCAGTGGGAACAAGCCATGAAACCCAGCTCGACGATAAGTCCCTTCAGTTTGTGGTTACTTCTGGCCCGTGTTGAGGCGTGTGGCAGATATCTAATTAGATATTTAGCCAATAACAACTTACCCGATCCATGGGCTTAGTCTTCTTAACTCCCGGATACCCAGGATGTATATCCTGGAGTCCGACATCACACAAACTGGTAGGAAGTGTGTGGCCAGCTCATTAGAAAAAAGTTCTAACCATGAATACCCAAAAGATGATCAAAAAGGAACACTGGTTGCACTGCCACATTAGGCTGTTATATCTCCAAATAATCCCTTGTGACCATGTTGTAGTGGGCGTGCCAACGGTTCATTAGAGTTTCACACTCTGGTTGAAAAAGCGAAGTTGGTGGTTTGGAATTCGACCGATATTTTTTGGCCTGTAATCGCAGCGGTATTTCTGTGCAGAATTTCTGGTACTCAGACTGCCTGACCGCCTGTTAATTGGGAATCGCACCCATTTTAAGGTCATGGGTGAATTTCACAACTTTTTGGAATTCCCTATAGTAAACACTTGTCTTCAGGTACGTGTGGTTAAACGCTTGTTTTCTACCGAGGTCACGAGTTATCTCTTTTGGTGATTGTAGATTGAAGTCTTGGTCAGGCCACTTAGGCCGACGAACCGTTGAATGGTACAGTTGGATAGGATAAATGCCTTATTGCGTATGCAAATGGGTAAGACTTGAAATAGAGATGTGTTCGTGCATTCACAGAACACTGAGGAGCAGAGTAGTAAGGTTGTTTTTCGATGAATTTTGCTTACAGATATGGAGAGCTGCAATTCAATGACTTCAATAATTCAGCAGTTTCAAGGAGCAGCTAAAGGCGGTCTATTTTGGAAGTTGTTACTTACAGAGCCTGGCTAGTGTATATCATAACATTTTATCGGAGAGCTCGAGATAACCCAATGGCACGGGGCCATTGACTGGAAGGTCCTGACTTTCCCATTGCTTGGGTTCAGAAAACTTTGCAGTGTCTCGGCCCTCGTGCTTCTTTTGGGTTGCGTGTCAGCTATGAATGGAACGGGTGCTGCAACTAAACAATTCGTTTTTTACCATTACAGTAACTCAGGCCCACTCTTGTATACAGTGCAGTCAGCTTATGCGTACCCACTAAAAATGTAAGAGCTGAACTTCCTAGCACATTGACTATGTGGATCGATCCACTCCTTTGATGAAATTAATCAGCGTAAGTAGTCAATGGGGCGGGATGTTTGGGGGACACAGTTCCTTTGAGCACACGGCACATCAATTAGGTTGGAAGTCTTTCAATGATTCGAGTTGATGAATGAGGCTTATACTCGCATGCAGTCATACGACTATGGTATTTGCATTGCACACTGTTTCCAGAATTGAACTGCAATTCAGTCGTCTATCCTCTGTTACTGGTTTTTGTGATTATCCGGCCCTGCTGCCAGTTGTGAATAGAAATTTCATTCTTTCTAACTCACCACACGCGTTGTGTTCGTATAGCACAACTCTAGGAATCTACCAAAGTTCCACTAAAACCACTTACTTCGTCTCCCATCTCAGGTGAGGAATACTATAATGAAAGAGGACGATCTGTGCGAACGCCTACGGTTCGAAAAGAAGCAACTGCGACAGTACTTACATACACTCAAAACCGACCAATTCATCAAATCAAAGCTCCAACTGGAGACGGACGCAGAGGGAAAGACCACCAAGATAACGCACTATTTTATTGATTATAAGGTAATTACAAGGCAACTTTTGGATTTCGTAGCTTGTTGCTGCGTTTATCACGCTGGCATGTTGAACCCATCATTCCTCTCTACGTTGAACTTACGCAAGCCAAGTTCGGCTGAAACCATTTCGTGGCTATTTAGGGAAGCTTTTTATGCGATGAATAATTGTATTTTACCTCGGGTATCGGTTACACGAGTATAAGTTGGCTTCGTGAATATCCCGTATTGTATCTACTGGTGCCGTTGGTTAGGCTTTCAGCCATTTAGTCCAGTGTTCATTTCACTGGCTCATGAGTATCCGGTCTGCAAGATCTCTGAACACCCTTATCTATCCGCACGAAAGTACATCTTATCAAAATTCCTTGTTTGTTTTGTTAGGATGCAACTTGTATGGAATCCTGATCGGCTGCAGAGCCAGATTCGTTCATTCACTGAACAACGCACATCGTTTTTCGAATCATTACACAGGCCCCGTTCCGCTGTTTTGACTTGGTTCCCATTAGGAGGCATGGTGCTACTAACTACCCTTCAGCTGGCGATAGCGCGATGCGGATAGAGGTACCCAAACGCCCTGGGTAACAAACTAGGGCATCAAAACTGCCCATGTAGAGGAGCCCACGCTTGACAGAAGCAACCAAGGTCAAATTGATAAGGACGTCTATACGTATGTGTACCATCTTAATTTATTCTGCATTCCATATACCCTCCTGTACCTTGTTTTCATTAGTGAATTCCTTCTCGCCGAAGCACATTATTCCTTTTAGGATATCCAAATACCTGTCGCTTAATGAATACGTTAACACCGAGTATTGGCTATCTTATCTTTTGAAGTTGTTTGTCAATGTGGTCAAGTACCGACTAGATCAGATGCGGCGGCGTCTCGAGGCGGAACAACGCCAGACCACGAGCAGGGCTAGTTTCCGCTGTGTTTCTTGTGCCACCACTTATACCGACTTGGAGGTGGATCGTTTGATAAGTTTGGATAATCCGGGAAAGCTGGAATGCGTATATTGTCGGGCGGAGGTCGCCGAAGAGGAAGACAATGTCTCAAGGACGGATGCCCGTGCGTTGATCGCTTCATTTCACCATCAGGTATGTATTGTGTTTGTGTCGCAAACGTTTTCTGATTCATTTCACCTCAAATTTTCAAGCATTATCTTTTGTGGACCCTCATTTGGACCGCGGACTCTGCAGCTAGGTTTGTAATATCGTAAACTTTAAGGACACAAATGGTCAGCTATAAACTGTTTATTGGTTGAAAATTCCCCGAAATGGGCCTGTTCAGTGGAGTAGTTGGCACGTTGGTCCATGAGTCCCGTATACAAACATCCTCATCATACCGACTGTTTTCCATCGAAATGTAACGTCCCACAAAGGCTGGTCCGGTACTACCATTTCTAGTAAAATGAGGCGCTCAGACTGCTATCAGCATGTCAATAATCTCGGTGCACTATTGCCAGTTGGTGTGTACGTGGCGAACTTCTTCACGTTCTTGTCCCTCCGGAGCATCCAGTACATGGTTTCTGTGTCGGGCTGTAATTCTAGTTCGGTAGTTGGTTCGTCTTGCCGTCCAAAATACAGCTATTTGCGGTATCAGTATGCACAAACGATATGCTTTGTCGTCTTGAGTCACTGTTTCTCTAGGGCACCGTCACTCACTCGGTCCACGTTGGTCTAAAATCCGACTGTTGAGTTGGACAATTGAGTTCAGGATAGCTCAGTGGTTAAAGCTCTAGCTTATTGACTGGAAGGTCCGTGGTTCAAGCTCTACCTCTGCATTTCGACCAGGCTTGAGCAATCTGGCTATTGAGTTGCTCCAACATTCGCAAGGCGCTTTAATTTGGCTTGTTCGCAATGAGGATTTCTTGAAGGGGGAAGGTTTTTAGGGACAAATAAAGTCGTCTAGTTCTAGACGTAATGCACTGCTCAAACATCATAAACGAGAGATTCAGCTAGGCTCCATGTGTGTCTCCCCTCAAAACCAAATTGGTATGCAGATAAGTGTATTTCATCATCTAGTTCTCTTCGAGTTTACTCGCATGACCTTGCAGATGTGTACTATTCCACTGAAGTCACATCTAGCCATTTAGGCATCCTCATGGTTAATTTGCGGTACATAGGTGTGTCGCTTAGAATCCAGAATTATAGTCATCCGGTGGCTCAGTGGTTAGAGCGCGAATTTACTGACCGGAAGGTCCGTCGTTCGAACCCGGCCTCTGCCTCTCGACTTCTGGGCAAACTGGCAGTGTCTCGGCCCTCGTTCTTCCTTCGGGTGGCATGGCAGCTAGGCACCGAAGGGGTGTTCTAGCTGAGCGATGATTATTTTTCATTATTATCCGGGGACTTAAAGTCGAAACTAAGGATTTTGTCCCACTGGGAAAACGAGTAAGGTGGGTCAGTTAGGGCTACCTCACAGTTTAAAATTAGCGGAACGCGAATCCTAAACACTGTTCGAGAGGTAAGGTCCCGTCGTGACCTAAGGAAATGGTGACGTAAGCAGAGAAATAACCATATCATAAGCCACAGACGATCGTTTGCTCTCATCCGACTTTCCACACTTCCAGTTGACCTCAGATTTTGGATGTGTCACTGATAGGGCTGAGGTATTTGCAACACTATGAACCAGCAGCTTTTGTCAAAGCACCTCTCGGAGAAAATGTTATCGGTAACGAGGTTGCATTCATTCGTACTTAATTATGAAAAAAGTTCCAGCTGTAGCACCCTTTCGGTGCCTGGCTGTCATGCCACCCGAAGGAAGCACGAGGGCCGATATATTGCCAGGTTGCCCAGGCCTAGACGGGAGCAGTCGAGATGCAGAGGTCGGGTTCCAGGACCTTCCGGCCAGGAAGTTCGCGCCTTAACCATCGAACCATCTGGAGCTCTAGTTATGGAAAACCAACTGAAACATCTTAGATACACAAACACGAGATGGAGCTGTGTAAATTCTTGGGTCTTTAGGAAATCTGTTCCGATATACGAAGACCACGCCCGGAAAGCTTTTTCCTTCCCGTTAGAATGGTTTTTATAGGGGACCCACTGCATGTTGCGCCTCAGATGAGGAGAAGCCGCGGTACGATGGCGCTGTAGATAGTTTCAGTTATTCAGTCTACCTTGTGTGTATGTATCTACCTATCGGTCATTCTGGGAATCGGAGATACCCCGTGGACTGATTGGTCTGATTTGAGAAATCTGTGTTACCTCTTTATAATAAACACCGTTAGGGAGCGTTCATAGTATTTCTTACTGTGAACGTTTGCTCAGGTGAAAATCGGGAACGAAACGAGGCCATAGAAACTTCTTTTTCCAGTCGTTATGCGGTCACATACCAGTTCGAGTGATAGTGGCCGTTAGATAAACGCATTATCAGCATTCCACGGAAAATATCGCGTTGTACAAAGCTGTACAAGTTTCTCTTCAGGTCGGATAAACCATTGATTGACATCCTGTTGTCTCGGAGCAAGGCGTTTCCGCTCCAGAACCAACCTAGTGGTAATCGACCTTTTATTCAACGGTTTCTTAAACTAGGTTTTGAACTAGGTGTTATACCTAACGATCTATCCGTCGTGTTTTACCGAGACGCACAGCCTCCATCTGGCAACGAATGAGCAGTTCCTTGGAGTAGTCATAACAGGAATCCCCCGAATGTTATAGTGCAGGTTTGGCCAAGGAATTTGCCCCCGGTAAATCACGGCATTCGGGATTTTTTCGATAAGTAGAGCGCAACGAGTAATAAAAACTGTCAGCCACTCCTAAATGGGTTGTTGCACCTCTTTCTAGGTGATACTGAGTGGAAGTAGTATTTCAAGGTCGACAACTGAAGAATTTTACCTGCACTTCCCAAGTCTAAAACTGACTAGCAATAGTCGTTGTTCTCAGAACATTTTATTGAGAGATCTTCGGAACCGTTTTTTCCTTTGGGGATGTTTTTCCAAGAAGAGAGTTTTTTAAAGGAAATGAATCAACTCACCCTGCCTCCTCTGTTTCATCTTTATTTCACCGGTTCCAACGAGGATGCCCCAAATATTAGCCACACCGTTGTCAGAACCTCTAAATCACGATTTGCTTGTTTTCGGCTTAACTATTTGTATTCTAGGTCCGTGATCCCATTGACGCTATGCTGCGCGAGTGTGATGAAATTCACTTATCCTCCTCCATACTAGAACCAGAAATCCGACCGCTGGAGCCGCTGAAAGACGTAAGTTTTTCACACGTGTCGTGTATTTCCGACTGTCTTCTTAGCTTCTTAGCTATACGAGAGTATAACAACGTGGTACTTTGGCAATGTTTTTTACCCTCATTGATAATGTCTTGATGCGAATGGTAATTCATTACCGAGTTATGCAGGAGACTTTGAAACCTGTCAGCTTTAGCTTGGGTTATCTAATGGGGCTCCTCTTTTTGGACAGTGCTTTTCTCGCCGGCATAACTCGATACACCGGTTGTTCAAAGAATTTATCGTGTAAGCTGGATATCGAAGTGGGCGGAATTAAGCAAGATCGCAAGACGGTAGTCACTTAAGAGTCATTATACGGGTAACGTGCACTGCAACGTACAGTCAACTCTGAAGAACTCCATGCATAGGAGAAACGAGTAGTCTATTGGGTTATCGGAGCAGGTGAAAACGGTGAAAACAGGTAACTGCTTTCTACTAGTCCCACTAACAGGTTGCTGTTTCACTCATTTCCTCAAGGGAGGAAATGATGTTGGGAGCTTGATAGTTAACTGCATCCAGTTTAAACAAGGAGAATGACCATACCTTAGGGCTGCGTGCATATGTGTATGAGCTTGAGAATGTTTTCTCAGCAGCTGTGTGATAAACCTCTGCTCCACCGCTGAAGTTGTATTTTCCTCAATGAGCGATTTGAACCCACACACTGTCTCCACTCACAGCGTGTAGAGTATTCGGAAGGAACGTAAAAATGTCTACCATTAACATGACATTTTTCGAATCTATTAGTCTTTTCCTACTTTGTGTTACGAACGTGTCGCATAGACGGGTGAACGTATTCACCTCGGACAAAGTCCAACGCGGCCACTTCCATTAAGTTCAGCCGCCTCACCTAGTATAGGTGTGGCGAATTTGTTGGCATTAAATACGCCATATTTTGATACGAGCCCCAAACTGACTAAATGTGGGAGCACTCAAATCCGGAAGTTAAGCACTACCCAGTTATCAGGACTTTCTTATACCAGACAAGTCCTTACCGTTGGTTGGCTGAGTTTATGGAAGATTGGTGGATTCTGGTGGTTCAGTTTTATTGTACCTCTCCCGCAGTGGATTACGTTCATATTGTGCCGACCAAATTACGATTTCTGTCACTGGGGCGGTGAGTGATAGTGTTTTTGCTGTCAGTTCGGTGGCATCATTAGGAAACCATTAGCTCAGCCAGAAAATCCCTGGTGCGTAATGCTGTGGTTCTGTTTACCTGTCTCAATACAGTGGAGATTAAAGAATTCTACTCCTTTCGGGTTTGAAATACGGACAATAATAAAAAACATTGCAACAAACTCACACGGTCTTTATCCAGCCTTCATTGTGGATACACTGCCAAACAATCGGCTCTTGATCTTCACTTTCGAACGAAAACTTCATTTGATCAGTGCATGTATATTCTTTGGTAAGCATTGCTTTACGTTCAGAACCAAGGTTGGTCTGTACAGTGCACAGAATCGTTTAAACATAATGGAATATAATACGTGACACTCCGGACGCAAATGAATCAATAAGTGATTCAACAAAGTTTATATATCCTACTAATGATACCGCCACATGACATCCCGATACAAGACATGTAAAGTTACAATAGTGAATTTGGTTACTGAATCACATCAGGGATGCACCATGGGTACGACTTGTGACATCGTAAAGGCGGTGTAAAATCCGGGCGGTTATGGATCTCACAGGACGATTGCGGCTATTAGATTATACGCAGTTCGTAGCCAGTAGGCAGTAGGAGCAGACAGACGTGGGCAGCAGATGATGTATTGAGGACTGACAGGAACTGGTTCTACAGACAAACGGGTTAGTAAGCATCGTGAATTAAGCAAACGTACAATCAATAATGACGCAATCGGCAGGAGCGGAAAATAGTCACTGAAGCAGCAGGGATTTCTAGAAGCAACAACAAGTAAGCACCAAAACGATGTACAAACATACATATACGGGCAGCAAGGAAACAAACGGCATCATAATAAACGGGCGTAAGTCACGCTACTCATGAGTAGTCGGAAAACAAAGGAAAATTACCGCTGTTCACCGTTGATTCACAGGGGGAATCAACAGGCGGTTTTGAAGATGTCATCTCCAACGGCTTCGTTCTTGTTTATGCATATACTGTTGGGAAGCGACTCATCGTTTGGGATGCTGTCACTGTATCCCGCCAAATTTTGTGACTAATGTAGTTTCACCTACTGTCCACCAGGCGAGCGCGCGAGGTGCACACTTGGAAAAGAGGGCTGACTGACTCCTCTAAGGAAACCTTGTGAAATTTCTGCACAGGCCCAGAACTGTTATGTATTCAAGGTTATAATAGTAGCTGGTAAACGTGGTTTCAGAGGAAACACGAAAATCTTCCCAATATTCATGAGTTGTTTTGGTGATCCTAAAGACACCTGGTTGGGTTATGGCTCAGACTCTCCATTCCTAGTTTCTACTGCCATGTTACCTCATTGCCGTTTAGTCATTGTGTCGTCTCCCGAAACAGTATACAATGCTCCCATAAAGGGACATTAATAGAGAAGCTTCAGACTGTTCCCCATTTCGGGTAACCGAGATTGATCACACTGACACCTTTGTGTGACATATTACGCTATTACCTTCAGAAATGAGAACCATGACATTTCATGAGATCAATATGAAGTCTCTCAATATAGACTACTATTTGTTTGTTCGCCTTATCAGAAGAATGGGTGAGCTGTGCTGGATATACTTACGGCAACCTCATTTTTTCTGGGGCTTTGTTCACTTCCCTTCGCAGTGGATGAAAATACCGGATACACGAGCACCACTCACCAAAATCCTTTTATAGTACAAGACCCAAATCATCCTCCCTCAAATTATTCTATTTAAGCACGTTCTAGACAAATACCTTTTCAACCGGGTGTGCTGCACAATAACCGGCTTCTGTTTGATCTGTATTTTCTCTGAAAACAAATTTGATGAAAACACGACACGATATTTTGAATGTCGTTCTGACGGAAACACGAGCCGGTATTTGTGCAGCACATTCATCTGAAGAATGCGATGAACGAGACTCAGCAGCCTTTCAGTTGAGCTACCAACTTACTTTGTAAATGTGTATGTTTCTCCGCTTACACACAAGTTGTTGTTCGAGTACACGATAACGTTTTTTGAAACCCCAAAAATTCCGCATACCTGACTAGCCTAAAGAAGAGCGAAATCGGTACTATGCTGTTGAATAGTTTTATAAGTTATGTATTCACTGTACGTTTTACGGATATAGATGTATCGGGAAACTCACAAGAAATAGATGTTTAAAAATTTCCACGAATGGTCAGCGACGCGAAAGGTGAACCGCTCTGTCCCGGGTGATTAGTATACTTAATTATTTTACTGCGATTCACTCCTACGAGAGGAAACTCTGCAGGGATTTCGTATGTCTTCTTCCTGGTCAAGGAGACTGGTGACCAACGTCTAATTTGGCTTTACTGAGCCAAGTCTTCAAATGGCCTCCATGACGGCGTCGCCAACTTTTGCAGCAGCATCATTCGGTTTTCAGATGGCGCTGAATGTGCACGGTTGTTTATGGAATGCTGAAGCAGCTTTTGCTGGATATTTACCACCTGAGAAGGGTAAAAATCCTCGGTCTCTGCATTAGGAAACAGTTTGTCTATCAGATTGTTTTCGCAGATCTTTCAGCTCGACTGATACGGTTATATACGCTCAATGAAGTGGAAATACAAAGTTTCTGAGTCTCATTGTTTCAAAATATGGTAGCTGGAAACTGGTCAATTTTCATTACCCTAGGAGAAGTGTACGGTGCACCCTCACTGGAAGGAGTGGGCATCCAAATGCAAGTGAGAGTCGGTTGGACTGAGGCTGCACAGGTTTAGGTTGTGTGGCGCAGTGGCTACACTCCATCGTGTGTGTGTAACGGCCTTTAATCTTGCCAGGGCTAATGAACCATGATTAGCATCTCACGAGTGTGACAATGTAACGCCATACGTAGGCTTAACAATTGCGGTATTCATACAAGTAGTTCTTTTATACGTTCAGACAGTTGTCGCGTCATGCGGTCTTCGTAAGCTGCTCCTATGGTGACAGGCAAATGAGTACAGAACGAATGAGGTTGTAAAAAAGTGGCTGTTTGTCCTCAGTATTTAAAGGGACCACTGAAGCTGATGAAAACATTAAACTGCGCGCGAGAATTAAGAAAATGCCATTGCTCGGCTATCGCATTTCCTTTCACAAAAGGCAGCATCAGGGCATACAGTGTACGTTGCTACGATATTTCATATGAAACCGTGGTTTACGTCATATAGCAGGAGTAGATGGGAACACAAGTGGTCGGAATCACACAATAATGAAGCGCGTAATTCAGTTGTTTACGTATGGTGATAGCGGATGTCGGTTCAAGCTAACGGATGTCTAAATAAGGGGAGACTGCGGGTTGAGGAGCTAGAGAGGGTTGGGTGGGGGCAACGACCGGAAAAGTGTTCACGTCAATGGATTTCCTTTTGGGTACAGTCGAATATGAAGTAAACAAGAACAAGGTAATCGACGAAGATTGTCTCGAATAAACGGTTTATCTAGGAAACCGGTGTGGAGTGCACGAACAAACGAAAGTAATAGTCCTGTAGATTGTGACAGCCTTTGTCACGTTGAACCTACATGCGAATCGTGATTTGTATATCCTTTCAGCGTTGGTCTATTTTCACGAAACAAGATTATATGAGGGCCAGTGATAAAGTCGCCCATATCTGTTCAGCTCCGACGCAAAATGACAACCTTATCGCAGTTGGACGGTTTACGTACCTCAGCAACCCATTGAGTTGTACCGGAGAATCCTAATGCACCACCCACAGAGTTTTTCCTGGCTGGATGGTCAATGAACAGGGCTCTGAAAATCACAGTCACTTGACATTCCAAGGCTGGGGTTGGAATAAGTGTGGCAAAATGTCCCCTAAAAGTTGGCTGAAAAACCTCGACTGCTGCAATTGGTGCACCGGCTAGATTCCTCCTTGCTCGACTGGAATCATGTGAACAGCCGACTGTGTCCCACTTTCACAGGGTCTCGAGAATAAAGGCCACCCTTTGTTTATAGTTTCTGCATGGACCATTTGTATCTATCGTGGGGGGGGGGAGAGATGACTCAGTGGTTAGAGAACGAATTTACTGACCAGAAGGTCCGTGGTTCGAACCCGACCTCTGCCTCTCGACTTCCCCTGTCTAGGCTTGGGCAACCTGGCAGTATCCCAGCCCTCGTGCTTCCTTCAGGTAGTAGTGCATTACGAATATACACGTATCTCGACATCTTGAATATCGTAGCAACTGAAACTTGAGGCGGCCTGGTGCAGCACATTCAGTTGTCTGGAAACATCACAAACGAGAGATTCAGCTGGGTTCCAGGTGAGTCTCTCGCAAAACCAAATTTGTTTGCAAATGAGTGTATTTCTCTAATTCCGTGCAATTTGGTTTCAAGTAGAACATAAGGTTGACGGAAACCTCTGGACTGCGCCTACCTGATGAGCCCCAAGAAGGGCGAAACCGGCCGTGGGCTGTCGAAGAATTTTCAGCAACCTTATGAGTAGTGCATTGCGAATATATACGGAATCTTTTTCAGCTCATCCGTAAGACAGAACACAGGAGCTAGCCAAATATAATTGGGAGTACAGTGCAGGATAAACGCTAGCGTCTATGTTGCTGGGTAGAATATTCTCAACAGCAATTTAATTGGCCACCAACTTCTGTATGTTTTTCATTCGGGCCGCTCACCTAGATCCGTGGTCTGTGGGTTCAGATCCTTACTCAGTTTACGAAGTACTGATGTGCCTTTCTGCCTCGAAGTGCGATTGGGCTGCCGGTCTAGATTGGCTTCCAATAGCGGTATTAGATCCCTATGTTCTGCCTTAAAATTATTTCGATTTATTTGGAAACAAAAGTGCTTCCCGGACAACTTCGAACATTTAATCACTACACCTGTATTCAAAAGAAGGGTACAAATAAACTGTTCTAACCATAGAGATATATGCCTTACGTCTGTCATACCACGGTTACTGGCTTCAATAAGACTGTGACGCCTCACGCCGGTACGGGAGATTCAACTACGAGAGCTTCGAGCACGATTCTATCTGGTTCGGGGGATTTATTGATCAAATTGTCACATTACGTTGAATGCTTGAGCAGCACCACACATGTAGCCGGCCAACAGTTGCGATTTTGCTCAACTTCAATGGAGTCTTGGACTCCGTAGATGGGTCATTCCCTTATTCCCACACTTCTGGTCACGTAAGTTTACAACGAACTGTCCAGAAGTCCTCGTAGAACTATTGTGATTCGGCAAGGCTGCCATGTCTCCTCTCTTTTACCGTTCAATTTTTTCATCGATATTAGCATTGAACGCACACTTCAAGTGATCGAAACACTTGGTATTACGTACAGAAGAAGAACAGGAAACTTGGACTATGCGGGCGTTGTCTTGTCTGACGAGCATCAGTCCACGCAGTGTATCCTAAACAGAATTTCGGAAGTTACCCCCTGTTTAGGTGTTCGTTTTGCATTTCCAGAGTGCGAAGACTGCTTCAGGTTTTCAGTCCTACTGTGCCCCTGAAACAGGAAGAGAAACTGGAGTTTTTCCAAGCGGTTTATTTTCTCGGCAGCCGCATAAGCTGTGATCATCCCATGACGGATGAAGTCAATGCACACGTTGACAGAGCGCGACTGCCTGATTTATGACGTTACAAGCGGATTCACTTGAAGCCGAAGGGCCGTTTATACAAGACCATCGTTTCATGTTTACGAAACTCGGCTTCTACGATCCGAAGACCTGAAACGTTTTCGAGCATTTGATAACCGGCGCCTTTGTAGCATAGCATGAGTCAGGTGGCTGCAGCTCGCACGTAACGGAGCGGGCGAATACTTAGTAACGAAGCAGAATCACTGTAGCTCCAAATAAAACTTAGTTGGTTCGTGTATTGCTTATGCCGAACCACGATCTACCAGGGGAACTGTTGCTTTCCATTCCAAACCGTAGCTGGAGAGATTTTCATGGAGGACAAACCATCTCATTGTGACGCTGCTACGGAATTTTCTTGTCTTCCTAGCTAGGACCCAGGTGACCTGCCTTGTGTATGATTGATGTGACACGCAACCGAACCCAATAGCAAACATACTGTCGTTTTTTAGTCGGACTTTCCAACTGAAGCTCATGTCGTATACTGGTCTCTTATTGGGTGAGGTTTGCAAAGAGCTCGGGTATAACCCCAATCCAATGTGCCGCTCAGATGCGTTTACCTTATTGTTTTTCTCAGGTTTTTGCACCTTGTTCTTGGCTGTTTTCCCTGAGGTTACAAGAAATAAGCAAAATAATCATTGTTCGGCTGTGACATCTTTTCGGTGACTAGCTGCTGCGCCATCTGAAGGAAGGTTGAGCGCTGGGGTACTGCGAGGTTCTCGATGCCTAGACGGGGCATTTGAGCTCGGGTCAAGTGGGACCCACATACTTTCTGGTCAGTAGCTTCGCGCCCTAAACACAGCTGTTTCGCTTTCCTGTGATTATCAGGCTGTTTTTATTAAGCCTTCATACTTGTTTCTAATCTTTAATGAGGTATTCTCACATGGTTGTGTGATGCTGTTGATGCACTGCCGTCGACGGCGATGCTAATGAATATACAAGCTTTTCGTATCTGTACGTATGAAAAGTACAGGATGGTTCGCTTTTAATGGAGTTCCCGCAATGTTCCCTCGAAATCTGTCATGCGTAGAATGTTCCGTGTTCAGTCTTTTGGGTAAGGTATTTTGAAACAATCACACTGAATGCCGATCGGGATTACCGTAAACTCAAATTTCCGAGGTGACTATGTCGTTTATGGATCCTAAAAAATTGCAAACACCCTTGTCAGTTAGATTATTTGTGCCCGATGAACGCTTCTCGCTTTGGCTTTTCCCCTTCGTAGTGCAGCTATTTGGTAGTAAATTGAATACATCCACGCGTTGAGCTTCCCGATTTCTGTTGAATGTAGTTTGCCCCATGGCCAGAGTGCTGTCGTGTGCTTGCGTTAGACAACTGCCCCTTCCGAAGGGCCGCAATGTTCCGACTAAGTATGCTTAAGCGGGACTTCTCCCTCCACTGTGATCAGAAAAAAGCTCCAATCAGGTTGAGTTGACACCAGTGGTGGGAAACGATTATCAGGTATTTTTTCACGTTACCTTAGCTATTTGTCGATGCACTGTTGTTTTCACTAACAGAATACAGACTAACACTGTCGACGATCGCTTTGATCGTGTTAGCTCATGTCTCGGCTTAGGCTGTCAACAACTGGTAATAACACTATTTTTTTGGAATTTGCGACTGAAACACTGTGGCCGAAGTCGCTGGATGACCGACGATAGGTTTTGGACGGACAAATTGTGGTGGGACACAGCAGGCCCACTAGCCAGTAGACATGTAACATCTCGTTTGAGAGAGCACAGTTTTATTCATTCACGGTTACACCCGATTTCTCGTCAGCCAAACTACTCGACTCCTTAATAGTTATCGAATTAGAATCATCCCCGAGTTCGTTATGAAACTTTTCTCATTTCACTCATATAGGAATCCGAACGGTCCTTCGACGCGGTCACCACCACCAAACCGCCCTGGGAAACCAGGCCATTTGCCGAGACGGACAGTAAGCAGAATTCAACACCCACGGTAGCAGCAGAGAACAAAGTTAGGATTGTTTTGAGCGGTCAGTCCAGCGTATCGTCTCCAGTTGCTAAACAACGTCCTATTTGGATGTGTGACAGCACTATCAACTCAGGTCAATCCGCTGGTAGGTTTACATGTTCACCACTGCGCGATTGTGTGTATTCAATTCTTGGCGCATATTTTCTAGCATAATTGCCGGCTTAGCCATGTCCCCCTACAGCGATTGGTACGCTATATAGCGCACTCACGTTTGTGTCACGCAAGTAACCGGCTGCGCTGCCGTTTCCCTGATACAGGTTTTCCCCAGTGTATCTATTTGTCTCAGCCTAATGTTATCCAAGACTTATCACAAGTAAACGAGTGGTGTAAGAATCCTCCCTATTTTAATCATAGTAACATAATCATAGTACCTCACGGGCAACCATCGGCGTAATACGAATGCCGGAATTTTCGGCTATTTTCTAATTCCTGCTGAGAAGTATTCATGTGGCCAAACCGTGGTGGTGGTGATCATCGCATCAGTACACGAAAATCTAATAAAGTCGAATCTTCGTGGAATTGGAGGTTGTTGAGGACTGTGCTTACACATAAGTGAATAGCAAGTGGTGGCCATTTCTAAGTGGGATTCTTTTCGCTTCCAACCAGAAAAAGAAATTCTTCGAGTACGATGACCTACTTTCCGGATCGTGATATACAGACTTTGATCTTTTACTCTGACGATTGCACTCAGTTGCAAATTCATAACGTGAGACTCGAAGAATCTCTCTTAGAATATCAACTCAATGTGCTGTACAAAGGCCGCCTCACATTTCAGTTGGCACGATATTCGAGACGTACCAATATGTTTTCTGGATAAAACACGCTACTCGGGGTTGGTGAAAACTGCAGCGCACCATATTTGAACGAGAGGGTCAGCTGGGTCTTTCGGTAACGCCAATGGGATTTGCAAAGAGTGAAGTTCGCCAATTTCGTACAATCTGGTGTTCAAGTAGAACATTATATAAGTGGAAACTTCGGCCTACCTGATGAGCCTTAAGAAGGGTGAAACCGATTGTGGGCTGTCGAAGGGCTTCCAGTGATCTCATGAGTAATGTTTGTTTCTTACTCCGCCGGACAGTAGTCGTGTCAGTTTGTTCGGAATACCCCTTCCGAACATCGTATAAATGGTTGCCAAAAATTCGGCTAATCCGTCTGTTCCGATTTACCCGCGAAGGAATAACTGCAACGCACAAATTTGGAAGTATTTAGAGAGTTGACGGGACTGCGGAGCATCAGTCAGGTCAATTGCATTTATATTGTTGGCTTGTGTTGCTCTTTGTTTCAAAGCAACACGACTATGCAGAAAAGAGCTGAACAGGCAATATCCTAGGTTGTGTGAATAACGGCACTCTATGGTGAATATATGGTGGCCTTAGTCACGCCTTGGGCATTCGTCAGCTTACGCATTCACACACCGCCGGTTGTGTTGAGGTTCATGGTGTTGTCAATATTCCTATAGTCATTGGCTTCCGTCCCGATCACCTTGATATGCAGAGTAGAGGCAGCGCGCATTTTAGCTTCGGAAGCCTTCACTTTTTAATTAGAAGTAAGCTGAATGATGACTCATCATCATCATTGACAGCACATATTTGGTACTTAACACTGATGTTTCGCTGCCGTACAATCGTGATTTATTTGAAAGCTTTATTTTTTTAAAAAGTGGAGAGGGAAGGGACTTAGTGCCAGTCTACCAATATAATTCCGAGGCGTATACACCTCCAGATACTCATTCAGGATAGGAAGTGACAAGAATGATGACTATGCGGTGCGAAACACCATTGAAACCACCCTGTACAAACAACCGATGTATACGTCACAGATACCGAACTGGAGTGTTGTGTTCGGCTGAAACATATATATCCATTCCAAAGTCCCACTTGTGATAATATTCACAGTGTGTGTACTAGCCACTCGCGTGTTGGCAACTCACCTACCCATGATCATTTGTCGTAGTCATGTTAAGTGTGTCGATCCCGACCGTTTTCCTTCAATCGAAAGGCGAAAAAAGCCCTCAAGATATTGATACAAGTCAGCTGGCTGCACCCTTTCCATTACTGTCGTCTCATATGGCTCATCATCATCGACAGCGTGACATCAGTGTTTAATACTGGTGCTTCGCTGCTGCTTTTCATATGCAAGAAAGCACCCCAAGCCATACTACGGCTACCGCCGCAGTTTCAACGAATGATGTTCCACCATTCTGTTAGCATTGCGGTTCAACAGAATCGGGGCGAGATGGCTCAAGTGGTTAGAGCACGAATTTACTGACCGGAAGGTCCGTGGTTCGAACCCGACCTCTGCCTCTCGACTTCCCCTGTCTAGGCTTAGGCAATCTGGCAGTATCTCAGCCCTCGTGCTTCCTTCGGGTGGTATGGCAGCTAGGCAACGGAAGGGTGCTGCAGCTGAGCGATTTTTCTTCTTCAACAGAATCAACCGAATTGAAATTTTCTATCATCGAAGGTCACGTGGCTTAATTCAAAGTGCAAGATTGTGATCCAATGCCCAGTTCTACTGAGCACGGCCGTTATTCATCCGAAAACTCATATGATCTTTGAGTACTGTGAATCAGAGCACTTCATAGCAGTTGCCGCATGCGCCACATACACCTGCGCTTTTTGTAGCTCTGATATTTTATTGGTGGCCGAATGGATAATGTCGTGTTTCGGAACCCATATCGAGTTTTCAAATTGGCCGCCAGTTCTGTCTTGATAATACGCACACGTCTAGGGAATAAAGACCTGAAAATAGATATTGAGGCCTATCACAGATCTCTCCTCTAGCTCTATATTTTCTCATCTACTTTATGATCGCTCATTCCCATCTTTTTGGACCAATATTTGCCTTCTTTTCAAGCTTCAGCAACGTTCACTGATGTGGCACACGGCTTCTGCAAAATGGGTGGCCGATAACCCTTCCTTTTTAACCGATCGGGTGGACAATGTCGTAGTCCACCCGGCCAATAGATGAATGGCACCCAGGCCGACCTTGACGGCTGCGTCAACTTTAGCCAATCAGAACCCGAGCCTACTAGTCAACCAACAGAATCGTTGAGCCCTAAGTATATGAGCACACGCGCACCCATCGATGCGCCGCTTTGTTGCACGACTTACTGGTAGCGCCACCTCGATCGAAAAGGTGTTTGCGATCGAGTTGCGCAGGCAGCAAACAAACCAACGGCTGGCGACAGCCTAAGCTGCCGCAACGGAGAGGGCACTGCATTGGTTAATCGATTAATTGTTTTGATCAGTTCAGGGTGGCTTTCATAGCATTCAATACTCCATGGACACATTATTTCCTATAAACGGACTTGATTCACGCAAAATCCAAAACAGAACATGTCCCGGACACTAAAGCGGTGGTTGGTCCATCAGCTTGTAAACCATGTCGATGTGATCGTTTTGTTTTGTGTCATCCACTAATCCACGTGATCGCATGAGACCGATGTATGGCGTGCACGTGGTCTATACCCGCGGACTTCGGCGCATGCGCGAGGGGACTATGAGGTACCGCCCGTTTGATTGGGGCGCTTGTTTCCAAGGTATCTGCGGCTTGGCGTGAATACCTGGGCGTGATTGTGGCACGCTAGTACCTGGACCAAACTTCTATACTCTACCTCCTCTTACATGGCTTTACCTAATAAAACTGACATGAGCAGCAGAGCAGTCTACGCTTGCTACTCTGATGGTTGTCCGCCTTATGAAGTTTCCCTATTCATACTATTGCTACAGCAGCGGTTCACATTAAACCTGGACGCAGCTGCAGTAGAATTTCACGTCTTCATTCCGTGCACCTTTTTTAGGTCTTGGTGACTTGGATCGGGGTCCGGGTGTCCACCCACTGTCTACACCCATACACACTACAGATAATGCTTTCACCTCGGCGATGGGAGCAGGTGTTACTTTGAGCGACTCGCTGACGCAGACCCTCACCCCTGGTCGAGTTCCCACCGGGTTCTCTACACTTGGAGCCACGAGCCTTAAGGAAACAGCTTCCGACACGTCCGGTTCAACTAACCCAATTTCTTCCTCAACAAGCGGTGACATAATGCAGTTGCTGCTGATTCACGAACGCCGAGGGATATCGTCGCATACTGCCAGTAAAAGCACACAGCCTTCAGGTACGTCATTTCCACGTGGAATGTTTTGGATAGCTTCCTTCTAGAGCACCCAACCACCTCCACATCCATTTGGTGCCGAAGCCCCAGGAAGCTTTGGACTTTGGTTGGCTTAGCAAATCGGGCGGTTTAAATCAGACCTTGTGGTTGTTACTTAGTCCATAGCTAAAATTCAAACCAGAGGACCGCATTAATCTTTTCTAACTGTTTAGCTGAGCTCCAGGTGGCCCAGTGGTTAAGGCGCGAACTTACTGAACGGAAGGCCCTTGGTTCAAACCCAAACTCTGCATCTTGACTGCTCCTTTCTAGGTTTCGACAACCCGGCAGTATCTCGGCCCTCTTGCTTCCTTCGGGTGGCATGACAACTAGGCACCAAAAGGGTGTTACAGCTGAAAAATTTCTGTTTCAACCGTTTGACTACATAGGCGTCTCTCATGAAGACCAACCCTGATGGGCGCAGTTGTTATTAGCTCTCTCTGTCATCTCTTACGGACCTAGTATTCGCCTTACCTTATTTTCTGTTCCCATGGTAGTTCGTCCCTTACTATAAACATATCCAAAGATTGTAACCTTTAAAAATACCACTTTATTCAAATTCAACATTTGACATGTCGCACAAACCATTGCTCAGGCCAAATGTTCCAGGAGAGTGCTTGGCACCCGGTTAATTATCCATCTTTGAATTGCAATGGGGCCCGGTTTGCAGGTCTGAATACAGGCCAGTGTACCAGGCAAGATGGCATTATCCAGATAAGAAAGCCTGAGAGGAGCAACACGTTGCACCGAAATCCGTCATTTGATGCTCATTTAGTCGTCTCAAGGGTTTGTCAGGATGAGGACGGAACTAGTAGCTTATCATTACCCCGCGTATAAAACCGCTTGCGCTTAACCAGAGGTCCTAAGAGAAGCTTATGGGCGGAACGACGATGTTTCACAGAATTTTGACTAGTAGAATGATTGGAGACGGATACATCTGTAAATCTGCGCACTTTGTGGACAAGTGGTTTATTTTATTTCAAAAGGCAAATTATAGATGACTTGATAGGGTAGATGAATGTAACACAAGCCCACCTCCTAGATGCTATTAACCGCAACCGGTTACTATAGGGAATAACCAAAAGCGACCTTTCCAAAGAGGTTTTGGTGATTTATGGTAGAGTTTTTATTTCACTATCGCTTAACGTAATAAGGGATTAGGGCAAATATTATATGTTGATTTTCATAATTTCCCCAGTACACGATACTCTTGGGGAGCAACCGAGCTGTTCCTGAGTGGGAACTTTGACTTTCATGCCTACGATGCAATGCGTTTAGTTTATTCAGTTTACGGTGGTAATTTACAGCGTGGTAATTCACTGAAGTTTGATGTGCAGAGCATTCGTCTAGGGTAAGTTTTGATCCACCGTCCGAATTTCATTCACTGATGGTTGCAGTGGTCATTGCTCATTTCTAATACGAACGATCGGAGATTCGTGAGCGCCGCGTCGCTGTCCACCATCGAAAGTGTTTCTTAGAAGTGGACCAGAATTTCAGGATTGCGGTCTCCCGTATTTGGGTCTGAAAGATGTCGCTAAACCTTATGCAGGTAAAAAACTCGCAGGTAAATGGAAGTGCCTCTCGGCGCGAAGTACCCCTCGAGTTTTATTGTAGGGAAATAGGAAGCTTCATCGCACTGTAAATCACTCCATCCTGCCTGCTGACGCTACAGGGTCAAGTGGCGCGTTCCCGCATGCTCTCATCCTTATTCGGGTTCGAAATTGCTCTAGAATATTTTCTAGATTGGTTCGTCCGTGCATATCCTATACGCGAGGTCAGCTGTCGCGTGTCACCAGACGTTATGTTAAAAGTGGGCGTAATCCAGACACAACGTCCTCGATAGCATTCAAAAGTATCCATGCCCACTGCTGGTAGGGTAACTCATGTACATCATTGCAGTTAGTTGGTAACGCCCTTCAGGATAACTGAAGGTTACTGAGGAGCTTAAGCATGCATATTAAACTAACCTGTTTTTCTCCTGGATGCGTCCCCACATCGACTGGGTAAGTCTAACACCGTCGTAAGAGCGATTGCCTACACTATTACCTTTCAGCATATTTTTTGCTACTTCGCGTTTGGCTTTTTGTCTGTTTGATGACATTCTTCGAGCGCCGTGGTGTGCACTCGAGCTACGGAACCAGTTTTCAGACCTCTGCATTTTATCTCTAGCACGGATCCCGTCAAACAAACCACCGTCGTCCACAACGGATTCTCCTGAAGGTAAGTTATCCATGTTTAGGGCTATTCAGTTCTTGTTTACTCATTTGCCGCTCGTGTCTAATGAGTACCATTATATTTCCACTTTTTTAGAGAGTCCAACAAAGGACAAGTTCACCGTAACGGTTGGAGGACAAAAATTACCATATGCAAGTATTACATCTGCACATATCCGAACCATGTCCAGCACAGAGAAAGCTGAGTATATACGAGTAGGAAAACTAGTCTACCAAAATGTCATGGATTAACTTACCGTTCGTGTACAGTGATTTTAATAAAACGCATTATGTATGCAACTGAGAATTTTTTGGCGAAGGATAAGTAAGGGACATGATAATTTGGGGGTAGTTACACGGATCTTCATAAGAAAACAGTTATTGCCGGAAATGTGTACAGCAAGGATGCCTGTCATTGAAATGAGCAGAAGCGGGCACATCATATGATTGAATCCGGGTCGTGATGTTCATGTCCACGAGTACCAGAGGCGTGTCGCCTGGAATGGCGAGAGCGGTATCGGGTTTCGGGTAAGTGGGTTCTGTTTCGAGAGGGTATAACTTGTCTGTATGTTTGCGATATGTTCTCGGGATGCTTACTGGGAATTTCATCGGAGTCGTCATCACTAATCATCCTTTCATCCAGGAGGTCTGAGACACGTGATGACCTGTTCCGTGAGGACGAGAGACCCTGCCGACTTACGGCTTGGCGAGTATGTCTCGGGGGATGAGAGTGGTGCGATGTGCGTCCTGGGTCGATATCATCATCATCATCCTCGAACATGTCATCTTCTACATCCCTTTGATCATGATCATCCATACCCTGCATCAGGTCATCATCATCTTCATCGTCGCGCAAGAGAACATCAGCTGCAGCTGCTGAAGCAGTAGCCGCACCGACTGTTCTAGAACCTCCAACTCTTGTGTAATCTGACTGCACGGTTGGTACAGGGGCGTGAATAAGAGGCTGCTCAGATTCTTCGCTGTCGTCATCTTGGATGCTGCTAGCAGTCCTGATATGAGCCTGGAAAGAGGCACCAGAGTTGAATACAAGATAAATACGCTGAGACCATATGAGGTCTGTTAAAACCCGTTCAGTGTATTCCTGGATGATGAATAGGTAGGTGACACTAACCTTGCTGGCTGAATCCATTACACGTTCGAGGATTCGACCGAATTCTTCCAGGACAATGCGTTCCTGGGCTGCTGGAGCCAAATCACGTCTTTCAGCTTCTTCTGCCTGTGCGAGCAGGCAGCCGGCAGTGGCTTCAATGACTTCCCATGTAAAGAAAGCGTGGGGCAATCTAGAAAGAAAAGACGGAACATGCATCCAAAGGTTAATCTCCAATTGATGGCGCTTTATACTGTTCACAAATCCGCGCGGACTATATATATCTACTTTATCAACAACATATGTTCACTGACTTACACTTCAAACCAAAATGCCGTGATAGAGTTCCAATATCAACTCAGCCGAGACAGTCATTAATTCCCTGAATATGCGAAAAATGGACGAAAATAAAAGACAACGCTTCACTCAATAAGAAGGCTATCAAAATTAGAGTAAATGAAGCATCTACTGGCAGTCAGCGTCAGTGTGCGGTAACCCATCACAGCTTAAAAAATCTTACTTGCACTTGACCACACCATGATTCACTGAGTCTCTCGAGTGAAATGGACTGCCTCACGATCCGGAAAATAGTTTTCTGGTTCAGAAGGGTTCAGTGGAGCAAGATGCCTTCGCTAACATATACATTAGATGGTTATTCCTTTTAACGGGCGGGAAATAAATGGAGGTAAACCAAATAGGAACGTGCCACAATTTGGAACAGACGATTAGTGGTGCTAAGGTGACTGGACCATCCGATTTCTGAATATATCGACCGACTTAGTAGGTACTGGTCTATACCAGACAGAAACGGTTGATTCAATGCGTAAAGTGGTCCAAAGTACATGTTTGAAAGGACGGGAGATGCCACATTAATCGAACTGCGGCAGTGAATGAGGCTTCCCAGATGTGTAAGTCGAAGGAAGATGGAGGCATTCTGCTATAAGATGGCGGGTACTAGTGACTTTGAAGAAACTGGTCGCAACTGAAGCCTTATTTCTCATGCTTCGGAGAGACCTAATTGCTCAAAGGTGTCTGAAGCAAAGTGACCGTCAGTTGATTGGAACGTGCTTTAGTGCAGAGCTTCCCTAGGTAGGGGGTAGGATTCTCATTTTCATTTGAGTTCTATTAATGGGACCTTACTGCCGTCATACTTTTCAATCACTCCATCTACACCTCAGGATGCTCTATAATACGATGCGGGGGCGAAATGGCTCAGTGGTTGGGGCGTGAATTCACTGACCGGAAGGCCCATGGTTCGAACCCGACCTCTGCCTCTCGACTTCCCCTATCTAGACTTGGGCAACCTGGCAGTATCCCAGCCCTTGTGCTTCCTTCTGGTGGCATGGCAGTTAGGCACCCAAACGGTGTTACAAATGAACTATAATACTATGTTTAGAGTATGACATTTCGCGGTCCTTACTTAGCTATTCCATATTACGGCTCCTAATTATCATAGCTTCCACCACGTGGTTGCAGTCCGCTTACTCATCTCCTCTCCCTCGGAAAATCGTCATATACCAACCCGATAATCAGAACTGCTGGTCGCACAAAAAACAACCGCTTTTATTGCATGAGCGCGAAATTATGGGACCGGCTCCAATATCAAAAAGTCTCTGTAAAAACTCGAGCAAAGAGCATGTCAGTGTCTTTCATGTATAATATGATGTAGCCACCCAAAGAGTGACTGACTACCCATCCCCGACGATTGGGATAGCAAACCACACAAGTGCTTAACAGGTTGAACGGTAGTGCCTTTCCGGACAGCCCCGTGCTTCATTTCGCCGGATAAAAACAGCTTTTTGGTGATGCCTCTACCAAAAGAGCCTCGAACACTATCTCGCCATGTTCCAAATGAGCACGTCCTCCATGATTCCCTAGTGGTTACCGTGGGTATCATCGTTTTGTTGAGGCGCGTAGCCGGGCGGATTATTATATTGTACTTTGCTATATCTACCGTCCTTCAGCTGAATTCAACGCAGAAAAGATCGGTGACAACAAAGCTCCTTAGCTTTCAGTCATTTTACAACTTTATCCAAAGGCTTCATAATCTTGCCATAAATACAGATCACTTCGCTGCACTGGGTATCCATTTCGTTCAAATGTTTCTAAGCGATTCGGAGTACCCTTCAAATTTCTACGGTTCAGGTTATTCCTCTTGGAATGGTCCGGTGAGGGACTCAATCTGGTCATAATGTCTGAATAAAAGAATTGGTCCAGAGATCTACCTTGTCTGCACCAATTATCTCCAGCAGCTATGCGACACTGACTCGTCAGTGAAGACTGCAGTATTCTCACTATCGTTTTTGTGCGAAGCGTGATGACTGTGCTCACCTTTGAGGTTTGATACCCTAGCAGCATTGTGCACACCCTATGCGGATTTCGTGTTAGCAACATTGAAGTGCGTGGAACGGTTGCTGTCCATCTATTACGCTAGTTTAGTAATCTGTTACACAATTTTACTTTTTTTCATGCCATTTTATGAAGCACATTACCTTGGGAAACGACAAGGCGTGACCTGGGAACGAAACCCGAAAAGGCTTGATGGCCGAACCGGTTCGAGGTATCTGCACCACCAAAGATGCATACTGGCAGAGAGACATGAAGAAAAATGGCGCTAGTGTATCAGCTTAGTTGTCCTCTTTTTCCACACCATCCCACACATTTACTTATCTGTTCTTCAATTCTGGCTTCCGGTGGAGCTACACATTTATTCGTCGCCGACTGCCGTGCTGACTCGGTCTATATTAAAGAACTCAACTGAATCACATCCCTCACTTTTATGTATGGTTATTTTATCAGGGTTGCGTGACAGATATGCAGCGTTGGAATTCTCGCACACTTGGCGCGGTATGTAAAGTAAACTAAACAAAGTCTAGAGGTTTTAGGATGCGTACGAACTGCCACACATCAAGCGATTGGCTACGAAAGGAACTCGAAAACTGAACAGCAAGAAACTTACGTTTCTGGAGGCGGCTTGGACAGGTGCTTCTTGAAAGAGGACGGTTGTCGTGACCTCAATGAACCCATGGCAGCAAGTCGCATCAACGACCGCCTTTCCACACTGTCTTCGGTGTTTCGGCATCCCTGACAGCGACATAGGTCCGAGCAGCTGATTTTGGCTTCGTAACATTCGCAATAGTTCTTTAAACAACCGGAGCGTTTGCAATTGCATCCCTTTGTGTGTTTTCTCTCTCCTTCACCTCGACCTATCTTCGGGTGAAACGCGGTTGGATTCCTCTCTAAAGTCATCTTGATCGCGCGACCACGTTCTTCCTCATAGGCCAAATTGTTCATACAGTTGTGACAGTTGCAGTTTTGGCAAAGTTGACCCTGTGCGAAACACTCACAGTATAATTTGAGGCAATGAGACTTTGTGCAGTTGCATGGCTTTCGTGAGTTGGTTAAGTTGGTCAATGGACCACTTGAACCACCAAGCTGGTTGACTCCCCCAGGGGTGAGGCCTGGTGGACCGGTCATTGGTTGCACGATGTTGGGATTGAGTGTAAGGATAGGAGCACCAAACGGAGCAAACTGCTGACCGAGGGAAGCAGTCACATAGGGGCTACCATGACTGATCACTAAAAAGGAGAATGGTGCAAAAGGCACAACACATGCACAGTACGGCGCAATGGGATAGAATCTACCTGCTTGTTTAGAGTTTCAGGAAGACGGTCAACTTAGGAAATGGCAGCACGAACACCAAAACAAATGTGTATTAAGTCCGTAGCATTATTAAAGTTTTGCGAAGCCCACAGATATAATAAGAATAAGGACAAATGTATTCACGTCATTCTCTTTTGAACCCTTCTCCGGTCCCGTACAGTTATTCTGGCTTATCCACACCCAAGCGGCGAGGCAGTCTACTCGGGATTCACCCTTACTGGAGTTCATCAACAGTGCATATCTGAACCCCCGATGTTCGGCATGCGGGGCCAGCGTGCAACATCCCTCTACACGTGATACACCTGAAAAGTATGGTGTACTCCGGTTTAGCGATGCTATCGGTTTGCCCAACGCTTCCACTGAGAGTGAAACTCAAGTCCCTCGCTTTGGTACGGACAAACCAGAGTAGTTGCACCGGGACATGAGGACCACTCAAAGAAAATGAACATAAATTCTACAAATCCTGCAACCACCTATGAATAGTAGTACATCATAATGACGATAACAATATTACCCCGAGGAACTAAACATGCTAGACAACACTGCTGTGATATACGGCTGAAATGACCAATGTCTGACAACAACCCTCAGTCAAACACCACCGATGGTTTAATTACAGGGGTGGCTCAGTGGTTAGAGTGCGAGTTTACTGTTCGAACCCGACCTCTGCATCTCGACTTCCCCTGTATATGCTTGGGCAAACTGGCAGTATCACAGCCCTCATGTTTCCTTCGAGCGGTATGCCAGTTAGGCACCGAAAGGGTATTACAACTGAACGGTGTTTTTTTTAACAGGACGTAGCAAACACCTCAAAGTCCAATTTGTCCGCGGGGTCAATGCATTGCAGTTCAGCTGAATAGACGTATACCGCGTAGTGGTTCGGGTCGTCACAGTTTATGGCGATGAACTGTTATAAGATACAGAAGACGGTGGGTTATTAGTTAGACAACAGAATAGATACAACAGAGCCAATGGTTGTGTGGCATTGCCGTATTAGTGACTGCCTCCAACCATCGACGTGGTTGGTCTCTGGTACCCCCACCTCGCAGACGACATACACCAGTGCAGCCAAAACCTGTCATGTTTCTCGTGCTCTGCCTCCAGGTCATGCGCTGCCCACCTTATTGACATTTCAGACGGGAAGTCTCAGCAAACAGGACACGATGAGACACTCGACTAACTAGCATACGGAGCACACGGTCGAGCCAGCGCAGCTGGTGCAGCCGAATAGGTTATTATCAGAGATGATCCAAACAGGCGGAAATGAACAGCGGAGTTCTGCATATTTCAGAGAAAGTTCCGAGAATTCCTACTGCACATTTATCCTGGTCACCTGTCATGGAGTCCTATGGGATGATTTCCCTCGGTGGTCCATAAATGTAGCTGGGGGCGGTAAAGTATGTAGCTGAAGAAAACACGACTGACGCTTCCACAGTTAGTTTTTCTGTTCACAAACCATGGGCGGAAATGCAGTGATGCTAGCTGCTAGAGCTTCGTTCACTGAGGATAAGGGAATGAGACGACATATGGTGTGACATCTGTTGGAGCTAGGCGATACATGCCCCTTTTAGTCATCCTGGATACGGGAAGTGCTTCTGGCGCTTTTGGCAGGGCTTTGCATTGAGAGTAACCATTGCCAGACGTAGTGCTGGGGATATTGTAAATTTTCCGAAACATTTGTGTTCCCCTCTTTCGGTTTATGAAACGACATACTTTTCGTCTGTATTGTTTTAATCCATTGTGCTATGTGCTGTGGCGCACTGCCTTACTGTCTTGCACTGAATGGTGTTAATAATGGTGACGTAACCATTTGGTCAAATCGGTCCTTGCTGACAAGCTTCCAGATACTGTGACCTGTACATCGGTTACTTCTCTCGAGTGGTAGTGAGAAAAACCTGCCTGTAAATGTTCGAAATCTTATTCTTCTACCAGCGGAATTCGAGCGAAATATCACTAGAAACCACTCCAAGTCACCAAAAAATATCTCTTTCGAAGGCAAAAAAGCGTTACGTGGACGAGTGCATGAATACATCTTTTATTGCCTATCATCAAAGTCCTCATTAGAGAATACAAAAATTCGGCATTCCGAGTAAGCAGGAGATTTCATTCCAATCCTTACTGTACACTCAAAGACTGTATTACGAGTAATATCAGTGCTCTTCGGGACAGATCAAGAAAAGACGCGCGGGTAAGGGCTCCAGAGAGACTGGTGGACATGCCTCGAAAGTTTCCCCCTCTTCCCTGCTGTTTTAGTTACTTCAGATAGCTGTGGTTAAGGAACCGGCTTAGGAATCGGAAGGTCCGTGGTCGGAACCCAACATCAGCATCTCGACTGCTTTTGTTTAGGCTTGGTTGACGTGGCAGTATCCCACACCCCGTGCCTACTTCCATTGGCATAGCAGCGAAAGAGTGCTAAACCTGAACGATTTTTAGGCACCCTAATCTCAACCATCTACAGGACTGGTGTGTTCTCAACACTGGTTGAATATGTCGTTGGCTGAAAAGCGAGCTGAAGTACCCGGTTCATCAGTATTTCTCCTCGACCCACTGTCCAGTCACCAAACGAATTTAGATGTACCGTTGGGTACGCCGGGGACCGGAAGCACAACAAATTATACTAAAAGTCCTTCGTAGGATTCGCAAGTTTGAGTGATAGTGCTGACCTCTTTAAAAAAAGCCGGTTACTTGGCGGATTGCAGTGCAAAAGCCGAGTGGATTGAAATCATCAGATGGGTGGGCACTGGAAACGAATCGACTGACACCTGCGAAGTTCAACAAGCACTCCTCATTCTTATAGCCTTGTCACAGACCGAACTTCCTGATGGCATTTGAAGCGAGATGGCTCAGTGGTTAGAGCGCGAATTTACTGACTGGAAGGTCCACGGTTCGAGTCCGACTTCTGTCTAGGCTTGGGCAACTTGACAGTATCCCAGCCCTCGTGCTTCCTTTTGGTGGCATGGAAGTTAGGCACCGAAAAGGTACTACAACTGAACGATTTTTTTTGTCCTTGAAGCTCTGCGCAAGAGGTGGACAGCGTATGAAGTATGAAAACACTAACCAGTAAACTGAATCGGGTCGACAACTGCCGCCTCCCTGGATGGGGACCCCGGGACTCAACTCACCAATGGTTAATGACACTGGCGGAAATGGCCCCAATCGCGCAGTCAGTGGCACTCGTGCAACAAGGCTATCGCCTCCAATACGTAGCTACTCAACTCCTGAATTAACTGAACATGCCATCGCCTCCTAGGCTTGGCCGTATCTCCTGGTGATCGAAACTGTAGCAACTAGAACCAACGTGCCTATGGTACACGGTTTACAGCTGAAAAATCGACTGATTGCGCACCAAACACCAGCGATCAAGCTTCTCGTCGTTCAGCTGTAACACTCTCTATACCACCCGAAGGAAGCATGAGGGCTGAAATGCTGCCAGGCGGCCCAAGCCTGATCAGGAACAGTCGAGATACACGTGTTGCGTTCGAACGGACCCTCCGGTCAGTAACTTCATGAGGGACAAGGGATGTCCGGTCGGTAGCCGGTAAGTTTTCGCACCGGAAAGACCTGGTTTCAAACGTCCAAGAGGGTCCAATTATTGCAACTGCTGATACCTGATTGAGTCTCCCAAGTCATTTGACCACTGCTCCCACAGCGTGTGCAGCTTATCGGAAACGCCGTAGCGTAAATGGAACGAGTCATGGAGTGATGGTGAATCTCTTCTAGTAGGAACATCCTAGCGCCGCACAGCTTTTAATCAAGGCTGCACGTCTAGCATTGGCGATCTGTAAGACAGCGGGGGGCTTCCTGAGAATGACCTAACGTCATTATGGATTTCGGAAATTTCATCCGACCTGTCCAGTGGGTCGAAATAAAGGTTTAGCTATCTTCCCTAGAGAGAACCAGTGGGAAGTTAACCAGGTTATAGTCCCTGACATACGTCCGACCTTCCCCGAGAATGTAAACACCGTCACGAAGCGGCTGTGAATGAACTTCCTTATCACAGGCTACATGGCAGGTCCATTGGGAATATTTAAATAGGCTACAAAGTACTACCCATTTCCCAAAGCCCATCCCGGACGATAATGAAGCGTTTGGTAGTATGTAGGCTCGGTTTGAATCATTTTGCTGTATTGTTATTTGTTCAAACATCCGTTCGGCGTATCATGGGTTAGATTATCTGGACCAACTGCCCCCCTCCACACAACTGCCTACACCATATACATCCAAATCCGATAATCATAATTGAATAAGCAGCCTTCGCGCTTATTTGCCATGTCACTGCCTCTCTTAACACGCTTTCACTTAGCACACGGTTGGGTAAACGGGATTCTTCGGAAAGTTGGCCTGCTGGCATTCGAGGCACGCAACTAAGCTAGCACAGTCTACGTAGCTCAGTAAGCTCATTTGCCGAGTGTTGTCTCCCACCCACCTCCAAATTTGATCCGACGGGCCTCAGCATAACTGACCTGATGTTCCAACCAGATCGGACCACTGCTTTGTAAACATTGGTGGTTGTTTCCAAATTCTGCCTTTCCTATCCTGTCTAGGATTGGGCAACCTGGCAGTATCCCAGCCCTCATGCTTCCTTCTGATGGCATGGCAGTCAGGCACCGAAAGGGTGCTACAGCTGAACGATTTAATTTTTTTTATCCGAAAGGCGATTTCCAGGTGAACCAATTTGTCAGGCACATCGATTAGCCCATCTAGAAGCATGGGGTCTGGGAAGCGGTTCTACCCAGCCTGCCTCGAGATAGCACCTTACGATTTACAGGCAGTGACCGCATGTCAAACAGTGCTGTTCGAATCTCCGTGTAAGGATAGTAAGGATATTACGTCGGTGTGCTCCGTTTCTACAAGCTGATGATCATGGGGCGCCTCGATCCGGCAAGCTTTAAGAGCAGGAATGGGTTGCTTCACCAAACCATGGAAAATAAATCTGAAGTGGAACGGACAGGTTTGCCTGACACCGCTGAGTGCAAAGAACTAACAAAAGCACCTTTTGTGGTGACCGGCGGTTACCAGGATCAAAGACAGCCATCAAGTCGAGGAAGCAGACCATCGCTGATCACTGAAAGCGTTCTAGCCCTTACATCCACATCTGGGGGAGGGAAACCAGCTCGATTATCGCGCATCTGCCGAACTAGACTTTCCAGTTATCTGTTAAGTGAAAACAGAGAATAGCTTGAGGCACAGATGCAGGGCTGATGCCACCATGGTAACGTAACACTTTCGGTACACAGTGGTCAGGCCACCCGAAGTGAGCACGAGGTCTGGGGTGCTACCAGGTTAACCAGTCGTCAGCTTAGTCGCAGTAAACAACGCTCCAATGTTGTAGAGACCGAATGGGACTGTTCGAGGTACTAAACATTGAGCCTTTAACCCAAAAGTATCAACTACGAGTCGGTCAAAAAATACAGGGTTTTGCACGGCGATAGCCCATAGCCATTAGCTCAATAGTGTCACCCGTAACGCAGCGAGAGTATGTGGTTTCTCAGGATACCCGCCTGAGGCCAGTAGTTCGAGCAACATGGTTGGGAGGGGCTAACCTAGTCCGAGGATTCAGCAAGTAAGGCATGCGAGACTGACCCCGAGACGGGCCACATCAATGGTTAGGGACATTGTCAGACATGGCCCAGTCGCGTCCTCAATGGCGTTCGTGCACCCAAGCTATTGCCTTCAATGCATATCTCCCTTCCCAATCCCTTCACTTGACAGTGCTGTATTTACGCACCAATTTATCAGCTCCCGCCTCCAATGCGCAGCTACCTACCCCACCTCCCCAAATCATAGGTGAACGAAACTGTGGCAGCTACAACCACTGTACGACAAGTACGCGGTTCTTACGGCTGACAATGATGATGATGTTTAAATTTGTGCGCGTTGTCGGAAAAATCGGTCACTCGCACTCCAGTAGCTTCGTGTTGGGCTGGCACTAAAAGTTTGGAAGGAATCGATTGGAGCCAAAGGCGCACATTTCATCCGCTTCAGCTCAACTTAAGTGTTTTGCGTGAAACTCTCTCGTACTCACGGATAAGTAGAAGCACCAGCAGTACACAACAAATTTAAGACCAGTCCCCATATGGACGACATGTGGATTAGCGGATTTATGATGGTTTGATTGCAGTTTCGCGGACTAAATAGGGAAGATATATGGACTCGTCTCTAGTGGGGACTATGTACAGGCGAGTCACGGCCCACATGTACTAGCATAGGTACTTCACTTCTATACG
>SJOL01001501.1:1330623-1348453 GCA_004794785.1 Opisthorchis felineus | reverse complement strand
GCTGTTCCAGAGTTTGTCGGAGGGTGAAGATGTGATGGATGCATCCTCTTGCAGGACGGAACCCAGCTTGGTTTTCACGGATCTGTCTCTCCCTGTGTTCAGTCAACCGTCGAAGGACAAGACCAGAGAGCACCTTCGATGTCACAGTTACCTGGCTGATGCCACGGTGGTTTTCACAACGTCCGCGTACCCCTTTAGAAGATAGGACTAACTGTCGACATCTCCCATTCTGCAGGCAACTTCTGTCCGTTCCATATAGAACCAATAAGCTTTGTCAGTTGGGTCATCAGAAATTCTGCATCTTCTTTGAAGAGGGCTGGATACAGACCGTCCGGTCCTGGTGCCTTCTCACGTTTTAGCACGGATATTTCGTACTTTAATTCTTCTTCCGACGGGCGATCAAGGTTTACATTCCATTCGCCTGTATGCACTGTCTCTACAGGCTGTGTTGCAGGAGGTCAGCTGAACTGTTCTTTGAAATGTTCTGCCTATGTTTCCAGTCGACGTTTTTGCGAGTGAATTAATGGGCCATCTTTTTCACTTATCGTTTCGCTGACCGTTTCTTTCCTAGGGCCAGTCGATCGTATCAGTTGATATAGGGCACAGTTGTTTCCCGCAGTAAAAGCCTTCATCTCCCGAGCTTTCGATATCCACCATATCTCTCGGTCTTTTCTTAGACTCTTCACTATTTGTCGTTTAGGGATTTGCGTGCGCCGTCGTACTCGTTGCCTGCTGGTATGGATTTCCTGGCATCAATCATGGATAGCGATCTCGCCGACATCCAATTGTCTTTTGGTCGAATCGGGGAGGTCGGACATACGGCACTGAACGCCGCTAACATCGCTCCTTTCACATTTTGCCACGCTTCGTCCACATGCTCACTGCCACCACGGTATTGGTTTACTGTGGAAAGTTGTTGGGCTAGCTCAGACCGGTACTGCTGAGCTATGGTCTTTCTTCGAAGATAGTGGATTGGCATGCTTCTTGCTAACTTGCGAGGGCCTGAAGGGAAGCGAACTGTCAGGCGTTCACGCACCATGGCGTGATCGTAATTAAGTGGTGTGCTCCAGAAGGAACGGCAGTCTTGGATTGTGGCTCTCCACCGGTGGCTGATGGCCACGTGGTCCAACTGGGTCCACGGTTGATTTGCAGTTTGTGTTCGCCAGGTTACGCGATTCGAACGTTGTCTGTGCGGCGAGCATCGACCCTGAATCGACCGCTCAAATGTGATTCCAAGAAGCTCAGACGACCTACTTGAGCATTCATATCGCCTGCAAGGATCACAGTGTCGGTGCTTTTTGCTTGACGAGTGAGTCCGGATAGCTATCGATAGAACGTATCCTTCTCAGCATCAGAACTGCTGCCCACACTACAAACAGGCACCGCTTTTTATGCTGAGAGGCATTGAGCTTGATTGAACTGGATAACCGGACGGTGCAAAGACGACTGTTCACTGGGATCCAATCCAACAAAGCGCGTTCAGCTCTGTTGCTGAGTGCAACTCCCACGCCATATATTCCACGACTCATCGCTTCTGGGTCACCGGACACACGGAGGGAGAAATGTGAAAGAGCTGAGTTCATCCTTGGCGTTCTGAGACGCATAAGCACGCTTGGGTCTTGTATGCGTGTTTCGGAGACACAGCGTGCATCAATTTTAAGGGAGTATAAGGTTTCAGAAAGCATTGCCTGTTTGTCAATTTGACATAGAGTACGGACGTTGAAAGCTCCTATATAGAAAGAATCTCGTGGATTTAGAAGGGTGTTATTTTGTTTACTGTTGCTAGGCCCTTCGATCAGATAACTGGCAGTCAAGTGACCCAGTGACGTTTACTTGTGTGATGGGAAGGGGTTGGGGAGGGACATCGGTGGACACCGAACTGCGTGAGCAAATGATATTTCCCGGTTGCCCAGGCCGAGGAAGGGGGTTTGGTTGAGATACCCCACCTTGAGCCTTTGACTCAAAAGTCTGACCCACAAGGCAGTGGGAGGATGTAGGGTTTTGTTCGGGGACCCTGCCCCTAGTTTCTGACTTAAAAGTCTGACCCACTAGGTAGTGGGAGAATGTAGGTTTTTGTTGGGGGACCCTGCTCCTAGCCTCTGACTCAAAAGTCTGACCCACGAGGCAGCGGACAGTAGGGTTTTCTTTGGCAGCCCTGCCCGGAGCCGATGACTCAGTCTGACCTGCTCGGCTGCAGGTGGTTGGCCTAACCCGAGGGCGTAGGGAATAAGGCATTACTGTCTCATTCCTGATGCGGCTGCGCACAGCAGGTGCCTTTTGAGCAGCACCGGACTCTGGTTTTAGAAGTGTTTCGACCGTATTGGATTATGCGCCGGCGGTCATGGTCAAACGTTGGGCGATCGGAGTGTGCGGATTTTAGGGCCGACCTTTTCTAACCCGTCCTTCCTCGGAGGAAGGCAGCATCTCTGCTTCCATAAATATGGACATGCTGGTCGCCTGGGGGAAACACCTTACTGCCCTCACATTCCTGTCGCAGAGGACAGTACGACTTTGCCCCCAGACCGCCTCGTAGCACGATTACTCGCAGTACGGGGTCTCGCTGCTCTTGGTCTGACTGCTCCCCTTTGGCCTTCCTGGCATGGTTGCACCTTGTGGGACGACTTTCCAGCCAGTTTAACCCGCGGGATCATTGCAGCACTCAAGCCCGACCATCACGTCTAGTTGGCAGCTTTGGGTCGGGATTCACATAGACATTTAATAACGGTAGATGTACATGTATCTGCGCAGGGAAAGGCAAATGGAAGACGGGCAAACTCGTCAACGATAGTGAGGAGATATCGGTTTCGAGTAACAGAAGGCTAATTCGCTACGCTAATTCGTTCGACTGGTTGAGTCGCTTTGATGAACGTACGGGGGGGTGGTTTGTAAAATTGCGGTTTGATGGCGGCACAAACTGTACATTTTTTGATGATATCTTTGATATCTTGGAGGGAAAACGGCAATCATTTGGAACGAAAAAAGTGATGCATGCGGGTAATTCCGGGATGGCACAAGGAATCATGAATTTCTTTTAATTTATCGTTGCTGATCACATTGGCGCATAGGTTACGCGATAAGGTGTCAGCCACCTGATTGTCTTTTCCGGGTCTGTGGCTGACATCGTAGGTAAAAGCGGAGAGTTCCATTTTCCATCGCTGGATTTCGTCGTTTTTCATCTTAATTTTCTGCTACACACCGTACATAAATGAAACCGACCGCTGGTCAGTGGTAAACTTGAAGTGCCTCCCGAAGAGCTAGTGCTTCCATTTACGGATAGATTCAACAATGGCGTATGCCTCCTTCTCAATAGCAGAGTGATTCTTTTCGCTCGGTGTCACTGTTCTAGTAAAGAAGGCCACCGGTCGGCCGTTTTGACTCAAAGATGCAGCAATGGCTATGTCTGAGGCGTCCGTCTCGATAACCAAGGGTGCGTTGTAGTCGACTTTCACAACCATAGTGTTCTCTGTCTCCTTCTTTAAATTTTCGAAGGACGGTTGTGCACGCTTCGGTAAGGGGAAAGTCTTATTTCTGACAAGGACACTGATTTTTTGTCAGAGAAGTGTGGTATCCATTGCGAATAATAAGCAAACATGCCAACAACTAGTTTTTGGGATTTGGCGTCATTTGGATGAGGGAGTTGACGAGTAGGACTTATTCGTTCAGGATCTGGTTTGATTATTCCTTCAGAGACTTCATAGCAGAGAAGTTGTATTTGTTTGGTTGCTATGATGCTTCTCTTGCAGTTAAGGGTAATTCCATATTTTTTATTACTTCATAGAAAGATTTGAGGTTCCGGTTATGCTCACTTTGGGTAGTCCCACAAATAGTGACGTTGTCGACCTAAACGTAGGTGCCACTTAAGTTCTCAGACTTGATTAGTACGTTGGAAGCATGCTACTCCGTTGGTAACACCAAAGGGACTACGACGGAACTGAAACAGTTCTCCGCATGCTTCAAAAGCCGTGTACGGTTTATCTTTCGAACTAATTGGGACTTGATGGTAAGCACTCAGTAGGTCTAAGGTGCTGAAGACAGTATGGCGGGAAATTTCTGCAATCACTTTACGAAATCGCGGTAACGGATAAGCGTCTAGGTATGTGAACCGATTAATGGTTTGACTGTAGTCCACTACCATGCGTCTTTTGTGGTTTGAATTTTTGGTGACCAGTACTTGAGCCCTCCAGGGAGAATTCGGTGGTTCAATTATACCTTCATCCAATAGTCGGATAACTTCAGAGCGGATGAACTGTTCATCGTCTAAGTTATAACGCCGTGATTTCGTGGCGATAGGCTTGCAATCGCGTCAGGGGTTAGCAAAAAGAGGTGATTCAACCGTAGCAGCAGTTAGGCCGCAGAGGGTGAACGAACCTCGGTTCCCACCGAATGTGATTTCAACTTTGTTATGTAGACCAAGGAAGTTTTGGCCCAGCAGCACGTCAGCACATACATTGGGTAACATCAATAGTTTGATTTTTTTGTAAACAGTACCCCTGTAGTCGATGGATGCGTGGTAGTAGCCACTAGTTGAACACGTCAGAGGGGTAGATGCCATGGTATCTTCCAGCCATGTGTACGAACTACCAAAGGAGATATATAACCGCCCGAACTTCCTGTGTCTATGAGGGCCTGAAGCGATATTCCGTTTACCTTTATGCTGGTCACCGTGCGGGACAAGCAGTTCGGGGCTGCAGCAGTCAACAGGGAAGCTAAGGCAGAATCTGTCGTGCAATTTGAGTGTTTTTTGACGGATTTGGATCGACGAATACGCTGAAAATGGCCTGTTTTGTCACATGATTTACAAACTGCTTCTCCTGCGGGGCGTTTGGATCGTGGATGCCTTGAACGACCGCAAAAATAGCATATCTGAGCATTGATTGACGAGAGATAAGGTGTGAAATCAGGGGAGTTTGAGTGTAAAGGGGTAGCCGTAGATGTCTGTAAAGGCGCTGCAGCCGCAGAAAATGATATCGGTTGGTTATGCGAGTATGACTGAGCTTGTTTGTGGACCAATTCTGATGATCTAGCCAATTCATGTGCTTCATCGGGAGTGAGTTCATTTTGATCCAGAAGTCATTCTCTGATGGTAGTAGACTGAAGTCCGTTGATCAGAGCATCGCGTACACTTTCGTTTTGATGGTCGATGGCGGACACCGCCTTGAAATCACAATTTTTGGCCAAGGATTTAAGCCCCTGAACAAGCTGATCAAGTCTGCAAGTTTGTAGAATTATATTCTTAGGACGAACGTACAACTTTTGAAGTGTACTGATAGCGGATTCGTAATCGGGACAGTCAGCGATGTGAACATATACAGGTGTATCCACAAAATGGATCAACGTTTGGAGTTTTTTTAGGTTAGGCTATTCGAGAGTGCCCCGAAACGTTTGAAAGGTTCGGAACCAATGATTCCAACGCGTTGTGGCGTCTGGAGAATTTGAATATGCGTCGAAACACTTGGGTCGAAGCAACGGTTCCATTGTATTCTTAGACAAGTAAATTGTTACGGATGGAGTATCGATCCTGATTGAGTGCGAGAACAAGACTGAATAGCGTAGAATGAATAGCGCTTTACTCGTCTAAGAATAGACTTACATAAGCTGAAAGTGAGGGCGAAAGCATGGTTAATACGAAACGACAATGTGAACACAGAATAGTCATGACCGACACGCGCCCTCTATGCCAGTGTTCCGCTTGCAATAATCTGCTTTGTACCAAACACGTCTAACCATTATCTTATTATATCCCCGATCTATTAATTATGGGTGCGAATCGTCGCGTCGTGTCAGGACTTCCAGTCCCTGGTTCTTAACACATGGCGCAACAGTCGGCTGACTGAAAATGCTCAACGTGAATCTCGTTCCCATGGCTCCAGCGGGTACAGCCCATCGCCAGCTCGCTCCGGTTATCCCTGCTGGTATTATGCGCACATAGTAGGTGCAGCTCGGTAATGTTGGCCACCATGCAGTCACCATCCACTACCCAGCATTGAAGGTGACCAATGACACTGCTGCACTTGTGGTTGGCAGCCGTTTCCTCAACGTTCGTCTGGGACTCCGCGGCGAGTTTCCCTGTGTTTTCGTGGTCGCCGATATCCTGATCCACTATCCTGATCCTTGCTTCCTTTTGACAGTTTGACCTACTGGTTGATATACGTCTACACAGGTTGACTGACCGCACACCCCACCTGAAGATCTCGAAGGTGTCCTCCGATTTCCCTTCACTCAGTTCAGTTTTCGCGCTACCGAACGTGTCTAGTGACTCTTCCCGCTTGCGGGTTTCTCATTCATCTCGAATGAACTACAGCCATTCACAAGAATGTCAGTCATCATATTGCCCTTACTAGTCCCCCAGTTTGCTAGCGACCACGTCGAATCGCATCTAATAAGCTGCGACTGTCTGAAGTCGAGTTCAACCCGGTATCAGTTGTCATTCAAAAAGCCCCTGGGCTTCTCCATCTCACATGGTTCTGACGAAGATTGCGGAGGGACGTAGGACGGGGCTGCTGTCGCAAGCCGACCGGAGTGAACTTGCACAAACCCAAAACGCGCATTTTACATCCCGGTCGTTGTTGAGAGTGAAATCACTCCTAGGTGTTCTTCGTTGGAGGTTAAAGTGTTGACTTCTGGACTTCGAGCCAAATCTCAGAGGATCGAAGTGAAGCTGTCTTCATTCGGAGGGGCTGCTGTATATGTATATCCGGAAGCCTAGCACAAAGTATTATACCTATATCAGTTACACTTAATGGGCGGCGCAAACTGCTGCGAGTAACGTGCATGGTGCAAATTTCACCTTTCAGCTTCTCGTTTCAATGTGGGAGTTTATTCAACTCGGCAAGCATAGTGAGAGTGAGTTTTTCATTGTCCCATTTTCATCCATCCTAGCCTTTGACATATCTGTGGTCCTAAAGGTCCCTAGAATATTTACTGTTGGGCGCATAGATGCAGATATTATAATCCCGGATAAATCAGTCAGTCGCAAACACGCTGGCTTGGAAATCCAAGCAGCGCAGGTATGGTTTGAGACTTTATGTTATTTTCTTTCAGAGTGGTGGTTTAGAATTTATCCTACATGATCATTCGAAATTTGGAACATTCGTAAATGGCATTCCCCTGAATGGAAGCAAAAGAATTTTAAAGAAAGGAGACAAGGTTACCTTCGGTGTCCAACCGGGCGTGAATTTCAGGTTTGATGCGCTCCTTTCCAACCTTTCTGCTGTCTTGTATGTAGTTTGCAGGAGACGGTCCTGAATGTCGCTGTTTCTTCAATGAACAAAGCGGAGAGGCAAAGAATAAAAACCATTACAAACTTATTACATGGGGAACTCGTCCCAACTTGTACGGACTCGTGTACATTTCTCGTAATGCCTCATCTTGTCGTGACTGTGAAGGTCAGCTGCACGCCGTTTTGATACGCCCGCTATTTCAGGTTGTATGTGCTCTTCTTGCAATGGTCCCAATAGTTACCCCACTGTATATGGAGAAGTTTTTGGAGGCAGCATCATACATTCCGTTTGTGCGACCGAACTTTGTATGCTATCGATTTCTCTCTTTATATTCACACGTTCACCTTCTAAGGAGAACTTTCTCCCTCCAGTGCGTGAGGAACGCCTTGTGGATTCCGATGCCATCCGATTCTTACCAAATGCTAAAAGACCGAGTCTGTTCATGGGCAAAGTATTCTTTGTTCTTACCCATGCCCATGTGAGTTTGGTCTAGCCTAAAATCCTCCAGTTTATTTGCACCGATATAGATAATTTAGCTGTAAAATAAACAACCTTGAAATCGTAAACATATGCAACCTGGTTGGTGCACACATGCTGCGCTCTTCAGCGCACCTGTCCGTATCACAATAATGATAACAGTGACAATAATAATAATAAAGTAACTAAGCTCGGGATAACTCAGTGGTTAATACGCGAACTTACTGACTGGATCGTCCATGTTTGGAACCCAACTTCTGCATCTCGACCGCTCCTGTGTGGGCTTGGCCAACCTGGCATATCTCAGCCCTGGCACTTCTTTTGTTTGGTGTGACGGCTAGGAACAGGAAGGGCGTTACGGCAGAACGATTATTATATATTATTATTATTATTATTGTGCACTTTGGTACTCGCCTTCTACCAGCTCAGTTCAGCTTTCCACGAGCGGTGGAGTTTTTAGTTAACGTGAATTCATGTGTAGTGAGCCGGGATACTAGAAGCGGTGCATTTTTTCACGGGGACCCTACAATACCCACCACCTGGGGTGTCAAAACTGGTTAATTGGACATTAAAAAACTAATTCCTCACAGAGAACAACTGTCGCAGGACTGAAAGGCCTGTAAAACCCTTATCAGTCAATTGGAAACATTTGTGAAAAAATCACGCAACTGCTGCATTTGTTCAGGCCTAACCTTGAGTCCTGATTTACTTTTGTGGCCACCTTTCCTAATACAGACGCATGCGCCATGGCATTCAAACCTATCCCCTTTTGTTTTTTTTAGTTCTCCGAGCTGTCGCCGATTGTCCGTTTAGGTGGCGGGAAGGTTGTACTGATTGACTCATCGGAGGCTTTCGTACAACATTACGAGGAACAGTCAGGTACTTGTGGAAATGTGGAACGCGACTTGCAAGAAGTACTTCGACGCGAAGGATCGTGCGTTATCCACGCGCAGAGCGTGCCGGGTTTGGAAGACTGGCAACGTGTCGTCTATTCAGCTTTGCGCGGCATTCGGCGCCGGCCCATTTTAGAATCAGAACTCGGGTTCGCTGTGTTGTATATTTCAACAAATGGCTACTGCAACCCGGAAACTAAGTGCCGTAAGGAAGTGCATTTGTTTCTCTACACCTATTTTGCTGCATAGTCTGACATGTATAGTCTTCTGAATATCAGTTCCGTGTTAGTTATCCTGGAAGTGGTTGAAGTTCGGCCTGGTTCGTTACAGTAAGATAGGTATACTCAATTCGCAGTCCAGTTTCAAGGAGTCTGGGTCTTATCATGGTGCGGCGGTTTATATATATATCTACGTCCCATCGAAATGTACTTTGGAGTTTCACTTTGACACCAACAGACTTTCTGATACCACGTTATTCAGTGGATAGATATGTAACGAATACACTCACCTGGTCCTCCAAGTTGGAGGCTGAAACATGTCCGAGGACCTATTGCTTAGAAACTTGCATTACCATGATAGCATGCCCACACCCACCCACTGAATGGCGGTCAGGCTTTTGGTAGAAGGCCCTAATCGCCCTCCTGCTTAGGAGTCGGCGTCTGACAGTCTAGCCCACGTACAGCCATGAACTCCATAACCACCTAGGCCTCCTAGGCCGTCCGGCAACGCCAGTAGCCGGATCGCCTTACTTGTTACATACAGCAGGACTCGGTAAGTGAAAATACACTACTGCCGATGCTTACCTTCTTTACGTATTCCTGTTCTCCTACCCCACCGGATTGTGAGTCCCATAACTGGTACGACATCTTTTTCGCCTTGCATTCACTTAGCAGCATGTGCCGCACGTCCGCTTCGGACAACAGGCCTAAGCACCTCGAGATTCATTTTAAAACTCCGAAGAGTGGTCTACTCTGTGGGAACTTGCTCACTTCCCACATCCGGCTGCGAACTTCTGGTGATATGGAGACCGCTTCGGCTGGACACGCCGAGCTGGACATTTTGTTGAGCCATTGAGCGGAAGCGTCTCTACTTGATTGGATGGGCGTTAGTAGTCGCCTCTTCGCCTAATGAAAAATCTGAAAGAGGCATATCACTACATTTATTACACCTAATTATGCCCTAATGAACCTCAGCTCAGAATGTGTCGATAGCGAATGTCCATGTTGTAGCTGGTAACATGAACGCACAATTCAGTAGACGTGATGCTGCTGAGGCTGAATTGGATAGTCGTCTTGGAACAGGCACAAGACGCACGGGTAACGGAGAACGCTTGCTGCAGCTGTGTGCTGACCATAGGTTGTTTTTCCGGAACAGCGCAGACCTTTTGACTGTGTGATGCCCATCAACCAACCAGCCCCCAACCCAAATATAGCACCTTGTTTCCAGTGACTCCTTCCGGAATACCTGTGTAAAGCCTGACCATGCACTTGTCCGTCGCCACTTTTCGTGGCACTTTTCAGGTTTGCGAAAACCACGCACACACCGCTTGAGAAGCTGGTGGACCGAGAACTCAAATAAACTTATCAGAACCGAATCTCTTAAAGCCTGATTGATGTGCCGGTGTCGGATGTTAACGATCGCTGGAGAGAGATATCCGCAGGTATACTTGGTGCCGAAAATCTACCTACCGTCACAACCATAACCCAGGTCGACACACCATCAGACGCTAGGTGAAATTGAATTTCGTCACAAATTGGGAAGCTTGATCGACCCATAAGGCTGGAAAAACGGAAGTAACAAAAATGCTAGAAAAGTTCAGAGGTTATCCATCTGATTAGTTCAATGCTTTTTCGGAAATCTCCTATCGGAGAACCAGCATAAAACCTCAGTGGCTCTCTGTAATCAACAGAGGAACGTTCGGACTATTTGACAGGATACTTCAAACAGACACATAGACTGTCAAAGCAGAACCTCGTTGAGCCTGCAGAAGTGTTTAAGTAGACCCCCTCATCCAGCACCATCCATCCTCAGGTACCGACAACCTCCCATCTACTGTGCCCAAGGACAGCGGTGAACTCCGCAGGCAATACCTGTCTAATGTATTTGCGTCAGTGTGGCAGAAGGAGACCATTCCACCCACCAGAATGAATCCATAATAATATCCATATTCAAAAATATGAATTTAGTAACCAATGTGGTGTCATGTTGACTCCTCTTATGACGAAGCTTCTGGCGTCAGTGTTTCCTCATCGTTCTAAGGCGGCACGCGAAACATTAGCTCCTGATCATGTTGCGGGATTTCGACCGCATCTTCACACTCTGTCAGGTCAGCACCATATGTACAGACAACCTACAATTTTGGGATTCCTTGACTTCAAGGGTGCGTTGGATTCTGTCGATTGGTCAATGCCTCTTATTGCGTTTGCCCGACAGTAGATGTCTCAGGAGTTCGTGAACATAGTCCGGCCCCTATGTTTACCTACTTCCGGGAGTGTGAAGGTATATTGGGATCTCTCCAGAAGGTCCCCTACAAAGGGAGTGTCCGGCAAGAATGTCCACACTCTCCATTTTCCTTCAACTTTGTCATCGGTTTAATGACGCGGATACCGAAGGGTTTTCCAAACACTAGTGTTCAGTTCGTTGCGGAATAACATCTCGTCGATCTGGAGTACGCACACGTTCTGGTCTTTGAAGCCGAAGGCAAAGCATAAGGGTTTTGAGTAAACTGACCACCATGACAGCATCTCTCGGCAGCCGCCTTGCACTTGCAAAGTGTAAAGTCTTGCTTTACAACGTGCAGTCTGTGAACAAGCCCTTGTGACTCAAAGAGAAGCCCTGAAAGTTGTGAAGAATTTTACATAACTCGGTAGTTGTATTAGCTTCGGCGGAAGTTTGTCTGATGAAGTGGGTGCATGGACCTCGAAGGCACCACTCAAGTTTGTTAGTCTGCATCACTTGTGGTATCAAAAGGGCGTATCCCTGGGTCTTAAGGACCGCGTTACCAAGCTACGACAAGGACTATTTTTGTATGGTTGCGAGACGTGACCTCTATGGACAGATGATGTAGGGCTTCTTCAGGTTTTTGACCACCGATGTCTCAGAATCGTTGCTGGTGTCAGATGGCGTCGTCGAATTCCGAATGAGATGATTAGAAAACGGGTGTTTGGTTACGCAGTGGGTTCTTCAGCGGCAAAAGACATCCGGCAGTATGAACTGCGATGTTGATGTCACGTGTTACGCATGCCGAATCAACGTCTATCGAGACAAATATGGTTCTCTGTGCCTACTTCAGAATGGCGCAGCCTGCGAGATGGACAACATGCAACTTTGCAGAGCGATGTGAAACACATAACAAGCATTTTAGGTTTTGTTTTTGTGGTCAGCATTCCAGGATGGGGCCCCTTGACATTTGGTGCGCTTGACTGTTGACGCTGCAAGAAATGGCTTCTAAGTTATGTCGTTGGCGTTGATGCTGCCTATTTTCAGATTGTCTGGTTGAAGATATACTCCTCACAATGCTTGCGCTAGACTAGCCCCGGACCAATTTCCAATCCAATCTATTCTTTTTTCACTTTATGGCTTCAAAGATAATTGAATAAACCTTGTGGTTGTACGACAGCGAAGAATCATTGTGAAGATCGCTTTTGCTGTCCCTTGTATAATCGCGATCCTTCCAGTGATATGGTTGATTTATTACAATTGTGTTTTCGCCTGTAGTGCCATCAAAGGTGTAGTGATACCTTATTTTATGGTGGATGATTGTAGTTTGTGCTGTACGCGAGACAAGTTTACCCGGGCCCTACTGTCTAACGAACTGCTGTGTCTTGGATCGAAGTATACAACCTGAAATTTGAGTCAAATTCTTTCTGTACTGACCTTGTTGACGTCAGTAGTCCGTACGGGCGTTGTGTAGGATGTTTAAGTGGAAGAATTCTGTTAACCATCCGCCATCTAGAGGGCCCTGAAAATCCAAAATATAGTGATGGAGGCCTAAACCTAACGAAGGTTTTTAGTGATCTTGTTAGTTTTTGTTCCTCACTTTGTCCAAAAAGCACAGGCATATTCTTGTTTCTTTCAGCTGAAAAACTATACCAGGAAGCAGGCGTTTCACAGGCTTTTTCAGTTAACCCATTTCACATAGACTCACAGGCCGATGGTTCAGTGCTTACGGAACGTTCACTGAACCCCCAAATGGCTCCTTTTCGTCCCTCTCTAAAACGGCCCTGGTAAGTGCTTAAGTGGAATAGTTGTTCGTTTTCACAAATTAGATAATAAGTCGGTGGTCTACTATCTTCTGTTTAACTCTCCATACGAAGTATTAAACAATGTTCTACGAGTCACTCCACTGGCTATACAACTGCTCCACCTTAGTCCCGTCGTACCCCTCGAATTGCTTTGTTCTCTGGCATATCCTTGATATTAGCATCTGCTGAACACAGTGTAATGTGAATTATCAGTCGGACATCCGAAGAAACACCGCAAAACTGATGAGTGCATTCGCCTATATGAGCCGTGTCATGGCCGCACGTTTGGCCTGTCCACTACTTGACGCGATTCATTCGGAGCGTTTCGGAGGTGACAAAAGTGTCCTAGGGTTGGCTGGTGTCCACTAGTGCTGGCACTGAATTTGCAAATTATCACCGCATCAATTTGCTTACTGTCGCTTATGAGCTGGTAACAGGTGAGCTTGCGCACTGGAAGCCTCAACTTAGGTTTGAGCCAATTAACTTACGTCCCACTGAAGGGTACTTACGACCACCACGAGCAATTGGTTTGCCTATTTCAGCAGCCTTTTGGGTTACACTGGTGGATGCGGCCTTCACAGTCTCCATTACCAGGTTGTCTGTTGGGGAGAGATCTGGCGCAAGCCGTTTCATAGCGCTCCAGGTCAGGATCAAACATTTGCACCTTAAAAGTGTGATAGCCCCACGCCGGTCACCAGTGTTGGCTTTCGAGCTGAAGGCTTAGGTCGGGGCATCTGATCGCGATCGAAGTGTCTCAGTCCGCATACGACCATGTAACACAGCCAAAAGTATCTTCTTGCCACACCGACATTGCGTGGTGACATCAGCAAATCCGCTGAATACAGGGGAGTGAATGAGCGCGCACTGAGGGAAATGACGGATTGCACGCCACCGCTCGCACATGCCGCTTCGCATCTGCTAGTCCGACCTTGTTCTTTCGGTTTTGTTGAAGCCTCTATTTTCAGACCTCTGAGCAAGCTTGTGCTGAAAGGCTGTTGTGCGCTGGACTTTTGCTGCATCTCTAAGACTCGAATATATGTTTCAAGTACAGTAATTAAGCTCTGCTTCAGTGAGGAACACTTCTATCGAAACAACCACACCCTTATTCACCACGAATATTCCATATGTGGTGGTAAGAGCTGGAGGCTTTAACGCACAGGTGGTGCACCTTACTTCATTTGAGGCATACTGGATGGTACACTTGGTTTAGACCCTGTGATGATAGTGATAAACTCCTTTTACAACTGCGTCACCATTTTGAAATCAGCAGCACGACGTTTAGTCGTGGTGGATACTGTCATGCCACCTGACCTCCCTTACTGTTGGCTGGCCCTGCAGTCAGATTAACCACGCAACCCTTAGCTGCCGATGGCAAGGCCCACTATTCTACTGTTTCTCATCCTGGAATGCATGTATTGATTCAGATGACGGGAATTTTCAATTAATTTCCTGTAGGGACCCAAGAATATGGCCGGACGTCTCTTTGGATAGCTATTTCGTTGTTCGGCCGATACACCCGTGCCCGCAGGAGCATATAAATTGGTGAACATACATAGAGGTAGTTTGGCAGGGAAGCTTGTCTTTCAAGTGTTGGCTGATAATAGAGGGAGTGATTAATGCAGCTCTTAACTCGTCCGCATTGACTTCTTTCAAGGGATTTGTTAAGTCTTCGGACAAGAATTTCACTGGCCGAGCGCAGGTATAAAGGTTTACAGGGTACATTCTACGTGACGTGTTTGAGAGATCCAAGTTTCAAGTGTTTCCCAAGAAATCTGTCTTAGAAACCATTTACTCTAAGCATGTTTTTAAGGAATTCTGTTTCCGACATCGGGCTATCTATTGAAGCAATCTTTCTGCCTCTATCGCAGAAACGACTTATTAAGTGTCGCTTGATTTTAATTAGAACGAAGCTTTCAAAGTTTGTCGATTGCCAAGTCCCCGCGCACGCTTCGTCGTGCATTCGGGTCAGTGATACAGCAAGGAGCCTGGATTTTCCGTTCGAGCTCACAGGTGAATAAAGTGTTTGGATGTGACTCGTTAAAGGCAGTCAAAATAGATAGTGGGTCAAAAGAAGTATCACATATCAGGGAAGTGTTATTGACATATTTGCTTTAAAAGTCATGTTTTACTGTCTCACTGATCAATGGGGGGTTCTCGAGTTGCGACATAAACGTCTACGAGTAGTGAACCAAGTATAGTATCCACGACTGCTCTCTCCGTCTGTCTGTAAACTGCTCTATTGGACAGTAATTGATAGACTTCCGCTCAAATGGGGTTTCTGTGCATGTATGTGTTTGTAAGGAGGGTCTATACCCTAGGGAATTCACGCAACCTGTTTCAGCTACTCCTCAACCCCTGACCCATAGCACCATCTACGTTTAGGCTTATAGAAAGCGATGATGGAAATCTGACGTATAATAAAACCCAACGTGTAAATCTCTGGAGAGAATGTTCCCAGCGACAGTTTACTTACGTACTTATGTCTTTCGTAGAGATACAGTCCTTAGACGGGTCGTATGCGGCTACTGGGTTGACACCCGGAAAATGTCTGGTTGACTTGGACTGCGTGGTGGACATTGCTTTGCCACTCGACGACCAGCAATGCACACAATTCGCTCTAAATAGAATGGCTGAAATCATCCCATGTTTAGGCAGGCGTTTTACACTTTCAAAGTGTGAAATCTTGCTCCGGGACTTTCAATCACTTTGTATCCCTTCGTGGTACAGCAGTAGCTAGCTGCCTGCAGCTTGCGTTCAACGAACTGTTGCGTAAACGAACACCTGATAAAGAAGCAGAGTCACTAGAGGGACACGTGAAACTCATCTTTTCGAGTGGTTGGTACGGGCACTATGCACACTCAAGCACCAGTTCTTTTCTGCACCCCAAACCATCGCTTGCGAAAAGTCCGTGGAGGACAGGCTTTGACATAGCAACAAGAACTAAAAGCGGCTGCGACCAAACTGGGTAACATGATGCCTCCAGGGCATCCGGTCTGATGCCACGTTATTCACCTTTTACGCAGTTGAAGAACCTTCAGGGCATATTACGCGATCGATCCGAGTGGCGCGCATACTGACGGTGTCAGCCGGATAGCCTAGATAAATTTTGCCTGTCACTGCGTTCGGCTTTTGGTGGTTATGGTTCGCAAAGCCTGCTGCATCACTCTCACCGATGGCGTCTTACTCCGGTATGATTCTTATTGCTGTCCGAAGAAGTAGGTGACTGGTTCTTGATAGTTTTTCTCAAGGCCGTAGGACCTTTTTTACTATGTCCCCACCTTTTTGCTTTCCTTCAGTTCTTTACTGAAGCATCCTCTACTCATGTTTGTTTGGCAGTGAAGCACTAGCATTTGCCAGTGCTATGTTGCTCCACCTGCTCGTGGTACATGAACAGAACTACTTTCCTGAACCTGAACTCTTTTTCAGGCCGTTATCTGTTTCCACTGAATCAAGCCTGGGTGCCAAAAAAGTTTTCACAACTTCTGAGATGGTCTCATCAGAACCCTCAGGGGCGAGCTCAAATCGACCGCAGAGGTTCACAAAAATCGTTCCACCATGTGAGGTGAGTCCAAAAAGTGGGTTTTGTTTGTTCAATAATAATAATAATAATAATTTGAAACATGGTTTACCACTGGGGTTCCTCAGGCAACTTGTGTCCGGACGTTGGACTAGTTCGTCTGGAGACAAATCGTCAGTATCGAGATGTTAGGAACACTGCCTACGTACCTTATAAGAATATCAGTCTGTGAAGGAATATAATCAAAGGTCCCTAGTGCTTCACAACGGTATTTTTATGGTAGACAACCGGCGTGGTAGGAAACCCAGAAGAGGCTTCCGAAGGAATGGCTTACTTGTAATATGATCATTGAAATCACCTGCGTTTGTTGGTCAGAGAGTACCAGTTTGGACTTTTACATTGTCAGATAAGTCTGAGTTGAGAAGCCTTGAGAGGTTATGTCTTTTACATAATTTACTCGTGGTTTCTCTATCCGCCATATGGTTTGGTCAATGCCCAGTTTTCTTTTCTCATGAAGTCACTGTCTGTACGGAGGTTCATTCTCGGAAAATCTTCGACCACTTTTGATTTTTTTCAGAGCGACTGCATTAGTTGGGGAAATTCGAACGTTACTCTTTCGTTTTGTGATTAAAAGACACCTGTTTCGTTACATAGCAATGGAATAATATAAAGTGATATAGCGGGGTATACACAGCGATCACCTCTTACAGAAATCCCCACTCGAGAGGGCCTTACGCACGAGAGACCACCATAACCATAATCATCAACACCCTCATATTCCGCAATACAACATTAAGAAGCACTGGCGCCTAATTACTACATTCAACTTTTTACGGATATCCATTCGAGTGAAGAAATCTGAGCTCGCAAACTGCGGGCTATCCCAGCACCGGCACAATAAGCCCAAGTAGCTTCAGAGTCTTCTGTAATTGAGGTGCTCTAGTCATGGCCGCTATCGTCTGAAAAAAGCATAAACTCGCGGGCGTGCCAGCGACTCCGGGGCGTGTTTGGTTCTACTTAGAACCCGACACTGAATGAAGAAGACTCCTGATGCGACCTACATTTATTGGGTCCCGCCAACCCAGTGATGGTCGGTAGTGAGCTCCACTCAGAACTGAGGTGCACTCTCTATCCCAATAAATAAGCGGTAAAGTCATAACAAACTTGGACTTCGCATCATTTGGATGCCAGTACGTAATGAATATCTGCAGTTTCAACCTTATTCTGGTTTAGGTAGTTCTGTCCACCGAAACAAGCCGCATTAGCGGAACAACATGCTGAGCACGAAGTAATCGATGGACCAGTAAATAACGCTATCCCTTAAGTAACAAATGTGTAACATTCCACCAACCGCATTAATAGACATGGGTCTCAACTTTGACAACTTTATTAGTTGGGTGTCTGATAATTCCTGCGCTGCATCCACGTCATAAATGTTAGCTGGACCGGCCCGTGCATCTAATTTGGAAGTCTTTCTAG
>SJOL01001501.1:1299492-1316274 GCA_004794785.1 Opisthorchis felineus | reverse complement strand
CCCAGACCAATAGCGGAAATTGGGAGAAAATGTTGATCAGTTGACCGTCTGCCGAAATCCACTTTATCATTATTGTTTCATCCGTGTCAACGTAAAAGATATAGTTACGTTTTCCGCAGAGTTTGCTTTTGTGTATACATTCAGGTACTTCCTCTTATTCCCAATATGGTCTTTCTAGATCCCCTGCATACCAAAATCTAAATGTTTGGTGGCTGACTCTGAGACCATGTTTCATTCGCCTGGCAACACTGAAAAACACCACCCTCTACCGGCGTGTTCAGAGCAATCAAACGTGAATGATCATACCACAGTCCAGTTTGAGAATGTGGTCAAACCTACCGAACTCATGAAGGAGAACATGGCACCATTGTTTTGGGCTACAGATAACAACGCTCTGGACGATTTAATCTCACGTAGGTTTGCAACCAATATTTTCATAGACGTTGGGGTACAGGGAATCGCAGGTTCAGTAGCCGCGATCCCCATCGCAGCATGTTGGCTTTTTCATAAAGCTGCATACATTCGTTTCTCTTCCGAATGTAGATACTTCTGTTCGCCATCAAACTCAGAACTTCATTGACGAACAGGATGCCTTGGCTGCACTCAACAGTATGCCTTCACTTTTCCCCTTGCAAATTTCTCGGGCAAGCCTAAATACCACGCCACCGGGCGTACTGAAAGATCTTTCACCTCCAAATAAGGCGGACCTTTCTAACCCGGATAGTTCAACTGTCTCTGTGGACCCACAGCCAGCAATCTGTAATCAAGCAGAATTCCACAAACTGCAGCTCTCCCCTGCTTCGTCTCCAAATTCTGTCATACAACAACGAACCTCTAGCCCGATGAAAGCCACTCATTCTCCTCCCTCCGTTGGCTCAGCTGGATGGCTGTCCAAAAATGCACCAATGACACCGACCGATAGCGATAATGTGGTAAACACTAAATATCAGATGTTTTTCTGTTTGTCTTCATTGTCTTCTTATCACATTGGTAGGCAAGATATTGAGCATTTTGCTGTCAGCTATAGCTAGTTACCATAAAACTAAGATACACAGCAAATGTACCGTACGAAGACTAATGTGTAGTCGATGTAAGGTCGTCCCTTCCGGGAGGAAAACTGGCCCATATTATTCTTTTCCTTTATTACGTAGTTTGCTCTAGTAGCGTACAAGATTATTGATTAATTGCCCAAGTCACTTGCTGAAGTCGGCTCTTGTGTTATCTTTGTAAGAGTAATTAGCGTCGATTTTCAAATTGCAATAAACAGCCAAGGGTGTTCATTCTCGGCCTCTAATGAACTGTTACGGGAAGGCGGCTGAATATTATCCCATCAACGATCTCCTTGGTCGTTCACCGGTATGGTTGTATTTTACTGAGCGCTCATGGTTTGGCTGGGTTTGCATATGTACATTTGCACTGAATTTATTGCGAATAATGGGATCAGTGTATTCTGAGTGCTAGGAGGTATTCGTAAGCTTGCATCATCTGCGGCGTCAAGAATGAACATTGAACTGTGTTGCAGCCGATACCGCTTATCAGATTGAGAGTAAGCAAGTGATATGCACGCCAATTCACCATCTAACTCTCGCTCGCTAAGCAGTCTCCGGGAACAGATGAGGACATGGCAACGCAGGACTAAGACGACTACTGTTGCTCCTGGAAAGACCGCTTTTCAGAAGATACCACTCTTAGCTAGTTCCTCAAGGTTGTATGGAATTTTAGGACTCTGGATAGGGCCTTACTCAGTTCCCACCGTGGACCACTTTTTGGGACATATTTTGATGCGAATCCTTCTCAAGAGGCCGAAAAGTGTCACCGCATCCTCTCATCCTACATCACTGTCACCACCAGAGGGAGCAACATCAGTGTTGTCACTGATGCTTCACTGCCGTACAGCACAAAGTTTGTCTAATTATATTTAAAGCCTTAGAGGGAAAGCAAAAGAGTTGGTGAGAGGGAGGAGTTGGTGCCGATCTATTGCAAGCATTCTAAGGTTCCTACACTTCCAAACGCTCAGTCAGACGATCTGGAAATAAACTGAGAGCACGAACGCCACTGAAGTCTAACAGCTTCCATTTCTTGCAATGTCTCCAGCCAACCGCAGGTGTCACAGTGACCCTATTCTGGAGGGTGCACCGCAACAGCAACACCCACACTCTTCGTATTCTCTTTCACACCCTTCAGCTAAGTCATACGTCATCCACCTCACGGTTTGCGCCATTATAAGGGAGGTACGGAGAACAACACTCGTCCCTGCGAACGGTGTTTCGGCGGGCGTGTCACACGGCCAAGCCACCGCAGTTGATGGTGCTGGATGTTATTCCCGACTGAAGTACCCACTGCATAAACAAATATCCGTTTTCTGATTAACTCGTTATGAATTCGTTGTCTATCCGATACCAGAAACATCATCTGTCCGCAGAGGCCATGTTTCACAACCGTAGAACAATTCGGTGCTCAGTGTAGCCTGTTGCCCGCTTGTACACAGTGATATGCGTTTTTGACGCTATCGTGACGCAAATGAGCGAACGTGATTCGAGTCTTTGAGATTCTTACACTGATTTCGTGAGACACTTCCATCAGAGCTAATACAACTACAGAGGGATGTAAAATTCTCCACAACCTCCATTGATTCTCCTTGAATTGTAAAGGGGTATGTTCAGAGATCGCATGTTCTGAAGCCTAACTTTGCACTTTGAAGGTGCAAGGTGAATGCCGATAGACGGTATGATGGTGGTCAGTCTATTCAACAAGGCTTGTGCTTCGACTTCGCCTTCAGGTCGTCTGCGTACTCCAGATCGACAAGGTTCCCACCAGCAACAATTCGAACACCGGAGTTTTGAAGACCTTCCATAGTTCTCCTCGCTCTCTTGTCGGCGACGAAATTGAACAAGAACGGAGGGAGTGGGCATCCTTGTCGAACGCCACTTCTGTAGGGAAGCCTTAGGAGAGCTCACTCGCACGCCCAGAAGCTTGTAAAGATATGGACCGGATTATGTTCACAAACTTCTGGGACATACCCTGTTGAGCACTGACCGACCGACACGAAGATTGTGGGTCGTCTGTACATATGGTGTTGCCCTAACACATGACGGAGTGTGAGCATGTGGTCGACTCAGCCTCTACCCGGTCGAAATCCCGCTTGATTCTCACGAGTCAAGGTTTCGCGTGTCACCGTAAGACGACGGAAGAATCAGCGACTCCAGAAGCCTTGTTACAACGACAGCCAAACTGATACCTCTGCATTCACTGCGAGTACTGTTTTTGAAAATGGGCACTATAATCGACTCATCCGAGTTGTCTGGGAAGGTCTCTTTCTCCCAGATAGACCCAGCTAGGTTAGACATGCACTGACCGAGGAACTCACCGCCATCCTTGTATAGAGCGAGTGGTAGGTCGTCAGGGCCAGGAGTACGATGACGCTTGAGTAAAGATATACACTCGGACACTTCTGAAGCTGAGGGGGGTTCCATGTTCACAGCCCACTTTTCTGTTGAAGGCTGGCATTCCGGTTTGGAGGTAGTAGGTGGCCAACTGAACTGACTTTTGAAGTATTGTACCCACCGGTCCAAACGTTCTCCTTTGCTGGATATCGAAGGGTCATTTTGGACTCTGATAGTACTGCTGACAAGAGGCTTCCAAGGGCCATTTGGACGAATCAAGTGGAACGGCCTGTGGATGTTTCCAACATTTCTGCCTCTTCCATTTCTTTGGCCTTTTCGGTCCATCAAGCTTCTGCACGGATACTCAGTTTCACTTGATGTCGGATGATGCGAAGGATTGAGTTGTGGCTCAGGCCAGCATCCAGATAAGCCACAGTCCTATCGAAGATCCAATGTTTGGATAAGTTTGGCCGGGTTGTAACGCAAATAGAAGTTCCGGTCGTAAGTAGCGCCTTGCATATCTTTTCCCAGTGGCCGTTTATATCCGACATCGGAGCGTTCGGCAGGCATTCGAGGAGCCACTCGCTTCTCAATGGCTAACCCAGATGTGCGCTTTTTGCGTAGACCTAAAAAGCGCAATGAGAAGCGGCAGCGCACGAGTGTATGGTCCGAATCCACGCTGGTATCTCAGAAGGAGCGGCAGGTAGTGATCGACCGTCTCCAACGGTAACTGACGGCGATGTGGTCCATTTGGATTCCGGGCTAGTTCGCTTGTGGACATCACGTTGTCAAGGAAATTGTGCTGTTTGGAAATCGGTACTACAAAGGAACAGTCTGTGATCGACACGCATCTGAAGCAGGCGATCTCCCTTGTCCGTGTGTCTCGTACCCAATCCGAGTCGACCACCAAATCGGGTCTCTGACCCACATGGTCTATCTACCTGAGCATTCATGTCAGCAGCAGCCACAATGTAGCCTAAGCTTTTAGCAAATTATAAAACAGCAACTAGAGCGTCCTACAAACTGTCTTTGGCAGATTCAGAGCCATGGTCAGTTGGGGCGTGAGCAGACACGACAAACATTTTCCGATGGATCTCACTTTCTCTAGATTATCTCACAGACGTTGCCAAACGAACCGCTCAAATACGACTCAACGTGTATCCAATCAAGTAGAGACGTTTCCGGTCGGTCGCTCAATACAATACCCACCTAGACATGTCCAGCTGCAGCCGCCTCTGCAACACCAGATGTGCGTAGCCGGAACCTAAAATAGAACGAGGAGGTAGTCGGTTCAATTGCAGTACTTGCGTCTTGTATCCTTGTTTCTGACAGATAGCATACATCAATGCAGAGGGAATCCAGTTTACGAGCAAGAGCCACCTGTTGTCTTCCTCGCTTCAGCGTGCGAATATTGAACGTAGCTGAGTAGACCGGCTTTCAGGGTTTTGAAATGACTTCGAAGTGTTTAGGGTTTTTACTGAATTCGGACGTACAGAAGCTGCAGCTGAGTGTGATGTACGGCGAACAAGGCGGTCAGTTCTAGTGCTGGGACCTGCGGAGAGATTATTCAAATTTGGGTGGGATAAGCTAGAAAAGGGAATACGTGAAAGCGTAAGATGGGAGGCTTCAGCAGTAGACTGTTGTAGACCCGCCCTGCTGTATGCAGCAAGTAGGGAGACCCGGCTGGTGACACCACGCAACGGCCGATATGGCATGAGAGTACTGTTAGTTGTAAGTATCCTGGTTGTATGTCGGCTGGGATACTGCCATCGCGTGCAGACCTAGACAGGACGATTAGAATCCTCGACCAAAGTCTGGCTCAAAAGCCTGACCGTACGGTAGCGGTATTTGGCGGGAATTCCAAGGGTCAGGAGACTGTGTTCGTTAGACCTCTAACAATTGACCAACGTAGCGTGGGAAACTCTTAGTCTTGCACGGACTCCACGCAGTACAGCTCAATGAGTCATGGAGTACACAAACCGTCATACAGCAAGGTCCAGTCTCTCGATCCTACAATTTGTGTGGCCTTGCTTTCCATGAGTGCATGCTGAAGTTTAAATGCCGATTTCTTTGGTAAACCAGTTGGAACATCCTTTTCTGTGGCCGAGGGAAGACTGCTTGCCAATTAAACACTGCGTGTGTGATATAGAAAAATAGTTCAACGCCAACCTTCCTATTCTTTCCGATCTTCCCCATATTTACTCGGCATCTTGTGGTAAACTTTCACGCTTTTGAGTTTTTATGATTATTTGATACAGCGCAGTAAAACTCGCCACGGTAACTTGCATGTTGTCCGACTTTCCGTTACCACACACTGGTTATCCTGCTTATTTATGCGGTACGCTTCGTTTCAGTGTACGGATGGGCTGCGATCGTATTTAGAAACAATTCAACTTATGGATGTAAGACATTCAAGTATTGTGACCGGTCTTCAAATTCTGTTTTTATGTAGTCACTTTATTTTAATATTCTAGTTGGTTTGTTAGTAGGCTCAGTTTAGGTCACAGATCGGTCCTTTCGGACACTAGAGGAAAAGGACTGCTAAGAAATTGGGTGCTGTAAGATCTTGGTGCCTTTCTGTAGGAAGTCCAACGGATTCCATTTATGTGACTGAAACCCAACAACCCAACTCAACTTTAGCTTATGCTGAGGGGATTCGTAAGGATACTGGACCAGTTCAGCTGATACCGTCATGCTTCCGCTGAATAGCATGCTCGTGTATACTTTAAGATTTAGTTGTCTTGTTTTTTATCGCTTTTCTTCGGGTCATAGAACTTTTTTTTGTAATTAGCTTCCAGGGTCTCACATAGACAGGGCCTCAGTTTGCAAACAAGTGTTTGCTTCCACATATGTCCAATTTGGTGTTCAAGTGGGAGGTAAGATTAACGGAAACTATGAAAATGATGAGCGAAACCAGGGCTCTGGTTCAGCTGACCTGCAGGACAACCGTTCATAACTGATAATGCGATACTTTTAGCATATCATTTTTGAGAGTACTCTGCAGGTACAAATCACTAGTCTGTATATGAATGCTCGCATATTTCAATGAATGTCCCCTTGGTTCGGAAATAAAAAGGAACAACAACTCGTATCAGAACTTTACATCAGGTTAGTGTGGTGGATCAGGTACGGACTACGCGTTGACAAAAAAATGACGTTCCCTTACGGGAACTCGCCTGCCGTTTATTCGATCGGTGCATGTTAGAATGAATTAGCCAAAGAAACAGTAACAAATGCCATTAAAGGGATGCATGTTAAACTTAACCCTTTATAGCGCACGACTGTAAATCCAACTCTGGTAATAGTGTTTAGGCGACCGACTACTAACATCAGTTGTGTGCTTTGCAGGTCAGAAGGCCGACCTCGTGCACAACCGAATGCTCGTAACTTACCTGATCAAGAAGAATGAATCGATGTTCAGAAACACCGGGCGCCTTTCATAACATCGATTCACCGAGGCACTGAAAAACTTTGAGCATCGTGACATTTCGAATTTTTTCAGGGCGTTTGTGGATCCGAAAATAATTTTACATTTCCGTGTCTGTGCCTCCATTGGCGATAGTATCGGTAGGGACAGTCAGTGGCAGTTGCTTCGGGACAATCGGTGCACAACACTGCTGAAGGATTTCCAATAAGGTTACAGGTAATACCGTATTAAGGGAAAATTCTTTCTGTTTCTTTGTTATTCTTTCCAAACGGTTATACTGTAGTGTGACTGTAGGCTTACTCTGCTTCACTTAGTAGCGTTCCACACATCGTCCGAACGGTTACACAACCGACAGACCAGTGATGTAGGAAGCTTTCGAGCCCAAACCATCAATTGCTATCCTACCTCCCTTTTCTGCCAGGGACAGGTCGTCCTTGTCTGGTTTATCAGTATCTTTATTATTAGATTGGGATAAGGCCTCTATGCAGAATGCACAACGCTTTTTCTCTTTGATGTGGAGAAAGACACTTGCACAGCCGTCGTTTAGGAAGTGGAACATTTGGTTGTTGTTGTTGTTACTGCTGCTGTTCACACACAAGGGCTGTCAACTAATAGTCCCATCTGTCCAACTCTAATTAGATGGAGCCGGTAGTTCCAACTCATCCTCCGGTCGAGCTGATGGATTTGATCGTCCCTACTTCGATTCCGGCGAGAAGAGCCGTAAAGGATGGGCATGAAATCGGTCCCAACTACAAAACGTTTAAAAAGGTATTTCCATATCCAAAGTCCATCCTCCATTCGCTATTTCTCATTGATGTGAAGTTTGTAGAGCAGCTTGACGCATAGGAGTGTGTTGCTTAGATGGCGTGAAAAAACTTACAGTATCTTGCTTGAAAAATTGTCGTTATGCTGATACGACCAACAGTTAGATACACCGGGTCCAGATGTTACCAGTGAGCTAAGTCCCCTAAATTACCCACCATACATAAATGGACCAATAAGCCGCTGAATCAGGTCTTTTAGGAGCATGTATAGCGAATTATTTCGGAACGCAGTGTTGACGCTAGCCGTAGCTGGCTCTGAAAACTAGTGTGTAACATTGCCGACAATGCCGTAAGCTAGCGCTTCTCAGGAGGACGATGGGGAGGTTGCAGGGGGTGGTTATTGTCATATGCACACCATTTGGAAGAGTGCAATTGTGTCAGGTCACAAGGAACCGCCAACATTTACCCTCACTTACCACGTTGAATCAGTGAGCTGTAGTTCCTGATTGTCGACACAAAAAAACCGATGAGCCGAATGCATTCACTGACGGTCAAGTCGGACTATTATCAGTCCGACAGTAAGCGCTCTAATGCATGTCGCTATACCCTCACGTTCAATGTCATTTTTGAGGAAGACTTGATTGCAAACCTTGTTTGCCTGCTCTAGGTGTGAGACATTTGTGGTTAGCACATTATTGATGTCTAGTAGTGAGAGCCCTAAGCAGAGTTCTTCAATGAGCACATCGGCTTATTCCAATGTATCTGCTTTGTGCTATTGGCAGTCCGATATTCATAAACTGGTATACAAACACTAATATCGTATATCGCATTATCATTCACGTTTGTTTGTAACACTGTAGGGTAGGTAAGTTTTTTTTTACTCTTGAGTTTTTCTTCAACGGAGCTGCGCAATCATACCTGACCGACGGGGAACAGTTTTGTGCACTTCTTAGGGGCAAGTAGGCTTTCCGATTTCAACACCACCAAACTGAAGCATCACAGACCTTGATTATAATCTAGCGGGGTTGCACGATTTACAGATAGAAAATTGCACAAAAACTAAGGCGATGGCTGTTTCAACCCACAAAACTAACTGTGCTGAATCGTTCGGCGTAATCATTCCACGTACTGAATTTCTTGTACTGGTTGGAATCGAGAAGGCATCTCTGGCATAGTATGTGCCACAATCGTGTGTGAAACTGGAATCTTGCTATAAGAGGGTGGGTGGCAACTCGTATTCATTCGTCCTATCACAAGCTATCTTTAAGTAGCCTATACATATCCGGCGTTTGAGATAAAATAAGCTGCCACAGTCGTGTGGTATAGTACGACGTAGTTTAATGAGTCGTTCCAACCATCAATGTCCGCTCACTCTAGGTTGGCACGAATTGAGGATTCTTAGCACTAGATCCTGTGGTATATCTATTCCCGCTTGAAAATGAGCGCCTTTTTCATGATTGTGATAACCATCTGAATTCTGTTCACAGATAGTTGGGAAGTTGATGGCGTTACATCCTGAAGTCCATTATTGACCATTATCCTGGCCATTAAGAATACCGGTGACTGTCGGATCTTTATGAAAGCACCATTGATTCACAACGCAAGCTCACAGAAGGTAAATACTGAGGTAAATACTGGGTAAATACTGAGTACGCTTTCCACCGCTGAGGTTGTTTGCGGCGAGCGGAGGCTCAGTAGATACCACGTCGTGGCATTTTCATTTCCATAAGGAATACAGAGGAATTCTGGATGGGTAAATGATCACCAGAGTCAAAGGGAACAGGTTTTTGTGGCTCTAGCTGCCACGGACTTGTTCATCAATAAGCGAGGAGCTCGGGAGATAAAGCCGCACATTGCAGATGATGGTTTTGGGCGTTTTCTTGCACATTCAATACTGACAGTGCATCGGTTGCATCACCCTAAGGGGTGATGGACCCAGTCATCTGAAACGGGGATGAAAGAGAACACAAGGACAAAGCACTCCAACTCAACAAAAGTATCTGTGAAATCGGCACTACAAAGTTCGACCCAGGCGTGACCGACAGAACTGCGTACAAGTCACTGCATCGCAAATAGAACGTATGATATTTTTGTGAACCAACAGTAAGTTACTTGGAATACGGTACAGCTAGGAACACAATGCACCAGCTGTCGTGCCGTAATTTGACTGGTAGAAGTATTTGCATGATTCGACTGACCTGTGTTGATAACCCGTGAACCATTTTCTATCCGAAGTGAACCTTAAATGAATTGAAAAGTACCAGGTTGAAGAAAGAAGCAACTCGGAACATGGGTCTTTTCCAAAAAAGTTATGGTTTCGCTTATTTTTGTCATACGGCTCACTGTCTTGTGGATTTTGTCGCTGAGTAAACCTAAAGCATATGGTGTTAACGGAAAATTCAGGTAAGGCACAGTTGAATATTTAGTCCAGTCAGATGCCCTGCATAAAAGCCATCACATAGAGCGAGGTTTTGTTTCGTTATTGTTGGTCCCCGCAGAACTCTCACGAAATTGCATTTTGAGAAATTCTGCCTGATGTGCAAACGGTACCAGTCTCTCGCCTAAGCCAAGATACCTTTCGCATCCTGTTGCTCTGTAATGCAAAAGGTTGCCTTTGCCCAATGGGACTTGGCATGCGACGTGTTCAGTCTTGACAGCATTGGGAAAAAGAGGACAACCACAGACATTTGCTGATGTTCATGTGAATACCGAGAATTAACCTACTTTTCAATGTGGATGTTCTGGTTTTGATTATTTCGCCTGTTTCTCATGACCCTTTCTCATTAAGGTTTGGCCTGTATATATGGGTGAAGCTCCAGTAGCCGTTCAAACGAAACGTTCGATTGGGCATTTTGTGACCGCGAGAGTAGATCTAACTCCCTTCGTACCAGATTCCCCCAGGCCTGTCGATATACCAAACGAAGAGCCCGCTTGTATCTCAGAGCAGGAGGAACGGGCCCGGATTGATAAACTGTTTCAGTAAGTTATCCAACCAATAAGCATTCACTTCATCACCCAAAATCTCTACATTTGCATACATATAGTCTGGTCGCAAGTCGCCAAAAATACGCTGGGTTGTGCAGGTACACTTCGTAAAGAGGCATATCATTACCACCGCTGATATCAATAGATGGACCCGCAGGTCGGTCTAGTAAATGGTCGAAACACTCATGAAGTTTGACCTCAACTGACAACACAACATTCGCGCTATCAAATAACAGACCACAAATATGCAACTCCAGGCTCCGTGTGAGTTAACCGGATGTGACTACCATGTCGACGTTTCACTTCTCCAAAGTACCCCGACCAGTGATCTCAGTCAAAGTTGTTACTTCTACAGCATCTGTGCACACAATCATACATTAAGGTGATCACGGACTGCATGTAGTATAGCACTGTATTATCCTTATATTTCTTCGGCGTTTTTCTCATTAATTCGCGTTACTGCAGCACAGTTCACCTATAATGAGCAGTGATAAGATCTTGAGTTTCAGTTCATACTGAACAGCATCTCACTCTTCTTTACAGTCAACTGTGTCAAATACCAAAAGGTCGGATGTAATACACCACAGGCCTCAAATGTGAACATTTCAGTCAGCTAAATAATGTACGCATGCACACTTTTACAAAGATTTAATATAATGCAGAATCACTACTCGATTTTTAAACTGTCGAATGGGCTGCATTGGGACTACAGACAGCGTGTACCAAATTCCGTGTATGCTTCTCCGCCGCTGCGTCCATATTGCGATAATATAGTAAATAAAAATAATCGTTCTGCTGTAACACCCTTTCGGTGCCTAGCTGCCATGCCACCCGAAGCACGAGGGCTGGGAAACTACCAGGTTGCCCAAGCCTAGACAGGGGAAGTCGACAGGCTGAGGTCGGGTTCGAACCACGGACCTTCCGGCCAGCAAATTCGTGCTCTAACCACTGAGCCATCCATATTGCGAATGTTTGAGTTGTTCTGCCTCGCGTTTCGTAACGGGAATAAGTGGTCATCTGCCGTCATTCGAAGATAACGCGACATTGGCGTGGAAATATTTCAGGCCCTCGAATGGTTTACAAAAAGGAATACTGTCCTAATAACGAATCTCCAGTGTTTATCAGGTGGATATCCAGACCGTCCGCTCTGACTGATACTCGGTGTCTTCGTGATGGCGGTCCTTGATACCATTTATGCAAGTAATCAGTCCCGGTCGAGCTGCCAGATCTGGAAATGGAATAATTTTGGGCGAGATTCGGCTGCTAACTGTTGCGCACCCACTGGAAATCGGCCTTGAGTGGCCCAATTTGATGATCCTGTCTCTACTAAAAAGCAGGTTCTTATCCCCTAAGAGGACCTCCATGTTCCTGTGGATCGACCAAATCCATCATTCTGACTTGAATGAGGGAATAGAGTTCCACATTTGAAACTGCTGGGTCACTTTGGTTATCCTCTGGAAACGGTGTTGATTTCCGTCCATTCAAAAGCCTAGGGTTGCCGCGATGTGCATCATGGATTCTAACGCTGGACAGTTTTACGCCTCGGTCGGTACGCAGACCATAGTGACAGTAATATGACCAGGACTTGACACTCGAGGAAGTAGGATATCCTAAAACCTCCCTCACTTAGCCATAGTCCGTGTAACTTAATAGTGGAACGCAACCCTACCGCAGCTCAGATTTGTCCGTGCACGACTTTCTGGCCGTTTGAGAAAGTATTGGTTCGTTAACAGAAAGCAGCGAGTCAGTAGATGAATATAAATCACCCTTAGTCTATACAACACGTGTTTTGACCTCAACGTACCGATTTCGACTATACTGACTAATCTCCAGGGTATGGGTTTCCTTAAGAACTAAACATGTGTTTTGCTTCGTGTATGTGTGTGCCACGGTGGGTCTGTTACTTATTCTGTTGTAAATAAATAAACAGGTATATGCACCAGACAACCTTGCAAATGAATGCGACCTTATTACGAAGAGTACTATGCTAAGTTTGCTTGTCAATAATCTCCCGAACATTCTACTTCTACCGGCAACAAGTTTATCAACGAAAACGCACATTTAAACCAATCTAACTGGAATGTTAGAACTCGACAGGATAAGTGCAATACAATCGACCTTTCCAGAAACAGAGTGGTATTCTTGGCCGCTACCCCTGGTTCAGCAGCCATTTTATTACGTTCTGATGAGGTCTTACATGATATTCAGGACTCAACCCGTTAACTGTCAACTGAGTTGAGTAGCCTCAACCGACACGTCCTTCCATCCGTCAGAACAACTCGGATCCACTACCACTTCAGCTAATAAGCTAGTGTTGAAAATGGTGGTGCCAAACAGTGAGGATGGTCGTGCGTCTGGTTTTGCTTACGCGTATGTCACAAGTATCAAGCCAGTGGGTCACAAGTGATTGCACTGTTCTTAGAAATCGCACTTGGGTAAGTCCAGTAATAAATAACCATTCAGCTGCGTCTCACTTTCGGCACACAGCTGCCGCGCAACTCAAAGAAAACGTTGGGAACCCGCAGGTCGCCTAATCCTGGACAGGAGCAGTCTAACCTAGGTTTGGGTTCGAACTATGGACCCTCTGGTCAGTAAGTTGGCGTTCCAACCGCTGTGCTATCTTGGGCTCGGCAAACCCAATATCCGGTGTACAATCGCGGCCTGAATTCGGTGAATAACGACCAAATATAGTCCGACCACTTGGCACACCGCTTATCTGCCTCATTTTCATCACGGTACTCCTCACCATACTAGCACCATCCATGCCTCTCCAACCATGTCCGGCACGGCTGATAGCATGCGCGTAATTTGCGATGACGAAGTCCTAACAAAATTTCTAACGATGGTAACGTATATAGATGTGCGTACTTAGCACGGATAGACATACGAACTACCTTATTGTCATGATCAGTTTCCTCGCTTACTGACGGGTCACTCTGCGTCATGTAAGCCATCTTCCAGCAATGATGCACTATTACCCATCATTTCATCCAAGTACGCGAGCATGTGGCTGGTGGATACCAGATATAAACAGGTGATTCAAATTCACAGCTTCAAAAATTATCGCCATATTCAAAATGGCCGCAATGGTGTTGTTGAAAAATAGCTACGTGCATTAAACAGTTATTGACAGAGCACGTGTGTTGATGAAACGTGCTTTTGATGAACCATGCCTGGTCTTGTTAGAAGGCGCCAGCCTCAAGGTTAATCGGTCATTACCTGGAGATGGTGGGGAATAGAAGACGTTTCTTGGGGGAGATGACTGTGCCGTCGGCTGGTTGCCTAGTTTACTGTGTTGTGGTTGGGCAATTGGGGCAATCGGAACAAGTAATTATTTTTAGTACTCACGGTAGTTCGGCCTCGGCATGCTCTTCGTTGTACAGCAATTGAGCAGTAGTTAATACTAGTGAGCACGACCGTAGGCAATGCTGTCCACGAATCAGGAGCGACTACTGCGAATGAAACGCCAACATTTCGTAAAGTGCGTTTTCTCACCGGTCAACACCGTTCCTAATAAACGGTCGAAATACCTAGTTTGTTAGTATGTGAGTAGAAAGCGATTGCTATTTACTCATTGGCAGATGCTTGGCCGACTGCTGTAACTTCATGGACTAGGTCAAACACAACAGAGGAATCACCTTCAATATCAGCGCCGATGCGCACCACTGTACTATTCCTATGACTGTTACACGCACTTAACAATAATGAACCAGAAAACTTCATGTTATGTGCGGACTGCTGTCCCCACCCTTGTTCTCTATAAAGTAAATCTATACTAGCCACGGTGCAAGTAGGCCGCCTGTTGGATTCAGAAGTTGGTTGATCATTGCGCCTGTCTCTATGGCATTAACTGTTGAGATATTGTACACAATAATTGGATAGACTTGGTGATTAGTAAACAACGCGTCTGAAGCACAACTTTATTGACAAGGTTGAAAGTAAATAACTTGATGAAAGTACATCTCCCGCCGTCACTTTTCACTTTTATCCAAAGAGCGATAAGGTATTCCTTTACTACGTAGGTAGTGAATGATATCATCAGGAAGGGAACCACAGACGCTGGCTGCGTAGACTCCCGGAGTGAGTTTGTCAATCATCTGCCATCTTGCAACCCAGCTCTCTGTTGGGCACATCATTGCCAGAAGACCATCAAAGTTTGCTGAAGAGCACTCATAAACTTTGTCTCTGTCTCCTTGCATCTTCAGAAAGTCTTCACAATTTTCACATCCATTTAGTTGGAATTGGTTCAACGTCTTGACTAGACCACAAAGCAGACAAGCACGCAGCTGCCTTAGCTCACTAGGTATGACTGTATGTAGAGCCATGGTGCAGTGGAGCTGCTGCTTCCAGGGAGTCGATCAAGCGAAACGTCTGGCACTCTGAAATGAAGAATATCATATTACTCATGTGACACTAGGCACACGGCACGCCACACCATCATTCACAACCAGGCTAAACTGAACCGAAAGTAGATCACATGGAATTTGCTGGGCACGTAACGTGTACGGTAGTTCCGGTCACAAACCGAGGTATGAAGTAACCATTAGGAATTAATCTGATGAACCCGCACATTCTTTGGGTCTGTCGTACTAATAAATGAGGATGTACTGGAAAGGTCCAGCCAATCGAGAAATCTCACCTAAAAAGCGTACTTTGATGCCGTGCTAAAAAGGAGCACGTCATCAGTCAGAAGTTTATGGTCCACAGATCAATCCGTGTTCATGCACTGTACAGTTCCATAGAACCAGAAACCAATTCGTGGAGGGTGAGCTGAGATTTGCCTTAAATAATAGGGCCCAGGTCCTAGAAAGGGGATGTTACTTCTAACGACCAAGCCATGGCCTTTCCTAGCGGTTGGCATACGCTCCACTTCGTTGGTCATCGACCACCATGGTGGCGCCTCTCAAACAGAGGTGCTATTATCGACACTTACAACTTCAAAGACGTTTTGTACCGCGAGAAGCATAGATATTCATGAATCACTAATATCGTCGTTCAGCTGTAGCAACCTTTCGGTGCCTAACTGCTGGGATAGTGCAAGGTTGACCAAGCCTAGACAAGGGAAGTCGAGATGCAGAGGCTGGGTTCGAACCACGCGCTCTAACCACTGAGTCATCGCTATTAAAATCATACCCAAAGGTGTTAGACATTCACTGCCCGCATTTGAAGCCCAAGGGTGAAACTCCTTACAGTTCTGTCAACTGCGTGCATGTGAGTCAGTTCAGTTTACCATTACATTTGGATTCCAACAGAGTATAATGCGGCGACTCACAAATTACGAAAATATGACGGCAAATGGTTGGTCGAAGATTGAAAATACACGAGTGGATAACAACAGCACTGTTACCTAAGTGGTCACCATCATCATCTTGAGGGCAACACCAGATGAGAACAATGGTGCTTCACCGTCGTACAGTCATGTCAATTTACTTGAATAAAGGCCCATAATGAAAGGAAAAGGATGGGACAAGGAGGGCGACATAAGGCCGGCCTACCAATCAGGTATGTAAGCCGGCTGAAATACTGTCAGCGCGCCCACGCCTTGGCAGGAGGACGATTAGGGTCCTCGACCAAAGCCTTTGGTCAAAGCCCGAGCGTCAAGCAAAGGTGTTTGGCGCGGCATTCCAGCGCATCCCCTTTTTTAAAGAACAGGTTGCCACACATGCTGAAAAGAAACAAAGTATGAAATATCCGTGCTAAAACGTGAGAAGGCACCAGGACCGGACGGTCTGTATCCAGCCCTCTTCAAAGAAGATGGAGAATTTCTGATGACCCAACTGACAAAGCTTATTGGTTCTATATGGAACGGACAGAAGTTGCCTGCAGAATGGGAGATGTCGACAGTTATTCCTATCTTCTAAAGGGGTACGCGGACGTTGTGAAAACCACCGTGGCATCAGCCAGGTAACTGTGACATCGAAGGTGCTCTCTGGTCTTGTCCTTCGACGGTTGACTGAACACAGGGAGAGACAGATCCGTGAAAACCAAGCTGGGTTCCGTCCTGCAATAGGATGCATCCATCACATCTTCACCCTCCGACAAACTCTGGAACAGCGACACTGCTTCCAGCAACCAACAATGGTTGTGTTCCTTGATCTGAAAGCTGCTTTTGAATCTATAGGCCGTCAGACACTATGGCAGTGTCCTTGGAGTAAATGTGTCCCCCATAGATTCTTGACCCTCCCTAAGGCGCTGTACGCCAACCACCGCGGCCGTGTGAAGG
>SJOL01001501.1:1226458-1254375 GCA_004794785.1 Opisthorchis felineus | reverse complement strand
GACTACACCTATCTTGAACAAATATACACTCTTGGGCTACTAGAATGGTCTATCCGCCGTTAAAGGGCATTTTTTCGGGTCTTATGTGAAATCTAGTGGACAGGCTAGAACAGAAATACTGCGAATGTTCACAATAAGTATGTTTTGATAATGCAGGCCGGTCTGCTTCAACCGCCCACCACTTGTTAGTTGCAGATTAGTCATGTTTTAGGTACATTGAAAAACAAACGAACACTCTGGTCACTAATAAAAATTCAAAATGTAAACAGCTAGATTATAGCTGATTAGCCTGCGAATCTAGCCCGTCCACCAGTGAATGAGACTTAGCCGTGTCATTGACAGTGTAGTGTATTTGGAATTTCTCCGTAAGTAAACATTTTACAATGTGCCGTTTTTCCTTCCAGTCACACTGATTACGTAGGTAATTATTATGATATAGAAGTGAGGATGATAAACCGAGCCAGCGTTTTTGACAGCCTTCAGAATCCTCTATATCGTCATGTGCTTAATCATCTATTTTTTGCAATCAGTTATCCAGTGCCACGCGAATGCTTTTACTCGAGGCCCGCTATGAAGTGAACGCAGACAGCCTGCGTATGTCGTACTCGACTGTATGAAACATGCTTTGTTATTCTAAGAGAAATTATTGAAACAACAGTGGTATTATTTAAAACTCGGTGATCCAGTATGTTTTGGTTTCAACCTTAAGAGATTTGGAGAGGAGCACCAGTCTACCAGTCCGGTGTTTCATGGTTCAGAGCCATCCTAGCTATTGAATTGTTCCCACCTATTTTTAGGTTGTCTAGTAATATCTCAATCAGTATGTGTACTTACTCCTGATGTACTTGAAAGCTGGTTCAACATTTGGATTAAGATACCATATAAGCATGAGGACGGTGCCAAATGTTTTGACAATATATTCACGTTGGATTATCTCTTTCACAAAGCCATTTCTAACAAGAGTGGTAAGCAACGTATTCTCAGGGAACTAACGTAATCTGTCTAAACAGGCGTGGCCCGTACAATGCCGATTACATTATCAAACATACTAGGTTTTGCTCTAGAAACAAGCCCCACCGTAAACAGGCAAATCGTTCTTGGCACAGGTGACCATGCAAATCTGTGCTCGTTAAAATCATCTAACGTTGCAACAATTAGACAGTTTTGACATCTGGTTCACTAACTGACTGATCACACACGGCACTTTTTATGGACAGTTGACTCTGAGCTACCTCTTAGTGTAGCTGACAATTGAAACTCGGTTTAAGTTTGTTCGTAGTATTCCACTTCATTTTGGGGTTAAAATTATCATTATTTCAACGCAAGAAATTCTCTTTACATTTACCTTGGAGCGTTATTATTGTGGTAGACTAATGACTACTATCATCCCAGCCGCTTCACAATTCTGAGTCGAGGGTATTATAAACCACTGATCTACTTAAAGTAACCAAACTTTAAGCTTCGAAGTCAGTGTGGACCGCAGTACGGGATTTCCGCTGGAGCAAAGCACACGCATGTAAATTTGTAAAGGTATCCGCAAAACATTTGAGGTTTATTTAGGTAGTACTGGGTCGGCATAAATGGATGCCTTATCAAACTTTAGCTTACCGTAAATAACCTCAAGGTACGTTTCAGAAGTAAATATAGCTTGCGAAAATAACTCTGACCAGTCGTCCAACTGCCTGCACGAAATGAACCCACAGGCCAGGTTAGCTAAATATACGGTTTACTAAAGACCATTTTCCTAGCGCTTATTTCAGTATCATGGCGCTGTTCATGCATTTTCATTGGTGTGCACTTTTTGCTTGCAACTGTGTGACATGATGTATGAGTGGGATTATTTGGTACTTTTTCCATAGGATAAAAGTTCATCCATCTATTTTCATCACAGATGGACTGGTCGAACGAGTAATAAGCGCCGTTCTTAAGCACGCAGTTGCCAAGTAGGTCCTATCATATAATATAGTGTAGCGGATTAAGAAGCACTGAGTCAGTGAACGCTCATTCGCCGGGGAGCATTCCAAACAGACGGAGCGACCATAATTTGGATTTGTGTCACATCCATGTCACCATACTAGAGGCTGAGCTTTGACAATGCCTTGGTCCACCAATTGCATTTCCTCAAGCACGGAACACATATCGTGAGCGTTTTTGCACTGACAATAAGGAAGCGTTGCATAGCATCTTGACTTTGTTTCAAATTAAAACGCTACGATTTCCGAGTGAGATGCTTCTGAACACGATTGTTCGCATGCTTGTTGGCTCTTAACTTAAATGGGAATATTCAGTAGGAACAAAATGAATGACCCAGAATTGGATGTAGAATGTACTTCAATACATTTTCCAGCAGCCTGGATGGTAAGTATTCGAGATTTATCCTTTCTCGGATGCAATTTCTTCAAGTCTCCTTGAGATCGTGCCACTTGCAATGAACGCTTTAACCGGTGCCAGAACATGAATGCACAAATGGCATGCTGTGAACAGTGAGGCTCCTCTAATGTTTCAGTGATGAAATTGAAACCAGTCTATGACCTTTAGTTATTTGTACTACGCTAAATTTTTTGACACAAAGAAAAGTCTGTTTCGAGTTTCCTGTATGGTCCACATGGCTGGGGCCTTTGACAATAACGTCAGGAAATAGGTCTGGATTCAGCATGTTAGTCTGTTGTACTGAAACCATGACGCTACCTAACCCGCATCAGGAGAATAGAACCAGCTGATACACAACAATATTCAGTTTACTAAACGCAGTTTAGCAATGGACATTTTGAGCTCACTGTATCGCCCCTTATGGCCAAAAGAAGTAGATATCAACGGTAATGACTGCGTCCGTTTTTCAAATGAAACACTAAATGCGAACACAAACTGTGAAATACCTGCTTACTTAAAGTTTCGAGACAGATCAAACCGAAGTATACAATATCCTCTGACGACGCTGACTTTGTACGTTGGTTATATAAGCGCGCCTAAACAACTTATGTACACCATGCAAGCAGTACACGCAAGGAATAAAAATATGCAAGGCTGCCTGTCTTTTTAGAGAAACGCCCCATGTCAGGATTATGTGATATCCTAATTTGTCCAAGTACATACATGTTTCAGCCATACTTTAGTTAAGCTCCACCCAGCCATGGAGAATGCAAGAAACCGGAGTGGGATTTTTCTTGATCTTAAAATCAACTGCAGATTACCGGATATGCCCACAAAACAGCCTGTCTTGGTACAGCGTAGTCTGCCAGCATTGTACTCATTTGAAGCGAGGTAGCACATCTGAACATAACCAGCATCCGTTATTCCTGCAACATTTCCCACCCTTAATGTACCTTCCAAGGTGCAACGAGCAGTGTAGATCGTCTAGAAGGAAAATTCCATGAGTCACATCAAAACAATGCTATAAAAGGCTAAACAAAATGTGGACTGATAAAAACTGATAGCATTCTGGTCTTTCTTGAGTGACTGTAGTTTGATATCAGGCTGAAAGCCACATGAAATCGTGTGGGACCATCTATTTCTTTTCCTATTTCAAACAGAAGTAAGAATGTAAGAACTGGGTGTTTTCCAGTGACGATTGGCTTATTTCTTATCAGTTTCTGAGGATTACCCACATTGTGCTTGATAAAAATCGCCAGAGGCCAGACGAGTTTTCTTCCTTATGCTTTTTCGAAAGAATTTCATGTAAAACGGTAGTGCTATAAGCCTTCGTTAAAAAATTACCAATATTCTAAACTATTATTCCGTTGAAATGTGTTATTTTACATAGCTGTTACCAAGTCGAGAGAATTGCATATGCCAGGATCAAATAAAATGAATTCGTCGACGGTTTCAGTCTGGTTGGCCCACAAATTCCAGTGAATCGACCAGAATTTGGTGGATCGCGAGAAAAAATCGTCAAGCTACTGCTATCTTTAAATGACTAGTTTACTGATTTAGGGCAACACACTCCTTTATAACGTGCCGTTATAGATGAGAGCAACTGTAAATATGACCACCCCAAACCACATAAAGAGAGCGATCTCTGTCGTACCAACTGGAGAATAGGACCCAATATTTGGTCACATCATTCGCGCACCATATTATCTCGTTCGGCATTATTTTTAGGGGGAAGTTTTCCTAACTTAAATCTTTTAAAATTTGAGGCCGGCAAGTGTCTCTTAATGGTTTCACATTCAAGCAATACCTCGTGGGGAAGAGGGATTCTGTTTTGCTCTTCATAAACCCTTTTAAAACGGACAATGGCGAATAGGGCCATCGTAAGGTTTATGTCGTACAGCGTACATAGGTTCAGTAGGATTGAGAAATCCCTGCAGATTTAAGTTACATTGGGTAGCCCGGTTCCTTCTTTTTTATCATCAACTTTAATTTCTTTTGTTTTATCGAGAAGGAAATTTCCCTGAAGAAGTAAAATTGGTCGCATTTAGTATTTTAGTATTTTAGTATTTTAGAATAAATAGTTCAAAAGTGCATGCGTTTAATGTGCGCTGTTCAGTTTTTCCATCAGTTATCAAATAGATTTTGTTACATGCCTGACAAATTTAGCTTTGTTCTTTGGCTCCCTGTGTTATACAAGATTCACATATCGCTAGCTTATGTTTTAGAGTTTGAGTTAAAAATAATCGTACACCTATATCTCCCTATCAGTGCACTCCTGCTGTGCAGAGAGAAGAAAACTTGAGAGCTTAGCTAATGTCAGGCGGTAGTTCAGACAGGCAAAATTGAAAGGCTAGAGTTATTTAAGAACCATGAAATTTTCGGTCAGTGTCTTTGTGTTTTATCACCAAGTTACCTCGAGCTCATTGCATGGATTACCAAACGATCGTCCATTGCATTCCTGTTTCATGCAGGATGTAGAAACTGTGGATGGGCATGGTTGGACAATGCTGCATTGTGCCGCCTTCCATGGAAGGTTGGGATGTGTCCAGGTGTTACTTCGGTGGGGACTTCGGATTGAAGATGTTGACAAGTCCGGAAACACTGCAGGTAATGTGTTTTAAACCTATGGATTTGTTTAGGAACATTTTTCATAATAAAGAATAACTACAAAACATTCATACTACTACTGATGATAACAGCGATAATAAAGCAATGTGGGGGTGGAGGATTTGTGATTCTCAGCCAAGTTACACAGGACCTTATACTTCCAGAGGTTGCATTTTTAGGGTACGCGGGTGCAAAAGACTGTGGACAAATAGCTCTTACCTATTTTTATTCACGTTTGAAATTTCGAGAGGTAGACCATCTACTAGGCACAAGAACTTGTATAGTGGTGTATTGTGGTGCATTTTTTTCTTAGCTCACAAGACAGTCGATCAAAGTGCTTTCAAGTGGACTGAGTGTTCCTTGACGAGTAAAGCTTTCTGGTTACTGACGATAGGGATTTTTGAGCACATCTGACTGTAAATCAGGCATTGCCTTTGAACGTGCAATCGTGTACATCAACCTGCTGTAGGTGCTCTCATTCACTTAGTTCTGGCTATAACTAGGCGTAATGGCAGAACTGGAAAAACACGCTTCAGTTGCTTTTACCTGCTATAAGTGTCTTACACAACAAGCATCTTTCTGAAATATAATGACGGTTAAATTACGCTGATTTTTAGTCTACGCTTCTTTTTTGATGTTTCAGGCTGAAAAACAACCTCAAAGGGTTTTCAGTAACCTAATGAGTAGTACTTACTCAGCACCATACAAATACCTTACACAACAGTTCTACGTACAAAATAAACCACAGAACCTTTGTTTGCTTCCGAACAAACAGAAATCACTATGTAATCTGTAAGCCGCAGCTTATAAACTCGTAGGAGAGAGAATCGTGAAAAGAATTCCCGTGATGAAGAGAGCCATAAGAAATATCCACAAGCTAAGTTTTCAATAAAATGTCATGTTGCTGTAGTCACGACGAAAAGTACGGCGTCAGATGTTTCGGCAATTGTACGTCTGAACAACTACCACGGTCATAAATTTTGAATGGAACCCTTTCAGTGTGAAAGATGCACTCCTTTTTCCTCAAGAGCGTCAAATTCTTAATAAAAAGGATTAACACGGCAATAGATTCTAGAGTGTCTTGTACTTTTTGCTTTGAATTGTACCGGAGTTGATAAAGTTCACGCGTTCTCGAATCAAACTGGTATTCACGCAAGATCTCAAGAAACGATTTTTTTGTGATATTCCCTAGTCCAATGTGTCGTTTTCATCAAGGTAATTTACAAATAGGTGCACTTCGCAGACTGCGTATAACTTGTTGTTCAGGTGGAACATAAGGTTGACGGAAGATTGTGACTACACGGTAGTTCTCAAGAGGGGCAAAACCGGTGGTGGACTGTTGAAGTGTTTTCAGCAACCATATAAGTAGTTTGTCCAATCAAGAAAATACATTGGGAATAATTCATTTACGGTTGTACTTCAATAGTCACACAGTGCTGGTCCACTTTAGTAAATCTTGGGTTTGGCTTTGCTACTGAATGCACTTCAGTAGATGACCCAGCCCTGAAGTTATTTTCTTGGAAATGAATATAGCTGTGACGTATGTGTTTAGTCTTACGAGTTAGGGTTAACCTGAAAAGCAAACACCCCTGACGGTTGTTAGGTTACTTGACCACAAGTTTTAAGCTTCTACTCACAATGCATATTTTGTCAGTAAGGTTGTGTCGTCCGTCCTGCTTCACCATGGATGGGTTGAAACTGAAATTTAAGGGGAACACAAGAAGACAACTAGTACATACTAAGAGTCCACTTTGATGGAAACGTCCTTTTTAGACAAGGCTTGAAAACTCTAAACCTCGTTCAATTTCAGCTGCCATAGGCATCAACGGAAAACTGTCAAACTCCTGCATTCTTATTTTATCATGCAGTTAATAGTGGAATTAGAGGGTCTATATCAGGAGCACTTTTTCTGACCAAACGAAAGAAATAGCGGTCTTTGGCTGTTTCGAAATAAGTTTGAACTCATTTCCAAAAGTAGGGCTGACAGACTATATTTGTGGTTACCTATTCATGACCGAGTGACACGTCAAATTAAAAGATTATGTTGAGCAATTTTTGAAGTGAAGTATACGTTGGAAAAAGTTTTTCTGGTCGAATTAATTTGTCGGTTGTATGGTCGTATTTGTGTGGACAAAAAGCGTGGGTCCTATTGATGCTGTCCGTTGCCGCAATGATGGCTACGTGACCCTCCTTGGCTACAAGTTACTTTTGTAAAATGACGTTAGTAATGTTCGCATTGTCGGCTCCTGCCCCGAGTTCGTGAAGGCTTGGATTGTTCGGTGCATCAAAATGAATATGGCGAGCTAACCATATGTTCCTACTTCCCTCCGCCTTAAACCAGTGAACTTCATGCCTTCACGGCATTAAATCAGTGGGTTTAGCACTCCTGCCAACACTTCTGGCTTCGATGCCGATGACTTGTGCGAACAATCTAATGCGTTGGCAAAATGTGTGCGTTTCTCTCCGTGGCTGCGTTGGGTGATCGCAAAGTGCGGTTATTCTTCCCGGAACACGCAACTAGGTTCCGCAATTCACCTATCTATTGAAAGCGAAATGGCGGCTCATCTTGGCTCACTAATCGATTATCTTGTTTTACGGATATCTCATCACCTTTACGTGAATGTGTATGTGCTTTGAAGGTTAAATTTATACTGACACGGTCTGGCTCAAATTTGCCTGAACGAGGTAGACTGTCTTGAGAATAAAAATGCTTGGAACCATCGTAATGCACTACTCGTATACATGTATATACTTGTATCACGATATCTCGAATATCGTACCAACTGAAACATGAGGCGGCCTGGTGCAGCACATTCAGTTGCCTGGAAACATCACAAACAAAAGATTCAGCTAGGTTCCAGGTGAGTCTCTCGAAAAAACAAATTTGTTTGCAAATGAGTGTATTTCGCTAATTATTCTACACTGTTTCATTCTTCAGTGCACTTAGCCGCCATGGAGGGTCATCTTCCTGTGCTCCAGTGCCTAATAATCCAACACCAAACACCATTGCTTCTACTGGATACACCAAATGACCTTGGAGAAACACCTGAATCATTGGCTAAAAGATTTCTTAAAGAGGACGTCAGTGGCTATATTGAAACGGTTAAAAAAGAGCACGGCCTACGTCCGGTTGATGAGGTCCGGTTCTTTGCCACAGCTTTTCCCGCACATAGTGCAGCTTATGATGGTGACCTCACAACATTGCGGACACTGATTGAGGAAGGAGTTATAAAGGTAAACGAGCGCGACGAACAAGGATCTACTCCGCTACACAAAGGTTAGTATCTTCCACTGTTAAAGCACGTGTGTTCATTGGGCTCAAATACAAAAAGGCTCAAGAAATTCATATCAGAACCGACTTTAGGAAATCTGAACTCAGTCTTAAGTTAACCGAGTAAGCATGGACAGAAAAGTATGATTAGTTTCGTGTCGGTAATCACCTTAAATATCATGCCTAGAGGATTAGAAATGCAAATGCGAATACAGATCATCAAAATTTGTGATTCGTTTACAATGGACTATTACTTAAGTGGCAAGGAAAAAAATTGGAATAAGTTGGAATGGTAACAATAGAGCTCCAATAACAACTATTCCAGGGTTTTTGTTGAGTAGTGTATTACGTCTATACATGTATTGCTATATCTCGCATATCGTACCAACTGAAACATGAGGCGGCCTGGTGAAGCACATTCGGTTGCTTAAAAACACCAGAAACGAGAGATTCAGCTGGGTTCCAGGCGAGTCTCCCGTCAAAACCAAACTGGTATGCAGATGAGTGGATTTCGATGTTAAGGGCTATATTACTACCAAGGGGTGCTTCCGGCTTTTATCCACATTCGGTAACCTTCCACTGGATTCCTGGTGGACGGCTCTACTGGGAGACATACAAAAGCCTGTACGACTCTCATTAATACAATACATTCAGATATGATCACCTGCCTCCCGAACAGCTCACTGCATAGCACTGGTGTGTATCTATATGCATGAACATCAACAAACAAAATTCTTTGGTTTCTTATCTTGCTCGCTAAATAACGTCAGATTCCACGTTCACAAACAGATTTCGTTGCCCATCGTGAGACATTCTCGCCTTTCTAAGTCCCTTCTGTTAGTCCTGAGGCTACCAACTGTTTTTCATATAAATGTGATTGCCACGATGAATAAAGAGAACTGATTGTTTTATTTTGACTTAAATCGTGGGCACATCACTCTTCTTCTCAGCTGTGGTGGTCAGACTGGTTGCGGATTTGGTTTGTTGCATAAAGTAACAAACTCTTCTGAATAGCTGCTGACTGACCCAGTCCTTTTCAACAAGTCTCCGTCCGATAGGTGGAAACAGCGAAACAGCGGTCTGGCTAACCTCGGTTCTAGGATATCAGAGAAAATCAACTAAAATGATAACATGGGCAACACAACTACCTCAATTGGTGGAATATTGGTGAATGAGACACCAACGTGAAATAAAACAAAGTTGAGGGGTTGATAGGTCATCAGTAACTGGTACATGTTATTTATTGGAGATCTCTGAACATTCTCCAGACGATAGAAGACTATCAGAAATAAGATACCTAGTAGAGGAAAGACAAAGCCGTTGAGTTTTGTATGGAATCAGAACCACCTGTTCATCCTGCCTGATGAACTGACCACTCCACGATGCTTGCAGCACAAGGGTATAATCTTGCAGTGATGATAAATTTAGGATATCGGCTGCTCGACACCGTTCCCAGGACAATCTCTTTCTTCATAATACGTGCAAAGGGAATTCTCATTTCAGCTGGATGCTTTCTGCATGTTTATATTGTCGTCAACTATAACGCCGGTAGTTTGTCATAAAAGGGATATGTCATTTCCAACTACTTGCATTGTAGCTGCTGGACAAGGACATGTAAAAATCATACACTGGTTACTGGAAAATGGGGCAGACCCATCAATAACGAATCACCTGGGCGAGCGTCCAGTCGATGTTGCTCGACGTTTTGGACAGTCGGCTGCTATCGAACCTTTGAAGGTGCGAAATTCAAATAGCATGATTTCAGAGAAAATGCCCGGGTTTTTGGAAGGTGAACCAGAGCCGGAAGTTATATTTGATAAAGAAACTGCCCTAGGTGCGTCTCACTTGAAAACGTATAATTGGTACTGGCCACTAGTTGTTAGTGTAAATGACAACGCTGACTTCAATTTCATTGTTCGTTATCTCAGTAGATTGGTCTTTTCTCGATTCTAGGGTTGCTATCTTGTTCTTTGGTGTTCCCACAGCATTCAAAAACTGTCTCATTCTCAGTAGGTTTACACGGGAATAACAAACGGGGCGTTCCATAAAGACTAACTATCGACTTATTTTGTGGATGAATATACATGTGAATCAGAGCTGAAAGGTAGTGGTTTTACCCCACATTCAAGTGTTCACGGAGCGGGGTGATGCAATGACTGTTCTGCACCAAAATGATAGAAATTTGTTAGTCAGCCGATGCAGGTCATCATCTCCGATCTTTCGCAGCCCATACCGTGGTTTACCATTTCCTAATGGTGGAAATCACGTATTAGTGTTTAGATGTGGTATTGTTACAGAGGCTATCGAGAATCGTCATCGGAAACAAAGATGACGGTGTTAATCAAACAAATCTAACGTCGTGGTCTCAAAGCCCCCCCCGTGTGTAATAAAAGGATTTGGAATGGTCACGTATGCAAAATGCATAGTCGTTAAGCCAGCAGATTTAGATAGGCTAAGTCTTAGAGAATGTTAGTATCGGACTGATGTGCGTCGTTAGGGTGACTGAGGAGTCTCGATGCTTCTGGCTCCCTCCGAAAACAGCCAGCGTGTAGGATGTGCATCATTCTGACACAACCACCAACTTCAATGTATGTTGACGCAAGCTCTTCCTCAAGGTTGTCCACATTCAGTGCAAAACTCCAACGTGCTTCCACCATCCCATAATTTGGCTACTTAAAACGTCACAGTTTGCCTCTTCACGTGCTCCCGGAGTTAGCTGGAGCCATAAAAAATCCATTCACTTTGTTCAAAACCAAGCAGCCTGGTGATTCAATAGGAATCCTTCGTGTCCCACTAAGGAAATGTATTAAAGTTATATTTTCGCTTTATGTGAGATAGGATTTAAGACGACTTAGATGTGTAAAATTTAGGCTATCCTTCCGCATAGCTCCCAAAAGGTGGAAGATTTGAGAGGTCCATGCCCATAGGTATTGTGTTTTCAAACCACAATTTTCAGTGCTTGGAAGTTCCAGCCAAATAGTAACCTATCTTTACCGCCACTAAAGTCTGAGGAAAGGGGCATGCTGTCGATGGTTGGGCACAGCAACGAGAACCTTCGTAACAGAAAAAAATCATGTGATTCTTTCTGAAAGAAGAAGCGCAGGCATCAAACACTGATGTTTGCCGACTGTCTTCCGGTTGGTTATTTTCAGGGCTATGTGAAAAATACGTGCACAGAGGCAGAGAATAAAACAATGAGTGAACAATATGACTGGAGTCACAACAAATTTCATGATGATGGAGCGGTGAAAAGTGTTAGCGGAAAACCGGCAGCAGCAATTATTAGGACCGTCAGAGTGAGGTGAATGAGGCCTCGTGATTAATTCATACACAAGCAAACTGTTGTTTGACTTAGTATACTACAGTGTGTTACATTCTCATACATAGGTCTTACACTGTCACTCTTAGTATTATTCCTTGATTGAATCAATGCTTTCTGCAACAGATAGGTCCTTTTTAATGGTACAGTAAAAACTAAATTCACATACTTTTGGTTCACAGAATAGTTCCTTCCTAATTTATAAGTTGTGATTTCCGTCAATTTTAAGGAGAGAAGGAAACAAATAAGAGGACTAAATTTCTAGATCAGATTTGGACCTAATTTAATATCGCAAGTAGAATGGTTGTGTTGAGCTAAGACATGTAAGGACCGTTCCGCTGTGAACAAGCCGAAGTAGGTAATCTTTGTTTTTCCAGGTTAAATAACATTCCATTATGACAAGTGAAGTTCGGGCTAATTCTCATGGATCAAAAACAATACCTTTTAAGGAGAGTGTCATTTGTGGAGAAGTTTTGGGGCAAGATACTTTCATTGAACAGCGTATAATAAAATAAATATTCACGAATTTGCTCCAAATTAATTGATGCATCCTTCCATTCATGCTATTTTATAGTTCTTGCGCTGGTAATGCCATATGCAGGATTAATGGATACTAGTCAGAATATTGTTTCGAACATTGCATTTTCGACCAAATTTGACGAAGAATGTGAATTCGTTCTCCTAGTTTAGTTTATAAAGTGGACCAGCTCAAATACACCTGCATATAACTTTGTTCTACTCGTACTGGTTGCGTCGGTACCTAAGGTAACTATCCAATTAAGTACTGGGGCCTTCCGTCAAACCAATTCCCGCAGTTTAGAAATAAAGTAAACAATGAAAAATTGTACTCACACTTAACAACGTCTGGTGTCATCACCTTTTGTCTCCCTCGTTAGACCGTGCTAGGAGAAGAATTGATAAATTCCAGAGGCTTTTAGATCTGGCAAAATCTGACTATAAGCAACTTGGGGGTGAACCAGAACCGGAAGAACTTCGTATTCAATGTGAAATTCGGGAAAACGAAAAGTAAGTATTCTACTTTTCAAACATGCTTGGTTGCGTGAGGGTTGTTAATATGTTTTGTGGATAGTGAGGCACCTCGCTTTCTATTTTCCTTATTCTTTATCGATATGGCTGTCGCTCGCAGTAAACCACGACTAAACCTTGGGTTGTTTTGGAAACGTAGAAGTATTCTTGTTCATGTAACCATATTGTACCGATTGGGCCACAGTTTAACCCTCAAAGTGTCTGTCGTGGTAAGCAATCAGTACTAGCCAACTATAGGCGATATATAACAAAAATCTTTGAAGGATTCGCTGAAATACACTTTGTTCTAGAAAGAAGTCGAATACATACGTTTCTCCAAGGACGTGATTACGCAATGGTCGATCAGGTAGCGTTTTTAGTTAAGGTTATCCTTCAGCGCTAAATATATACCGTCCTAAAATGGAAAATCGACCTATACCATTTCTTTGACGGGCCACATCAATGGTTAGAGACACTGTCAGACATGGCCCAGTCGCGCCCTCAATGGCGCTCGTGAATCCAAGCTATTGCCTTCAATGCATAGCTCCCTTCCCAATCCCCCCACTTGACAGTCCACTGACAGTGTAGTATTTACGCACCAATTTATCAGCCCCCGCCTCCAATGCGCAGCTACCTGCCCCACCTCCCCAAGTCATCGGTGAACGAAACTGTGGCAGCTACAACAACTGTACGACAAGTACGCGGTTCTTACAGTTGACAATGATGATGATACCATTCCTGAAGGAGTGATTATCCTGAATTACAGAATCCCGTGTAAATAAGTTCTCCTAGGACGCAAACCAATGGTCCTGTATAGTGGTGAAAGAGCTGGTTTCTGTTTTTCGACTTCTCAGGATGTAACAGATAGGATTTTTCTGCTGCAATTCGCAACACTTTCGTTACATGTACACTTCGGAAAGCAAATGAATATAAAAATCGAGCTGGTCGAAAGCTGGAAGAGTATTAGCATTCATTAGGCCTGTACGCTGTGTCAGTATGAAGTAAGTATACAAGAATTGTCTTAAACGATATTCCCGCTACGTAAAAAAGTTTTGGGTAAGGTCATTCCCTTGTTTTAATCTACTTATATAATCAGATGCTCTAGAAAGAACAGTGCTCATTTCCGAGCAAAATATTCTTCATATGGGTCTCCAATTGAGATTGGTACTTCTTACTTTTTGACAGAATACTACATAATCAGCTCTCTTGGCCCTAGAATGCGTTACAAAAGGAGACAGACGTATATCACTGGCCCTATACAATGGCATGGCTACATAATTAAATATGCTTCCTTTGGTAATGCAGTGCTGTTAGAAAATTTTGAAAGTTTCAGTGGATTTTTCACCCCATAAGTAGAGCCAACCTAAACTGAAAAGCCGAGAAGCACTGTAAAGCTGTTTCAGCACAATTGCGAATCACCAGTTGTGCGCATCCCATGAATCTTCGGAATTTTTCAAACCGCGACCTCAGTTCACTTATAGGATCAAATCGCTATGAAAATAAAAGAATCTCCGCACGCTACCAACAAATTCTAGGTAGTTCAGAGTTAAAAATACTTCACAAAATGAATGAATATTTCGTGTGATAAGTCATCGTTTGGGGAACCAGTCAACGAGCGCCCACGAGATGTGGGTTTCCTTATTGATGAATGAGTGACGCTATATCCTGTCTGAATGTGAGCTAATAACACTGATGATTAGCCGCCCATGGTAGAAGCATTTACTCATCAACGTTGGTTTGAAACTGCCTTGAGTTGAGATGTGCACTGCTGATGATTCCCAACAAGAATGAAACAACTGTAAAGTGCTTCATTGCTTTTCAGCGTGGAACGGCTTCACTTACGGGACGAGATCCCCATTCATAGGTGCAGTTTGGTTTGATGGTTTTATCAGACGAAGCCGTTGGAGCTTAGTAAAATAAAAAATTACACCGTTTGCCGGAAAAGGCACATAAGCTTATCACCCTCGAAGTACACATAAAACCGGTGTGCACGTTTTTATTCGGATTTGAAAATGTATGCTCTCGCTTAGTTCACCCGTACAGACTCTGGAGGCCCTAACATGCCGTAAGTCTGTATTTCCAAGTTAAAGGTTTTAAAACTTCGTGGCACATGTCAACCCTTCTTCCCAACCACAATTACAACACGCTTGCTCATCGTGCCAGCTAGCTTCACTTTACTACCTAAATGCAGCTATCTAGATATTGAACCGATTCTGGCCAAACCAATGTATAGCAACTTGCGTTAACCAGTGTTAGAGTGGTGTTACTCTGTCCTGTGTGACGCATCTATAATGCCGGAGAACTGAGTCACCGATTATTGCGTAAATATCGGAGATAGTTAATTGATGGTTAAGCAAGTTTTAGCGAGCAAATAAGCACGACAGACAGCTTTCCAGCTTATGGCCTTGTAAAGGAAATTGCACTGAAAAGCACTGGAACCCCATCCATTCAGATGAGCGGTTTTGGTCAAGATATCTAGTTATTTGAGCTCAGATCATGTGACTGCTCCGAACACCGGTGATTAATTTTTTAACGCTTAACAACGCAGAACAATATATTTTACTCGACATCGTAATTATAAGTGTACTGCTAACACACTGCAGATGTTGCCCGGGTGGCATGACGCGGATCTTTCTGGTTTAGGTTAAGGCGATTGCCATACTTCATGTCCTGTAGGTTGAATGTCAAAGCTACCATTTCGTCCAGGTAAGGAAAGGTCATTGGTAAAAAGACAAATTAAGTCAGATGTACGTTCACATCTCCGTTGAAACGTGAAACTTGCTATTATGTGCACGACTTCAGGAATAATATCTTTGCGCGGAAAAAGAATGAAAAGAACCGCAACGTGTGTTGTAGTCTAAATAACCCAAATAAAAGCTGTAACCGAAGGAAAAGAGTTTATATCTATTCGAAATCAACTTCTAATTGTGTTATAGCTCAGAGAACACCTTTGAAGATGTGAAAAAGATCGTCAGAATTCGGTAGGGATTTGTTGCAGTTACTATGCATATGCAACACGAAAATTTGCAACGCAATGGTTACAACTGTATGACTTACCTACAGAATGAAGACGAAAAATACATTAATGAATAGTGAAACCATCGGTTCCCAGAAGAGGCCACCATTTTCGGAAAGATCTAGTTGATCGAATTCGAGCCCTTATGGGGAGGGGCAACCACATTATACTACGACCGAATTGCAGTAGCTGTGATTCACTGTGGAACACATTAAACGGTATTTGAACTTTTATTAAGAACGGGTTTTTGGTTAAAATGTTAGAACCTTGCCACGGTAGCTATACCTAGTGAGTAGAAACGTCACTTCCTATGCATTAAAGTCCGTAACTCACTCACTCATGTACTCTCAAGGTTAATCGTGAAGCCTACGAGAGGAACTTGCGGTAACTCCTGTTTTATGTTATTGTTAAAAACATGCCTAATTTTAGTCTGGGCTAATAGATAAAACAAGCATCACAATTCAGTGGAACAGACTCACAACAAAGCTGCTTTGTGGAGCATGAAGACATCTTTTTTAGTTAGTAAGGATAAGCGACTTTTAGCCAAAGTTCACTTTTCAATATACTACCTCAAACGAGCATGGACAGTAAAAATGGCCTTTTCCATAAAATTTGTTTAAGTCAAACCAGTCGGCTCTTTGATCCATCTGAGAGCAGGTAAAAACCGTTTGTGGCATTATGCTTGCGAATTTCGTCGGCATCACTCGGATGAAAAGGCGATATTCTTATAATTATAGAACTTGCACAAGCATTTCTCTCTTTTTTTGCATTCAGTAACAATCACGTGTTGGTAGAATAAGATGTTACAAGCGATAAGAATTTCAGTCACTAGCCAATGAAATTTGCCCACTTTGTGGTCACAGTTGGCGCGTAAATCGCAGGCATATGAAAAACCTCATTTTCTCTTTTTTCCTTGTACTTTTGATTCAGCAAGCTCCAAACGTAAGTCGTGGAATATTTTGTAATAAACCATAGTTGAAGTTCACTACATTGGGGACATATTTCTAGCCAAGTTATCCGGCATAAAGATACAAACCTGTTGTCAACATTGTCAGCTAGAAAATTTGGGGTATAAGTGCACTAGTTTGTACGCATAGGCTTAGCCAAAATCTTCACAGTGCTCTCCTGATTTCTATAAACCATAAAGATTTGCTTTCAAAAGTGTGAGTTTTGACTGACAGTAACGAAAAACTGCACTGGATAATTATGTACTACTCAACGTAATGTGAGTTTGCCAGAGCTTTAAAGGCATCTGAAATGTTTCTGGTTTAAAGCTCAATCAAGTTTAATATTTGGCCAGCACCTACGTATGTTGGGTCGAGAAAATCGTGAAGAGTTTCTGAAACCTCCTTTCGTGAGATTTAATAACTGGTCCTCCTTTGTTTACTGCAAATTTTGGTGACTTTTTTGGCTAACAAAGTTTTTGCGATGAATAAGTCCGTGTTCTCTATTGCCGAATTGTAGTTAATTTGATTGCACTAGATTCCTCAGGTCCGAATAGGAAAACCAAATTTGAAGACGTCTGATGGAGGTGGTTGGGTGCTAGTTAGTTGGACGAAGCGGGATCAGTCAGGTGAAGCGCTGTTTAAAATGTTTATGGGTGAAATTAACAAATTCTGAGAAGTGTGATGGTTATTCCCAACTTATTGGGCGATATGTAATACACCGACTTTTCAGACTCTAAGCTGAAGATCTTGATTCGGCGGGAGTATTTTGTCATTTCCGAGAAATGTAATCCAGTCGTTTGAATTTCATCTAAACCTGATAATTGAATAAACAGTAAACTGTCCGTTGAGAAGCAGATTAGCCAGTACTTTAACTACAGTGGTGTGTAGTGATCATGATTAGGTTAAAAAAATCGTTCTTTACAAGATCTGCGTTTGAACGATCTGAGGACATAAAGTATTTAACCGAATAATCGCGTTGTTCTGCTTATTGTAGCAACCAGTCTGTGAAATTCATCAGGAAGCGGGTAACTAATTCTTTAGGGGACAGTTTTTCGCAATGTGGGTTAATTATGCTTGGTTCAGCCAAAAATCGGGCCTATTTCAAGCTTTTCATTAGTATCACACCGTTGTAAACCAAATTACTTACCACTCGAAAATATTTTGCCCCCTTCAAGAATTTCCCACTTATTTCTCAATCTCTTTCATGTTAAGACATGCCATTATAGGTCCTAATTATTTAGACTCATTTTGCAGATTTCTTGGTGATTCTGTAAGCTTTTCATCCAACCACTTGACGTGAAAATTTTAAGCATCGCATTTTTCATAAAGGAAACTACTCAAAAAATTTGCTGAAAACTCTTCGACAGCCCACGATCGGTCTTGCCTTCCTTGGGGCTCATCAGGTAGGCACAATTCCCTAGTTTCCGTCAGACTTATGTTCTACTTGGATTCAAATTGGACAGATCTCGACAAATACATTCATTAGCATATCAACTGGGTTTTCACGGTAGACACAACTGAATGTGCTGCACAAAGGCTGCCCCATGGTTCAGTTGGTACGATAGGCGACCTTTATTTAGCACATTTATTTGAAGAATATCATGGATGAGAGTAACCGTGAAAACCCAGTTGATATGCAAATAAGTGTATTTGTTAAGCATCGCCTGCTTTATGCCATGTAACCTCCACTGTTCTTTGCACGCATGCCGCAGTTAAAAACGGTCCCATATTTTTATTACAGTCATCTGAGTCGTCTGTCCAAGTACTACATCATCAACAAAATACTGTGCAATTTTGTTTGTAGGGATGCAGAATAGGCCAGGATGGGGGAAAATTCGAAACCCTCCTAATACTTCTAGTTTACCTGAAGTAATCTGCACATTATATAAAAATTTAACACCGTATGACTTTTTCTATTCCGTCCTATTTGTTTGCATTAAAATAGCGAACTGGAATCATGTAAAGTCGGACTGGAATATGAACGTCTGAGGCGTGAAAAATTGGAAGCCCTTCTGGACGAGTCCAGAAGGGAGATAACCAAACTAAATGCTAAGCTCAGTGCATACTCTTCGGAACAAAAACCAACCGAGGTATGTTACAGTCCCTTTGTGTCCAACACTATTAATCCAGTGCAGTTTGAAATGATGATTTTGTTACGTAGAATATACTGAACTTATCATTTATGCCACGTACCTATGCTGGCTAACTCGGTGAAGGAGTCCCAGTTCGGAAATGCAATAAGTGCATGTTCCGATATCTACGTTCATGGACGGTCTGATGACGATATGAAGTTTGACAATTTATTTGAACTATCAGTGTTAGTGGAACAGCCTGTTGAAACTACAACATTCAACCTACACTCTGTTCTGAGAATAGTTGGGAGACGGACTGTATACTGGAGCCATTATGCCTAGTTGAACTGGTTGCTACACATGCAGTAAAATCGAAGATTATCATTATGGTCATTTGTAGTCAACTACTTTGTGTATAAATTGGTCAGATGTTTCAGGAAACCACACCCATTCATATAAACTAGTGTTGGCCAATCTCTTCCTTAAGACGACCTTTCTAGCCTTCAGAAGTTTACCGATCTGTGTGACTGACAAAACTGCAGAAGGACTGGTGACACAGAGCATTCGTCAGTTGTTAAATGTACTTTATCAAGATAACATACAAAAACTAAAAAATCGACGCCCAATTACCGGCTGTAAGTAGTAATGAAACCGACTTATTCAATATAGCCGGTACTGTGAATCAAATGTGACAGTGTTCCGTAATGATCACAGACAAATTATCTGCTGGAATTTAATTTGCTTGATTGTATTTATTTTGGTGTGATGATGTTCAAACCTGTGTTAAAAAACGGAGTTTTTAAGGTAACGACTTGTCCTTTTCCGCATGATGATAGATTGGTCTTTGTCACCAAGTCTGACATTTTTCGGATGGACACAAGGAAACACCTTGCAGCGTGCTCCTAAAAACAGAAAGATAGTGGCAATTCGTCACAGCAGAAAACAAATGAAATGACAAAAGTCAAGAATGAAGCCTTTTTTAAACTGTTTCGGCTCGATTATAGTACAAGTTAAACTCTTATGTTATGTTACTTCACAAAGATTAAGGGAGAATTTCAGTTTACGATAGGGCGCTGATAGATCTGTTCAGTGAAAACGGAATCAGGTATCCGTAGCCAAAAGTGGATTTAAACTCACGTAGACCGGTTGGCCTGTGCAGATCATTATAGTGTCAACAAAGTGACACGAATATGAGGATTTTGGGTAAAATTCTTGAGTAGGTTTTTATCTCCAAGACTGCCTTGCGATGTATTTAATGAGTTACGCTGCTTTTCAGTGTACGGCAGGCGTGAAGTCTTACAGTCACAGGTCGATAGACAATACCTTCTTTGCATCTGTAATGCCTGTTCATTAAAGGCACGACATTTCAATGAAACCTGCATATTGCTAGACTTCTCCACAACACAGTTTGTCATAGACTAACCTACTACATTAGGCATCATGACATGTCACGCTGGAATAAGCTTATCTAAACTCTTTTTTTTAACCAAACTTTTGCTCTTCTTGTGATGACTTGTGTTCCGACCGTCAGTAATACAGAGTGCGAGTAGGTAAATACATACCTCCAGAGATACATTAGTTAGTGTCCAGACCAGTAGAGTCTGCTTTAAGGCAAACCATGTGTAATGGGTCGACCTAAGCACTTCGGTAGCGGAAATGAGAGGAGTGAGCATGACGGGTCTTGGGCGTACATTTTAAATAACCAAATGGTGGTGTTCTACTGGACGTCTGCTTCAACTATGAAATATGTTGAATGTGTGCTTCCTTGATTATCTATAATAGAACCCGTCCAAAAAGAACAGCAGAGATTAATTTTTAACCGGTTGGGGTGTTGGTTAAATATGATACCATATTAAAATAAGTGCGGTATCAACTAGGGTTCCGGCCAAGAGGGTCGCAACTACATGCCAGTTTTCACAGTCCCGGCTTTTTCGCTCTGTTTCTGGCAAAAAATAACGGCTGTGAGCACTACCCGCTTCGGTGCTCTAAAACTTGTTTTGCACCTGAAAACTATAGGTGTTCTTAACTCCAACGTTTCACCTGAGTAAACAACCCAGTTGCCTATCAAAACTGTGTGAGGATGGATATTCCAGGAGACTTCAGACGCTCACCTGATTACATGTAAACAGTATGAAGGCTTCGAGTGATTTAGAGGAGCTGATAGTTACCAAGTCATGGGAATTGAAATTTCAATAGATTTTTGAGGTGGATCTGTGCTTGGAGGCAAAACACCTCAGTCACACGAACGATTTAACCCTAATTGTGATTTATCAGGTGCGCGTAGAATGGTTAGTTAGATGACACCCTGATCAAAATTTTTAGATTGCAAACGCCAAACGACGCGTTTGCCGATCAGTTTGCTGATAATCATCTAAGATAGTCTGCTGGCAGATAGTCGGAAACCTTTTGAGGGAACACCGGTCATCGCGCTGGACTGTGAGCGTCTCTAGTCTTCATATGCACCGCAAAGTATTATCGTAAGGAAACAAACCTCAGCAAATTCGCAAACCATTGAGGTTTAACCTAACTCCCAATTTGAAGCTTTATTCGCATCGCTGTCTAGTAAATTTTGCGTTATACATCTGGGTAATGCACTGCATTTCAGGTATTACGCGCACTACAATATGGTTCAAACAAAAGGTTCCATTTGTTTTCATAAGGCCACAAGTTGCAGGTTTCTTGGCATCAACTTGTGCACTGTATTCACATATGTGCCTACCAAATTCCTGTTTCACATGGCTTTATACGCCCATCTTAAAAAAATGTGACAATATACTGGTGGCAGTTGTATTATTTTGCAGATCGGATCTGCCAAGGAGTCGGATAAAAGGAAACAGAAATCAAAGTGTCAAACACGTGTCAAACGTCGCAGTGTTTCCTCTGAGTCCAGTTTTCGCGATTCCGATCAGAATATCTTACGAGCCAAACGGATGAACTAATGGCCCGAGGGCACGAGAGAGCTTTTATTCTACTGTTAGTGGCTTCGTGCAGACTAGCTTGGCTTTGTATTTTCCAAACCCTGAGTTTTCTACCCAGTGAAATTATTTGGCTGCTCATGTATTTTTCTGTGCCTACTTGATAATGCTCATACGGAGAAAACCGGTAGTGGGCTACTTAAGATACTGAAGCCATCTTCTGCTGACATTTATGCTGAGCAAAAGAAACTTTATTCAATAAAGGGTATTCAAAAAACACTCACTATTCTCGCAAAGGAATCTCGTGGTAACCATCGTGCTCCGCACTTTGCAGAAGAGCTATTATCATCACTAACGGCAAATAATAGTATTTAATTGGCAAACAATCACGAGAAAGGAGGTCTTAGAAAATAGTGGAACGAAAGGGGAACGGTGAGGTTCCATTACAAATGGCCCTGTGTAGGCAACTGAAACGGCCAAGAACAATTGGGATACACCTTTGTACAGCAAAGACATAAACGCATCTTTGTACCATATAAAAGTCTGATAGTATTAGTGGGATTGGTCCAGCGTCCTAGACGAACGTCAATCAACATAAATCTACCATACAGCGAAGCAAAACTTCAGCTAGGCAGGTCTACTAGGGTGTGACATAATGGTCGTCCCTGTTATCGGTTGCTTGTCATGTCCTGTTTGCTTTCTAACCACGTGCACGGAAAATCATACAACCCCCAGACAGGAAGGCGCGAAGATTCAGTAACACTCACTCTGACAGTAACCACCGTCACTCTGGGCTGCTATGTCATGGCTTGTCTCCCGTAATCCCTTCACCAAAAGAAGTTCGAAGATGAAAACACTGCTTTCTTTGGTGGGTGGGTGGTGAGTATACGTAGTACCTGGTCCAACCTACTTAAGCTATTCTGGGGATTCTGAGTGCCCGCTTGTGCACCACTTCTGTGCGAATATGCTGCAGCCAGCTAACGCTGGCGGTTATGTGGATCCATGAATGATCAGATGTTTTTGTGCGTGTAGGGTCCTCGGATCTGATGAGCCGATTTTCGGAACCACAACTTATGACTGTCCTTCCAAATATCTTGTAAATAGGGCTCTTTAGCTCCAGTGGAATTTGTTTAGGACACAACAGCTGATGCAAGTTGGGATATGTTTTTCTCGCCCTAACAATGCGCGCACTGACTTTATTTATCACGGTACACTCATGGATTGTACCACCCCCAGTATCCGCTAACCAGTCAACAAACTCAGGTTTCTCTCCTCAGAGTTTCGGAAGGCCACAAGAGGACTAGGGATCCTGAAGCAGTACTTTTTCACCTTGCAGTGGCAAAGCATACACCAAAACTAGTGATAACGTCCGAGATTCTACCTACAGCAGACTCTATGGACAGCTGACCGTCTTCATGGTTCAAGTCTTTCCCTAGATAAAATTTTTCACACCACAGCCTCTATCCCTTGAACTGTGCGCTCCATGATAATATCGGTGACAAAAGTGAATAGCAAAGGAGAGAAAAGGGCAGCCTTGGCCGAACTCCAGCAGTTGAAGCAATACCCCTTGAAAGTTCTTTGTAGATTCTCAGATGACCGGAAGCTAAGGAATACAGAACACGAAGTTTATTTACAATTGGCTGGGCCACTATTCTGTGGTTATTCTATGAAGGTATGGCGCTGTTCAAGCATTTAAAGTAATGTAAATGTGGGATCAATGCACCCATATACAAGAATGACACCCCACCTGCAGCCCCCGGATTTGCATCTTACGTGCCAGAGTCACGCATCGCAGTGTGATTGAAAACGGTGGCCACGTTATGACAGGCACCAGGCCTATATCTTTATTGTTGGGTAGTCGCCTTATGTACACTGTTTATAAAGGTATGTTGATCTATCGGTCCCATGTTTCTGGAGTGCTTTCTTATTCCCTAATACTTTCCAACAATTTGGTTAACGCAGAACACAAAGATACACCACTGTCTTGAATAACGTTGACGTAAGCTCATCAGGCCTGGCAGCCAGATGTCACTTCAAGACAGAAAGGCATGATAGTATTTGATCAACTGAGGGAGGAGTTAAACTCACAGACTACGGCTCGAGCTGACTGGGTCTATTGAAAGATATACAACTAAACTTCTGTTGAAATTATCCTGCTTGCTTGCTTTTATGATATATTCCGTCTCCAATATTATTTTGGATTAGCTTTCTAACAGATGATCTCCGTAGTCTTGTTGACCTATTAGAGCTTAGCTGTATTCTTGCTTCAATAGTCCCCAACAGCATTTGAATTTTATTGTTACATCACGCCCATCTATTTGCACTTGACTTCCAACATATAGTCCAGACGAATTATGCTGCAGTCCCAAAGAAGCAGTCAAGAAGATATAGTGACCACTCTGAGTTGTAGATTTTAGCATGTGCACGCTTTCCTGCATCACATAAGGCGGTCTTTACCTCTTCCCATGTACAATTAATAGCTTCTGAAGAGGTTGCTTTCAAGGCATCACATAGTAGGTTTTGTACGTTTGTACGGCTGACGAATAACCAGTGATCAACCCAGAATTGTAAAATTCGTTCACCATTCTCATTGCGCACTTGGTTTAAATTAAAATCTCCAGAAAATCTCGTCTCCCTTGAAATGAGGCGCCCTGTACGCACAGTGAAGTCCCCTGCTACTATACCTGAACTTTTCATAATGGATATATGGTAGGGTGGTCCTCGATACAAAGTAAGTTCCATGGAATCGGTATAGGAGTCGGTCCAGAAGGGGAAACAATGAGCAAAAAGTAAGTTTTTATTTAAACCGTTGCCAGTCTTTATGAAGATTGTCAGACGCACAGTACAGAAACGGCTTTTCACAGATGTGCAATCAATCCAAAAAGCCTCAGCTGTAGCAGCTGAAGAATTATCTGGAAATCACAGACGATAACCTCCAGATAGTAGGCAAACGTAACCTCAATTAACTGTATTTAGTTTTTGGGAATGTAACAAACATATACCGTTGAAGTATCAAGAATGCGTGCAAGAGTTGAGTGTTGGCAGTTGGCTGGAGTATTCGAAAAAGAGGAAGCGTCATCTGATTAATGAAAATGGAGACATGAAAACGGTGATTTGCAGTTGGTGACTGATGTGCCTACAGCTGGACTCTACGAAGGAGTGGAGAAGGATAGGATTGAACAGAAAATAATGAAGAAAGACGGAAGGCATCAGTAGTTGCGATTTTTACTTGTTCACTCTGCTGTATGCAGCAAATAAGGAAACCAGGCCAATGTGTCATGAAGGTACAGTTGTTTGCGAAATGCATGCTGTATGTGGATCGAGGTGTACCTACAAGACGCTCAAACCATTAAGGTCCTTAGCGCCAAAGCCTGACCACAAGGCGGTGGTAACTGGCGTGGGAATGCTTGATTATTTAAAGTTTTAGGAAGCGTGGTGTCACACTGGTTCCAACCTAGCAAGCCAGGAGGCTGATTGTCAAACCTCTATCCACTAATCAAACTGGCAGTATTCTGCGGATATCGCATAAGCATACTCCAGCATTGCTCACCAGACTGCTGATGTACGCAAACAGTCACAACACAGTCACTCCCTTCGCGACGGAATAACAACAAGATGGGAATAAATATGAAAGGCAGCATCGAGTTTCTAGTTCCAGTACGGCATTACAGGAATGTGATTTAGGGGAATATTCACTGAAACACCAAGTACCCTGGTACGATGAATATCTATTGAAATGGTTCTTATGTGTGACCCAATCAAGAAAATAGCAAACAATTGATTGGAATAATCCCATATAAGTATATTTGGTATAAAAAAATATATTTAAGAAAGATGTGAACTTTGATTATTATCAAGACCATATGGGTCAGTTTCAGCAGATTGATGAAGGCAAAAACTTTATTGGAGTGTGAGGCCGCAGTAAAAGCACAAGAAGCATTTAGATTGCAATGGAATGAAGTTGAATCCCCATGCTCAATTAGGCAAAGCATGTAAACCTTAACGGAGTTATACTGTGTTGATGGAAACTCAAAGGAAGACGAGGAAGGACAGCACGATTGTCTATTTCGGTGAGCCGAATAAGAAGGCGTATTCCTCCCTTGAGGTACAAGGTGAAAGAATGACTTACAGTTTTAAATGGACAACAAGATGCAAAACAATATCAATAGGAGCATCCTGGCTCTTTCGATTAGCATAGTCGGCGTGTATATAAATCACCTTACAAGAAATTAGACTAGTGCTTTTCAGTCGGTATGGCATTGAAGCTTACCTGCTTTAAAGCAAACCGTTTGTTGATTCTTAGGCTCATCAATATACACCATTGTTCTAACGAATATCTCCAGTGTACAGCAGTAGTTCTACAAACCTTGAGTAAGGTCGTCAAATTTACTAGCCCACATAATTCCTATCGATCTTCCTATATATGGGCGGATATTTCTGAAGTTTCCCGACCTCTTTTGGATTATTTTTAATGTGCCAGTATTAGTTTTGAACTTGTCGTAGTAAAACTTGCTCTTATATGATGGAGGATGTAGTTGTATCCTTGTTTGATGGTCAGGTGGGCTGATTAAGAGCTGAGTCAACAAAGAAGTCAAGATCTTAACTTATCCTTTGTGGAAGCCATAAATTATGTCATGGAGAATAATGTATGTAAAAGAAACCTGTTCCAAATTAATTTAAAAATATTGAGTGCTGACTTTTTGGCTCTCAAAAGAAGATTTTGACTCCTCAAATGTCTGCTCAGTTTTATAAGTTCAGCTATGAATTCTTGTCGATCGCCTGAAGCCCCGTTTGAGTCGTAAAACACTACACTATGTTTTAAGAATGTCCACTTTTAAAACGCTATCCAAAAGGGTCAAAATAATACCTTCGAGGTAGCGGACGAAGTACCTTCCATTTAAATGATTTGGATTTTCAGTTTGGCAATCTAGCTGCGTCATCATAGAATGATGCCAGTATTTGCATGTACACAACAGCAACTTGGTAGCAAAAGTTTGGAAAGTTTTACACAATAAAGACTTTGAGGCGCACTCTACTCGAAAGAAAATTTATTATGAATTTTAGTATGGTCTACCCTTGACCATTCCATAATTCTCATTTTCATTGAAAACCTCAGCATTCACACGTATTTCGTGGCTTGGCTACTAACCGAAATTTCACATGCAGGTATTTTCCGGCTTCCCAGTGAAGACATATCGTCGAGAAGGCCAAAACACCACACAGTATTTCAGTCACCTAAATTCCCACCCACTGTAGTTAATGAACATGTCATGATAAGATAAGACAACATAAAGTGGCTGGCGGAAGCTGATGGCATTGATGGAATTTTGTTCAGCGTTGTACACTTCAACACCGTCACAACCCTCACAAGGATGCATCAACCCATTCAATAAGCTAATATGGACAGAAACACATAGCGTTCAGTTGGATTTTAGTGAAGGTTTCATCCTGTAAATTAAGCCAGTCCATGCTGAAAAGCCGAGAAGCACTATGCAGCTGTATCTTCCCCATCGGGAATCACAAACAGTATACATTTTGCAAAATTCCAGTGAGTTTGGAGTCCGCGACCTCCCCGGATAGTTGTTTGTTTGTTTTCACGTTACGGTATCACTTTAAAGTGAAAAGTGAAATCGACATGAAGTGCTCAGTCATGAGTCTAAGCATATAAGTGGGGATAGCATTGGATAAAAGAGTCTAGAAGCTGATCATATGTTATATATTCTGTGAAAGGTGTGAACTTCGCTCGAGATTGTACGGAGATATTTGGAATACTAGAAATAGAGTCATGGTTGTTTCACTGACGGAATTTGTCCCAGTAAAATTATCAGAAGTGGAAGCCTATCCAAAGATTGTTTGAGAGTTGACATGGAGTGACCTCGCGTAAAAGTGTCATGAGGACTAGTAACGGCAAACAATTTCACAATTTAGTCGGCGAGCTGAACCACCTCCTCGTGGTGCCGTTTGGGGAGTCTGGGCGCCAGTCTGGGTGAGCTAAGAGTTCAGCAACTCCAGACAGGGCTAACCACCCGGTTTGGTTTCAATGTGCTGGTTACTTTCGACAATGTGCACTACGAATCATCTGGCGCCTTCACACCAGTTCCAACCAGTACACAGGAGAGACTCGTGGGGCTCACGTGTGAGGAATGTGGCAAGTGCTGCAAATCGAAAGCTGGCTTTGTAGCTCACCATCGAGTTCACAACAATGAAGGTGTTGGCAAGAACATGGTCGCCCAATTGACCTGCGCTGATTGTTCCCGCCTTTTTCCGACGAGGATTGGCCTGAGTCAACATCGCCGGCACGTACACCCCACCCAGCATAATGCAGATAAGCTTGGCTGAGTGAAGTATTCCGGGGCCCGTTGGTCCCAACAAGA